>CM077078.1:266896198-267273482 GCA_039513925.1 Platanthera zijinensis
TTTGCGTACTGAAGATTTGGAGACACTGCCTCTACGGAGTTCGTTGTGAAATTTTTACAGATCACAAAAGTCTCAAGTATATCTTAAACCAGTAAGAACTCAATATGATTAGCGAAGGTAGATAGAGTTTCTATTAAATTATGACGTGCATATCCATTACCACCCGGGGAAAGCAAATGTGGTAGCAAATGCTCTTAGCGAAAGAGTTCAAATTATTCCCTCATTACCCAACAAGAAGATCTAATGCAAGCATTGGAAAGATTGGAGATCTGTGTGATACCGCGCACCAGTATTAATTCTGCAAGTTTGAGCTGGATAGAAGTCGCTTGTGACATTAGATAGAATTAGATAGGCTTTACCCTTAGATTCGAAAATGGCAAAGAATTGGAAGTTGATTCAGGCAGGTCATAAAAAGAAGTTCATAATTCAGGAGGGTTTAATGCTACATGATAATAGAGTGTGCATTTCAGATGTTAGTAATCTTTGCGATGACATAATTTTTGAGACTCATAATTTCAGATATTTTATTCTACATACAGATCTTAAGAAGTCAAGGTCAGGAATGAAGGGTAACATTGCAGAGTATGTTGGGAAATGTGAAACGTGTAAATTAGTCAAAGCCGAATGTCAGCGACCAAGGGGCAAGTTGTAACCACTTCCTATTCTATAGTGAAATTTTGAAGACATCAATGAATTTTGTGCAGGGTATTCCAAGGTCTAGAAGTGGGAATGATTCTCTCTAGATGATTGTGGACCGTATTTCTAACGTTGCACAATTCATTCCTAATAAGAGGACGGACCAGGGTGCGAGGTTAGCTCAGTTATACATAGATGAGATAGTCCAACTGCATGGTGTTCCAAAGACTATCATTTCAAAAAGAGATGACAAATTTACCTCTAAAGATGGCACTAAGTTAAAGTTCAGTACAGTCATCCACCCCCAGACAGATGGGCAAACAGAGTGCACGAATAGAACTATAGAAGATATGCTCGGAATGTGCATTTTAGACTTTGGATGTAAGTAGGAGAAATAAGTCACCTTAGAAGAATTTTTCTACAATAAATCAATAATAGTTTTCGCGCAAGTATTGGGATGACTCCTTTCGAGTCTATTTATGACAAACGTTGTCAGGTACCTTTATGTTAGGCTTAAAGTGAAGCGAGATCTTCCAATAAGGAATTTTAGATTGACAAGACCACAACTCGAGTCAAGCTCATCCAAGAGCACATGAAAATAGCTCAAGATCGTCGGGCCAAGTATTATGATCAGAGGCATGGATCAGTGTAATTCAATGTTGGAGATTATGTTTATTTTAAGTTCAGACTAGTTAAGGGCGTCTCCAGGATCAAGAGGATGAAGAAATCGAGTCCAAGGTTTGTTAGTCCATTTGAGGTAGTTGAGCGTATTGGTGAGGTTGCTTACAGGTTAGCCTTACATGAAAAAATAAGTGAATTATATTATGTATTTCATGTCTCCTATCTGAGGAGAGTATTTACAGGTCCTAGTTAGGTGATCAGTAATGAAGATGCACCAATCGAATCAAATCTTAGAGTCTGTTTGGGATGACTTTTTAGCTTTTCCTTTTTCTAGAAAACGTCACCGCACTTAACATATCATTTGGAATGTCCACCGGTGGGAAAAGCAACCACCCAAAACTCCTTTTTCTCCTCTTTTTCAAAAAGTCACGAGCCTCCTACTTTTCAACTTTTCAAAAAGCATTTTCTCATCCGGATACACAGTTGACGCTACGAAAATGTTTTACTCCTCCGGATCCAATTCGACAACACTGCGAAAACCCTAGACTTTCTCCAAACGATCCAGTTCTCCTGAAGATCCATTTTAGGATTTAGACGCGCATTTTTCGCCTAGTCGCGCATTTTTCGCCTAGTCGCGCATTTTCCGCCCGAACGCGCTTTTTGGCTCGAGAGCGCATTTTCGGCCTGAGCACGAATTTTTTGGCACGGGAGCACATTTTCAACACGGTCGCACATTTTTCGCTCGGTTGCGAATTTTCAGCCCACACATGTATTTTTCCGCCCGGGCGCGCATTTTTCTGCCCGGGCGCGCATTTTTCCGCCCGGACGCGCATTTTTCGCCCGGGCAAGATTATTTCGCCCGGGCGCGATTTTTTCGCCCGGGCTCGTTTTTTTCGCCCGGGCGCGATTTTTTCGCTCGGGCGCGTTATTTCGCCCGGGCGATTATTTTGTCCGGGCGGGTTTTTTCCGCCCGGTCGCGTTTTTTTACCCGCACGCTTTTTTTTCGCCCGGGCGCGTTTTTTCTGCCTATGGGCGATTTTTTCGACCAGGTGCTAATTTTTCTCCCGGACGCGATTTTTTTTTCCCTGACGCAGTTTTTAAGCCTATGCGCGATTTTATCGCCCGAACGCGAATTTTTCACACTAACGCAAATTTTTCGACCTGACGCAAATTGTTCGCCCGGACGTGAATTTTTCGCCCGGGCGCAAATTTTTTGTTGGTCGTGAATTTTTCGACCAATTTTTCGTCGAGTCGTGAATTGCTCGCCCGAATGAGAATTTTTTGCCCGGACGTGAATTTTTCAACCAACGCGAATTTTTCTCTTGGGCGCACATTTTCCCCCTAGCACAAACTTTTTGTCCGGGCACAAATTTTTCGTTGGCCGAAGAATTCGCGTCCGGGCGAAAACTTCGCGAGCGGGCGAAAAATTCGCGCCCGGGAGCAAAAACCGTGCCCGAGCGAAATAACCACGCTTGGGCGAGAAATTCGAGTCCGTGCGAAAAATTTGCTCCCGGGCGAAAAATGTGCGCCCGGGTGGAAAATGAGCGCTCGGGCGAAAAATGCATGCATTTTTAATAAAAAAATCACTGCAACGGAGATTTGGCAAATAGTTTATAAAGTGATTCTCCTTTCTGAAAATATCTGCAAAAAGAGTTCACCCAAACAGATCTTCTTTTGCAATATACATTTTCTAAAAGCTCATTTTTCCACCTTCATTTTGTCACCACTCCTTTTCCTTTCCAAAAAGCCCTCCCAAACAGAGCCTTAGTAACAATATTCAGCCAGTCAGGATAATGAATTCAAGAATTCAGAAGCTCGGGAACAAAGATATTCATTTTATAAAGCTCATTTAGATGAATTGTGGTCAACCAGTGTACACTTGAGAAAGAGAAGATGAACTTCAGAGCAATAAGAATTATGTCTTCCTTTTTAACTCAGGTATGATTGTGATTATCAAGGACAAAAATTTTATTATGAGAGAAAATTTGTAACATCCTTATTTTAATTGCATGATACATATAAAATAGGGTGTCTGATACATAGAAAATTGAGGTCAAGCTTAAATTTTGTGGCGCTCACCATCTTCCATCGGGCGAGAAAACTGAGATTGTTAATCAAAATTTAGTAGACACGGTTAGGTGTCTATAGGTGGATGAATAGTCCATCGTAATTTGATGATTCCACGGGTCGATAGAGATTACCATGTACCTAATCTATTTGAACACCACTCCCTTCCTTTTCGTGACATTATTCTCATTGAAGACCTACTTTTTATCAATCATTTAATAATTATGCATAAATTTATGACTAATAATTCCGACCGAGAACAAGAAGTCGCATACTTTATTTAAATATTGGACCCAACGCAGCCTAGGGTACCAGGGGCGAGAGATATTTTTCAGTGCACTAGCAAAAGCTCGGGAACATAGAGGATGGTGAACAACCCCATTTTGGCAAGTGCGCAAGGATGAGAGGAGGAACATCAAGATTAAAGGCGGGGAAGGTCTTGCCCATGGGTCTTGCATGAGTGTGGAGATGTCTCTCTCGGCCCCGAAGGGTCTCGCACAACACCCAAATAAGGTCCATGGATCTATCCCAAAATTTGGCATCAATGGCACCCAAGATCTCGACAACAACCTCTCTTGCAATCTCCTTTAAAGCGATAGACGATTTTGGGTTGCCCGCATAAACGTGAAGCTGCGCGACATCAGACCGTCAGGCAAACTCCCCCCAATCCTAATAATACTTTATCATTTGCATGAAGGATGTCATTTGCATCTTCTCATTTTCACTGATGATAGGATTTTGAATAGCGGGAGCCCTACTTAGAACTCGTCCAGAATCTTGTCCCTCTATTCTAGGTCTTCGTTTCCAAAGGAAGAGTTTTTATGCACTCCTAGATTCGCGGTGGAACCTTCGTACTGTAATCATTTCGCCCCGCTGGAAAAGATTCATCTCTCTCACCCACGGGCCATCTTTTCCTTCTCTCCTTCGCTTGTCATTTTGGTGGAGTAGTTTGCACTCATCCAGGTTGGATCCTTAGCTCAGTATCTCAGATCAAAGCCTCTGTCATCAATCGATTAGTATTAATTTATTAATGTTAGTTTGTAAATTAATTGTATTTATTAATTATCTTTAATTAATTAGTATTAGGTGTCGCTTGAATTGCAACCAATTAAAATTAGGTGCCGGTATTAGGAGGTGTCCTCTTTTAGAATCCAACATGGATTGAAATAAATAAAGGTCTTGTAAGAATTTGGAATTTTGAATCACCTGAGTTTTGTATCTTTCTTGGAAAGAAAGTTCTACAAGAAAGAAACCTCAGGGGTTTGTGTGCATTTATCCACCAAATGTTATGAAAACAACATGGGGTTCAACAACATTAAAATTAATAGTTTATTTCATTTTATAATCACAGTGATAAAAATCTAAACCATAGAAAAAAAGGACATTTTGTATTTAATATGATATATATCATGATAATGCTTGAGTTACTAAGAGAATAATAACAACTTTTCTATGATGATGTGATCTCAACTTCAAATAAATACAATACTTCAAATGTTTAAAGACTGCATCCAAACTAATATTATGTATTGTCTGCCAATTTTGAAATATATAAAAAAACAATGCAACACAGTAAGAGTGCAGGGATAGTAAGTTCTGAAATGAAGAACATATTACCTGGTCGGGAAAGCTTTAGCGCGCGATTATATGCTAAAATTGCCATTTCTTCCGCTGTTTGTTGATTGGTATATTGCAGTGGAATCTGAGAGCCACGGACATGCACTTAAATAGATTATATTTTATACATTACTATGATTTTTCCAACAGAGTCAGCCAAGGTGCTTCAAACTTGGCAATGCATAACCGCAACAGATTCTTAGCACATTGTCAAATATTCATTCTCATGGAAATTACTTTAATCAACAAAATAACAGACTAAAGAATCTTAAAACATAGGTCCTAGTACTTTTCTATTGGGAATTGTAAAAGGAATGAAACAAGCCTCTTGTACTCCAGATTGGGCAGTTACAAAATGGAATGTGTAAAGCATTATGGCATCACTTCTCAAAACCACGTGGTTAGGGGAGGAGTGGTCACCCCATTTATACACCGAGGAACAAGGAGCACGCTAGGCGGTGTGGGACTAAACCGCTCTTTTTAACAAGTCGCGACACACGCTCGGACATCACCGTCCATTCCATGTGGCGCACTCAACACACCCTCTCGCCACGTGCCCCCCTGCTCTGATACCATGTAAAGCATTGTGGCATCACTCCCCAAAACCATGCGGTTATGGGAGAAGTGGTCACCCCGCTTATACACCGAGGACCAAGGAGCGCACTAGGCGGTGTGGGGCTAAACCGCTCTTTTTAACGAGTCGCAACACACGCTCGGACATCACCGTCCATTCCACGTGACACACTCAACATCCCCTCTCTCCAATATCATGTGTAGGATCAAGCGCTTACTCAATTATTTCAAAAGCCCAGACTTGTGAAAAAGACACTACTTTTTTTCCTTAAAGAAGTAGCAAAGTGCCACGGGTCAAGTGAGCTTGACCCAACAATCCTTGGTCCTGGGTGCAGCTCAATTAGTGACGAGGAGTGGTCACCCCGCTTATACACTCGAGATCAAGGAGCACGCTAAGCAGTGTGAGACTAAACCACCATTTTTAACGTGTCACGACACGTGCTCGGGCATCACCGTTCATTCCGACAGAATGAAAATGCAAGGAATGATAACTATTTTCCCCTTTAATTTTATTCCAAGACAAAAAAAATATAGTTAAAACAAGCTCCTAGTTGGGGATTGTAAGCCTAAAATTGGCTCAGGGAGAAGAAATTTGAATAGATAGGTTTTCCCCTTACTTCAGTTTGCGTTCTTTCTTCTAGCAGAGAGAATACCTTGCCAAGCAGCTGGTTCATGGAGGTCCGGGAGTAAGGAATGAGAACTTCGAGGATGGTATTAGAAGCTCCGGGCACGGACATAAGCCACCCCAATGCCTAAAAATCAAATTCATTCACTCCATTCCCGATTCAGGATCAGAAGGATATGTACATACGAGAGAGACGATTGAGAACCTGCGAAGCCCCGCCGGCGGCGAAGATGACAGCTTGGATGGGGCTTAAATGGATGGCCTCTACAATCGTTCGAACTGTGCCGTCCATCACTGTCCTACGAGTCTTGCGCGAACAGCCCTTTAAGACACGGAGTTATTTCTGAGAGCCTTTTTAGAAAGAAAAAAAATCCGTGCATATGGTGAGAAAGAAAAAAAATCCGTGCATATGGTGCAGTAGTGTACCATGCTTCTGATTCATAAATGTTAGAAAAGCTCAATTAAGAGCTTTTGTTTTCTCTCTTTTCTCTCTTCATGTATTAGGCTTCATTTGGTTCGGCGGTGGCGGGTCGATCCGGCGGGTGGAAACGGAGTGTTCGAACCGGAGGGGGGAGGTGGCTGCTCAAAACGGAGCTTTTTGGGGCATTTCTCAAGGTGGGCGGGTGGAAACGGAGCAAACGCCGCCGGAGGTTCATTTGTTTACCCTCCTTCCGGCGGCGTTTGCCCAAAACGGAGCAGCAAAACGCTCAAACAAATAGAGCCTTAGTCTCACATCTTGTATTTAGAATTTCTCTTCTCATTCTTCTCCTATATAAGTGTATTCATACTTGTAACTATTCATTCAAAAAGTATATACAAGGTTTGAGACCTCTCTTTACATGGTATCAGAGCCAACCGGTCTCCTCCTTGGGTATCCGGCCTAGCCAATTTCTACCCGCCTCTCTTCCTTCCCTGTCCGCGCGGCTTCCCTTAACCGCGGACTCTTGCGGCCTCCTTTTCTACCCGCCTCAAACTCTGCCTCTCTCGTGGCTTCCACCTCCTCCTCCCCCCCCCCCTCTCCTTTTATAATCCTCTCTCACGTGGGTCCACCTTCTCCTTTCCTTCTCTACCCGCGCGGGCTCTTTCTGTCCTCTGCGACCTCTCCTTTCTGCTGTCTGCTGCGGGCTCTCTCTTTCCTACTCGCGGCCTCCTCTCTCTGCCTAATCCGCTCGAGTTCTCTACTCGCGGATTCTTCTTCTGACCGCTCGAGTTCTCTACTCGCGGCCTCTTCCTGCTCGCTGATCGCAGCTCGCCGCGACCTGCCTCCTGTTCGTCGCGACCTGCTCGGAGCGACCTGCCTCCTGCTCGTCGCGACCTGCTCTCCTGCTCGTCGCGACCTGCCCTTCTTTTCTACTCGGTGCTATCTCACCTTCTCCCCTGCGGCTTGCGGCAACTTCCGCGCGGTCTCTCTCTCCGCCGCGGTCTCTCCCTGCTCGCTAATCGCTGCTCGCGGCAACTTGCCTCTTCTGTTCGCCGCGACCTGCTTCTCGCTCATCGCTGCGGCCTCGCCTATCCGCTGCTGTCCTTCACCTTGCTACTCGCCTGCGGCCTGACTTGTCGCTTGGGATCTCCCTCTACTAGTCGTTTTTTTTGTCGCGATCTCCTGGTCGCTGGAGTGTCCGCCGAGACCGTGTGACTACCTCTTCTCACTCTTCTAACCGCCCGGCCTCTTCTGCTGGCCGCGCATGGCTTCGGATACTTCTGCTGCTACTTCTGCTTCGCCAGCCCGTGCGGCTGCCTCGGCTTCCGAACTTCGTGACGAATTACGAATTATGACTATCTCCCTCACTGGAAAAATGAACTTTGTTGAATAGGTTCACTCGGTTCGCCGTGTTCTGCAGACGAAGGCTCTTCTTCACCACTTGACCCGGGCCCCTCTGACTGCTCCCTCCGATGACTGGCTTCGCGACGATGGTCGGGTCCAGTCCTGGCTTTCTCAACTCCATGGACACTGAGCCCTACCGAATGGCCATGTATCATGACACGGCCAAGACCATGTGGGAGGAGCTTCACTCTTTTTACTCCGGGCATGACAGCCTACAACACCTCTATGATATCATTTCTGATCTTCAGAATCTTGCCCCCGGTGCTCCTGGCGATATGCTCTCCTTTGTGGTTAAAGCAAAGAGTTTGGCTGAGGCTTGGATTCAACATCAGCCTCCCACTACTGATCTCGCCATTCAACGGAACCAGCAAGAAGTTGTCGTCATCGTCATGATGATGTCTCGTGTTCCTCCCCACCTGCATAGTGTTCGCGCACAGATCCTATCATCCGCCACAACTCCGTCCCTGTCCGATGTATGTTCCATGCTGCTCAAGGTCACGCCTCCTTCTGAGGCTCCTCATGATTTTGCCCCCGCTCGTCTTCAGCAACCTCTCCTTCCGAACCCTCCTACTCGTGGATCTTCCACTCGGGGGGGCCGGCCGCCGTCTCGAGGACGAGTACGTGGTGGTCGTTCTTCTATGAAATGCACTTACTGTGGTCGCGATAATCATCTCGAAGCTACTTGTTACCGCAAGCACGGCCTGCCTCCTCACCTTACTGCTACTACCTATGCTGCCCCTACTCCCACTGGGCCTTCTGCCCCCGATCTGGCTTCCACTACCCGCCAAGATATCGATGAGCTTCGTACCAAACTCCAACAGCTTCAAGGTGCCCTCAGCCGCTCCTCTGGCTCCGTCGCGTCCCTTTCTGCGGAAGGTATAACCTGTCTCTCTCATAGTCCCTGTTGGATCGTTGATTCCGGGGCTACTCACCATATTACCTCCCAGAAGCCCACCAAGTACCAACGGACGCCTCATCCCCTTTGCATCACTGTGGCCAACGGTGATACACTTCCTGTCTCTGGCACCGCTGCTCTTCAGCTTACTCTGACTCTCTCTCTTTCCTCGGTTCTTCATGTTCTGGGATCCCCTTTCAATTTACTTTCTGTTAGTCGTCTCACCCACGACCTTGACTGTTGCATAAATTTTTCACCTTCTTCTTTTCTTATGCAGGATTGTCGCACCCGGAGTACCATTGGTAAGGGGCAGCTGTTGAACGGGCTTTATATCTTGGACATCCCACCTACTACTCTATCTTCTCTCTCTGCTATCTCCACGGTTGATTTGCATCGCCGCCTTAGGCATGCCCCCCTACCGATTCTCAAGCGGGCTCTTCCTGATATACCCCTGCAGGAGTTCTCTTGTGAATCATGTATCTACGGCAAACAACATCGCGCTTCCTTTCCCCCTGCTTGTATCAGGAGTAGTACTCCTCTCTCTTTAGTTCACTCTGATGTATGGGGTCTTTATCGTGTCCCCAGTATTTTTGGTTATCGTTATTTTCTCACATTTATTGATGACTACTCGCATACTACATGGCTTTATTTACTACATGATCGTACTGAACTTCTTTCTGTGTTTCGTGCCCTTTTTGACTGAGATGCGTACGCAATTCGCCACCCCCCTCCAAGTCATCCGCACCGATAATGCTCGCGAATATACCGGGAGTGCCTTCTCTACTCTTTGCACCGAGTTTGGTATCATCCATCAAACTTCATGTGCCTATACCCCTCAGCAAAACGGGGTCGCCAAACGGAAAAATTGTCATCTTCTCGATGTTGCCCGCTCCATTATGTTCCAAATACAGGTTCCGGTCGAATATTGGAATTTTGCCATCTCCACAGCCTGTCATCTTATTAACCGCCTCCCCTCATCTGTGCTAAATTTTGCCTCAACGCTCCAACTTCTCTATCCATCCACCAATCCCACCTCTCTCACACCACGGGTCTTCGGGTGTGTGTGTGTTATGTCCACCATCTTGGCCCTCCTTCCGACAAGCTTGCTCCTCGGACTGCCAAGTATATGTTTGTTGGCTACTCCCAGACTCAAAAGGGATATGTCTGCTACTCTCCTTCTGATGGTCGACTGATTGTTTCTGCAGATGTCACCTTCTGCGAACACCAGCCCTTCCACGTACCTTGTGTAAGACCCCCCTCCCGGAACACAAAACACGGCACGAGAGGGGTCTTATGCCCAGAACAGCCGTCTTGCAGTAACACTAGCACTCGGGCCAGCCTGTACCACAAGACGCCTATCCTACCGGCTACAACCAATATCAACATAAAAATACCAACCCAACCATAATATTATAAAGAAGTCAATCCACACTAAGCATGAGTCCATAAGTACAGCAAAAGAGAAGCTAAACAAGCTTCTACATAATCAGAGTACGTATATAGAATTGCCCCGAATGGCTACAACAAAATCTCTCTCACTCACATCTGTAACCGACGGTAGCGACGGTACCGTCCCCTCAGGCCCTGTCGTCCTGGCCTGGCTGTCCAGCTGCAAGACCTACTGCTCCACCAGCGGGGTTTCCTCCTAAAAAGGAAGACGTAGCAACTGTTAGTCATAAAGATTAAGTGGCTTCACATCCGCTCCCCCGGCGACTCCTCGGCACCGGGCGGAGAAAGGAACAGGTACAATATATATAACAGTAGTACAAACAGGTGAAGTAAGTATACAAGTCATAGGTAGCAATAAAAATAGTGTATAAATGAACAACCTCTTATCATACAATTCTACCATCTACAGCAACAAGAGAGTATAATGTTATAACAGTAAGTAACTCAACTTATATAGATGTCCATACAAGCATATAAGTTGAGGGTTGTTCAGCAGTAAGTAACTCATCGTATAGGAGTGCTCATACAAACTTATACAATGAGGGTCTTGTGTATGTAATGAAGTGCAATGCTATGTATGCAATGCAAAGACACACCCATGATCAAGCACATGCAACCTCTATGTCGACACCGACTTATAGTTCCCACTATTCGAGCAGGTAGCTAACCTCTCAGGCGTCAACCGTCGTGGCCAAACGGTGACAGTAGAGCGGGCATCTCTACTACTAGGATGGTCTCCACACTACCTGGACTAGGCCTCCGTACGCCTCAACGTAAAGAACACAACAGCGGAGCTCACATGCATACTACGGCTCAGCGGGTTCTCTTGGGTAAATGAGCACCAAGATCCTAACCCCGAATTGGCCTATGCGTGACACAGAAGGAGCCTCGGAAGTAAGCACGAAGACCAAGCCCAACCGTTCACTTGGCACGGAAGGAGCCTCGGGACGTGAACACCGAGGACCAAGCCCAACCGTCCAAGGTCTAGCTGTCAACTCCCATCGGTGTGACGATTGGCGAGTTCGTAGACCTGCCACACTATTCTTAACCCGGGATTACGACACCGCGTGTCGACTCACACCACATGCAATTCCATAATATCGTGGCATGGAAGGAGCCTCGGGACGTGAACAACGAGGACCAAGCCCAACCATCCATCAAATATGGAAGGAGCCTCGAGACGTGAATATCGAGGACCAAGCCCAACTGTCCATCAAATACGGAAGGAGCCTCGGGACGTGAACACCGAGGACCAAGCCCAACCGTCCAACTTTACTCATCTCAACCTCATTCCAACTAGTGACGGTCAACACCGCACTTGTTACTTCCACAATGCTACCCGTAGGGAGACGACACTCTAAGCATTGGATTATTAATTCCCTTCTATCCATTCAACATACATCATGACCATAGTTAAATCATTTATACATCAACCAATTTATATCTACCCATTTTATCAGGCTCTTTCCTTCAATTAAGCTTGTCCACAACTCGTTATACGAATTCAGATTTATAACCTCAACTTACCATATCGCTGGGATGATTGTGTCAAAAGAGTTCACCCAAGCCTCGAGTTGGATTGCAACATTAAATTCCACCAAATCGCACTCCACATTACACAGCCCAGAATTTAGGTGCAGCTTTAATCCGGGCAGCAACTTCGACTAAGGATTCCTGTGGCTACAGAAATCCGACGAGTGCGTGTAACCACTCGTTGGAAAGATAATTTCAAGGGCTACAACTTTTGTGTTTAGTCGAAAGCCCAGATTTGATCGCATCATACCAGAAATTCACTCAAAGCCTGCTGCGTACCGGATAAAGATTTCCTGGGTGGAATTTCCCCCAATCGCAGCAGATTCGAACTGACATTCCCGTGGCTACAGGTATCGCCTAAAAACGTGAACCAACTCGTTGGAAAGATATTTTAGAGTGCTACGACTTTCATGTTGAGTCGAAAACCCAGATATGACCAGAACCCCTCCGAAATTGGCCACGAAGATCGCTGTGTGCAGAAATCAGATTTCTGCACGCATCTTAAGGTGAGATGAACGACATCCGTTCATCTTCCTCCTTGTACCGATCTCCCAAAAACTCCTCCAGAAATTCGTCCACCCTTATTCACCCTCACGAAGCCATATTTCTCCACGAATCCCTCTCTCATCACTTTGAATGATGAGGAGGATGAAGACACCTAAACCTAGATTAACGAATCTAGGCATGGCTTTCCCTAGGAAATCATCTCCTCACCATCAAGACTCTATGGAGTCAATATCTCTCCTAGAATATTAACTACAGATCTAGCATCAGGGGAGAGGGGAGGAAGCTAACTTCATTTCCAGAGGTACCACCATTTCCGGCCATGGATCTAGTCATCCTCCTCCGCGACATCAGTTGCTGTTGTTCTTCACGGTAAAGGAAGGAGAGAGAGAGAAGGCCGCCTCCAGGAGCTCCGACTGCTTCCCTCGGCTCCGTCGGTTTCGCGAGGTCCGCGATGATGGCAAGATCGATCGGCAAGGATGGCTAGGGTTCGGCTTTATCTTCTCTTATAAACCGATGTATTAGGTTAAATCCCTTCTGCCACGTGTCAACGCCCCATTGGACTGCCCCTAATGGGTCATATTGAAGTGACTCGGTCCAAGGCAGCCATCCAGCACGAATCCCGAAGTCCGGTTCGGTCCGTCTGTACAAGCCGGCGAATCTGCCTGGGCGAAGAAAACGCACAAGTCAAATTCGACGGAAATCAACTATCATTCTCGACGATCGGTGAGAATCATCGGGCATTCTCGACGAATTCGTCGGGTATCAACAATGATACTCGGCGAATTTCACTTAGCCAACTTATCGGAAATCCTGACATTGAGTGCGTTGAGTATCAGTTAGCGATACTCGACGATCGGTGGGTATCACCGGGCATTCTCGACGATCGGTGGGTATCACCGGGCTTTCTCGACGATCGGTGAGAATCGTCGGGCATTCTCGACGAATTCGTCGGGTATCAACAATGATACCCAGCGAATTTCACTTAGCCAACTTATCGGAAATCCTGGCGTCGAGTATCAGTCAGCGATACTCAACGATCGGTGGGTATCACCGGGCATTCTCGACGATCGGTGAGAATCGTCGGGCATTCTCGACGAATTCGTCGGGTATCAACAATGATACCCGGCGAATTTCACTTAGCCAACTTATCGGAAATCCTGGCGTTGAGTGCGTTGAGTATCAGTCAGCGATACTCTACGATCGGTGGGTATCGCCAGGCAATCTTGACGAATTCGTCGGGTATCAACAATGATACCCGGCGAATTTCCCTTAGGCCATTTCCTTTTGATTCGTTGGATATCACTCAACCCTACACTCCATTCAACGCACTTGACACCTTTTGCCAGTGCACCCCGAGCCCGAGTCAAGTCTCTTGAATCAGAACTCGTGCGAGGGGCCTAGCGCGAATTGGGACGTTACACCTTGCCCCACCTCGTCTTCTGCTCCACCTCTTCCCTGGCCTGCCGTACCAGTCACGCCATCGTCTCTACCCTCTTCTTCCTCCTCTCAACCAGCTCTTCCTCGGGTTCCTCCACCACTCATTCGGGTCTACTCTCGACGTCCATCCAGGGATACTCCCGTGAACAAGCTCCCCGCTACCAGCGATACCTTGGCTACGGCAGATCCGACTCCCGTCTCTACTGCTCATCCCTTGGCCAACTACGTCTCTCTCCATCGGCTGACACCACCTCTCTACGCCTTTGCCAACTCTCTTTCCTCTATTTCTATTCCTAACTCTGTGCAGGAGGCGCTTACACATCCAGGGTGGTGGGCAACCATGGAAGATGAAATGCGGGCTCTTTGGGCTAACCAGACCTGGGATCTGGTCCCTCTTCCTACTGGTCATACCTCTGTGAGCTGCAAATGGGTCTTTGTTGTCAAGCATGCGGCGGATGACACTGTTGACCGTCTGAAGGCTCGCCTCGTGGCCCGGGGCTTTACTCAGCAACATGGCCTTGATTATGAGGAAACTTTCTCTCCAGTGGCCAAATTGAACACGGTCCGCGTTCTTCTTTCCTTGGCCGTTCATCATCACTGGCCGCTTTATCAGTTGGATAATAAGAATTCCTTCCTCAACGGCGATCTGTAGGAGACAGTTTATATGCAGCAACCTCCCGGGTTTGAGACCACAGGGGAGTCTTTGGTATGTCACATTCGGAAATCCATTTATGGTCTCAAACAGTCTCCGCGTGCGTGGTTTGAAAAATCCAGTAAGGTGGTCTGTGCTAGTGGCTTCACTGGAAGCTCGGCTGATTTTTCTCTCTTCACCCGCCACCGGTCAACCGGGACTGTGATTCTTCTGGTCTACGTTGACGATATCCTAATTACTGGCAACGACACGGCAGGAATACAAGAGATCAAGGAACAGTTAAATTCCGCCTTTCAGACCAAAGATCTGGGCAACCTTCGGTACTTTCTTGGGATCGAGGTCGCACGACGCTCTGATGGTCTTGTGTTATCTCAAAGAAAGTACTGTATGGACCTCCTTCATGATGCAAGTTATTCTGGGTGCAAACCTGCGGAGACTCCTATGGACGCAAATCACAAGCTCTCGGCCCATAGTTCTGACTCTGACAAGCTGCTTACAAATCCGGAATATTACCGACACTTGGTTGGGAAGCTGATCTACCTTACGGTGACTCGACCAGACATCTCGTTTGTTGTAGGAGTTGTAAGTCGGTTCATGCACGCTCCTCGGACATCTCATCTTCAAGCAGTCGAGCGCATCCTTCGATATCTCAAGATCGCCCCCGGACAAGGACTTGTGTATAAGCCATCCACATCTCTATCACTTGTCGCTTACTCTGACGTTGACTACGCAAAATCAATCGATGATAGGCGCTCCACTACGGGGTTCTGCACTTACTTTGGTGGTCATCTCATAACATGGCGTAGCAAGAAACAATCCGTGGTTGCACGCTCTTCTGCTGAAGCCGAGTACCGAGCTATGGCTGCGGTTGCTTCCGAGCTAACCTGGCTTGAGAGCCTTCTGGGAGACTCGGGTGTTCGTCTCTCATCACCGGCTACCTTATTTTGTGACAGTCAGGCAGCAATACATATTGCCAAGAACCCGGTGTTTCACGAACGCACAAAGCATATCGAAGTTGATTGTCACTTTATCCGAGAAAAGGTACTGTCAAAGAAGATAGATTTGGAGCATGTTCCTGCTAAAGACCAAGTTGCGAATATCCTGACAAAAGCTCTCTCCAGGCCTCTATACTATCAGTTTTTATCCAAGCTTGGTGCCTATGACTTGTAAACTCCAGCTTGCGGGGGAGTGTTAGAAATGCCAAATTAAGGGCCCATGTTTTCTCTCTTTTCTCTCTCCATGTATTAGTCTCACATCTTGTATTTAGGATTTCTCTTCTCATTCTTCTCCTATATAAGTGTATTCATACTTGTAACTATTCATTCAAGAAGTATATACAAGGTTTGAGGCCTCTCTTTACAATAAATAAATACTTTCTTCCCTACATAATTACAGAAATACCTAACCTTTTTTTCATCTTCGCGTCTCTTCCTTTTTGATTTCGCAACCTAGCTGGCCCTTCCTTTCTTCATGCGTCTTCGCACCTTTTCTTCTTCGTTCGCGCCTCTTCCTCTTCGTTCGCACCCTTTCGGAGCCCGTAACCGTCGCCTTTCTGCGATTGGATCATCGATCTCCTCCCGATCATGTCGGAACACGCGGAAATGCATCCCAATGTCCACACTGTTCCTGTATTAGACGACAAAAATGATGTTTTTGCTACTGTAGACCATCGTTTTTCTTTAGTATTAGGTTCCAGCGCAGGCGGTAATTTGCCGACGGAAAATGCAGGTTTATGTTGGCCATTTTTTGATGTTTTCTAGAGATTACATAGATCAATCTTCTAATCTACGTATATTTATGTGTGCAAGTGATTTGAACAAGTCTCATAATGCCTAAATAAGTGATTCCCTAATATCTTCCCAAACAACTGTAATTATTTTTCTCCTTCTAAGTTTTCTTTTGTTCATATATATTTAAGATTGCATTCGAGTGAGCTTTCTGTGCTGTAATTACTGTTAGATGTAAAATCTCTCGGGGGCAAATGTAATTTTGGACTGTAAAAAGTAAGTTTTTTTGAACTGTTAATATGTCAAATTTTGGACTGTAAAAGAACTATTTTTGAACTGTAATTGAAAGAACAAAGTGATCATGATTATTTATGGTCTACTGAACCTTCAAATGGTAAAATTTGTCATTCAAATTGTTTTGTGATGTTTTTTGACTGTTATTATCTGTAAATGTGTTGCTTTGTATATTTGTAATAATATAATCTGTATGTTCCTATATTTGAACCATTAATTTAAATTGTAATTAACAAATGTTTTTGCAGCGTAAATTCGGACTGTAAAAAATATTGTCTTTTGAACTGTAATTGAAGTAACAAAGTTGATTTTAACTTTAATTGAAAGAAGAAAACTGGACTGTAAAAAGTACCGTTAATTTGAACGGTAATTGACAATAAGTGATCTCAGCACTTTGTTTCACTTTGGATTTTTTGAACTGTAATTATTTCATTTTTTAGAAATGTAATTTTCTCTTGTTATTATATGTAGATTTAGAACTCTAAAAATAAATGTATTTGAAACAGTGGGTTATAACTGACAAAAGTTTTATTTTTCTTAAGATTCTTGTTGTATTCCCTACTGTGCATTCAGAAGAAGAGGCTTACATAATGTACTATGAATATGCACACTGAATAGGATTCAGTGTGCGAAAGATACACATTACTTATTGGACTCATACATCAACTATCAAAGTTAGAGGATATAGTTGTTCCAAAGCAGGAAGCAAACGCGTAAAGCCGTCCCCAAAGAAGTACTATAAATTAGATACCCGCATAGGTTGTCTTGCTTGTATCAATTTTCATACCGATTCGGATGGCAAAAATTGGACAGTTACAAAATTTGTTGAGGAACACAATCATCCGACGGCAATCGAGAAGGAGAGTCATTTATTGAGATCCCGCCGCTCTATTTCAGAAATGCAGGGTAGACTCCTAAAAAATATGACTAGTGCAGGGATTAAACCTGTTGACGCATACAACTTTACGTTGGATGAGGTAGGAGGACCTGAAAATATTGGTTTTTCCAAGACAGATGTATTCAACTACATACAACGTGAAAAAGCAACTTTAATTGAAAGCGGAGACGCGGCTAGTTTGCTTGATATATTACAAGAGAAATAGTCGAATGATAACATGTTCTCGTACTATGTTCAGACAGATGAGCTAGAGAGTTTAACGGGTTTCTTTTGGATAAGCGGCAATAACAAACTAGATTACGATTGTTTTTGCGACGTTTTGATATTTGATACAACATATCGTTTGAACAAGTATAATCTTGCATGTGCACCTTTCATCGCTGTAAACCATCATTGGCAGAACATTTTCTTAGGAGGGGCTTTCATTACTGAAGAAACAATTGAGTCGTTTTGTTGTGTTTTTGAGTCCTTATTGATGCTTCTTCATGAAATATTTTATCCTGCAAGAGAACTAAGAAAATTAAATAGTGGTTGAAATCTGAATTTTTTAAAAAAACTCACCAATGCTTCAAGTCCCTTACTATGACGCTTTCTTCTCATTGAGTCATAGAATTCCCATCTATGTTGCTTCAACTGGCACACCAATAATGCCCAGTGATTGGTTAGGTGTCATGACATGATAATTAAATCACTATTTTTCACACTGACTTTTGTTAAATGCTTTATTAGGCATCTGGTATTGTTAGCATTGTTTCCGCGGTAGTACTACGGTTAAATGTTAGTGAGCATGATAGCAACACAAAACATAAGTATAAGCATTTTTAAGTGTACTTAAAACATAGTCAGATGAAGCGTAAAGGAAATTTCTTATATTCGATTTCAAAAGTGTCTTCTTGGTTCTGAGTGCAAAAGCGTACGCATTTAGGTGCGTGTTGTGCAGCCATCGACCATGAAGGAGTTCATCCATACCACCTCGCGTCATCAAAATGGTTCCATTGTTGAAAACGGTGTCGCAATTGGAAATAACAAACATATCACTTACATATTACTACTATGTACTTAACTAAACTATATTACATACATGCTACATAGACGTGTGACAATACCTTTCTGGAAATTTTACAATCATATCATCTATAACCTTGCACTCAAAAGCTGATATGTACGGTTTGCCGGGGTAAATGTTTTCTTCCTTTACCTTCTCTTTTACTTTATCTTTTTCTTCTAAAGGGGTATTTGGTAAATTTTCCTTTCGACTTTGTCTATTCTTTATATTTTTAACTAGACTACTAATTTTAAAATCTTATGTATTGACCTCCGATTTAACTTTTATAATCGGCATAAATGGCTTAACTGGCGATACGGGCTGCGAATGCCCCGGAGAGGTTTGGGGAGGTGTAGCATACAGTGGTTATGGAGAGGTCTGGGGAGGTGCATCATGCAGTGGTTGTAGTTCACCACTTAATTTGGCTTCTAATTTGGCAAACCATGACTCACAACAGTCTATAATCCAACCGCACTTCAGTTTGAATAAAATTCTTGAGACGGACCTCCAGTCCTCTCACGTCATCATCAAATAAATATTCCTCTGCTTCCACTCTTGCTTTCTTCTTTACTTTCCTCTTCGCAATTTCTTTAACTCTTTTCTTCAACAACATCTTCTCATTTTTAGAATTCTCTCGCAGTTCTTCAGCGGTGAACATATAATCATCTAACTCAGTTTTTAATTCCACATGCACCTTCTCGTTAGATATATTTTTTGCAATAATATTCTTGTTCTTTTTAACATGTTCGAAGTCTGAATCATCCTCTTCCTCTTCTTCAACAAGTAACATTTCCTCACTCTTCAAAATATCCACGAATTTTGGTTTTATCTACAGTTCAAATCAAAAAAATGTACTACATCAAAATATAATTGAAAATGCGGTTTAGAATTACGACTGCAAATGTCAACTATAATTACAACTGCAAATACATACCAGAATTACGACTGTAAATGCATAATAGAATTACGACCGCAAAAGCCTACTACAATTATGACTGCAAATGTGTACCAGAATTACGACTGTAAATGTATACTACAATTACGACTGTAAATGTCTACTACAATTACGACTGCAAAGGCCTACTGTAATTACGACTCCAAATGCATAATACAATTATCACTGCAATTGCCTACTAGAATTACGACTGTAAATCCATAATAGAATTACGAGTGCAAATGCATACTACAATTACGACTGTAAATGTATTTCAGACATATGACTGTAACTGATTTTAAATTTTCAACGAAAAGAACAATTGCAACTGCAGTTGCAACCATTTAAGTATTACCAACCTTATAGCTTGTTCGTAGTTTCGTTAAGAGATCGAAGCAAAATTGCGCACGATAACTCTTCTTGGATGACCAATGAAAAATTCTCGACCTAGCAAGTTCATCAACAATCACATGTACATCTGTGTGCTTGTAAAGCCATACCTAGAGCCAAAAATAATGTAATTACAAAATGTTTAATATAAAAAGATTGTACCGAAAATTTTCTTACTTACCAAAAGTATGGTTGCACAACTTTCCAAGTATCCCAAATTAACACCAACTTTCTTGACTACACTAGCTTGACTTAGTGCATCAACCTGTGAGAGCAAAAAACGGTGAATTGCCTTTGGCCAGTTGTACTTCAGAAAGTTCGAGAAACTCTAATTTTGTACAGAGAGGCTGGGATCTTCATCCCTTTCAACGGGAAGAAGAATATGTTGACCAAATAGAGGATTAAGCTATCCAATCTTCTACTCTCCAAAGTGGAAGACCACTCTTCCAATGCGAGACTATTAAGATCCTCAGTCAAATCTTTGTATGGTATATTTATACACGGTAGTCTAACGAACGTAAAGTTCTTTCCCCGATTTGAAAGACCCAAGATCAAAGAAACCTCATTAATAGTCAATTTACAATATTTATTACCTAACAAAAAAGCCCATTTATGTCTGTTAAAGGTCCGTACAAGAACATGAAGTAATGGAATGTTTTGTGGTAAGCTGGGCATCTCAAACAACTGCAGCACACCGGCTTCCCTCAAAATCTTTAAAGATTTCTATTCTAAAGTGTCTAACGAAGGACGAGCATTCAACTTGAACGTCAATGCAGCACATCTGGAGTGTAAGTAATTGCTCCCAGGCACTATAGAAGAGGTTTTGATTTAGCATATATAAATACAGAAAACATGCAAAGGAATGTGTAGATAATCTTACTTGTTCGTGAATGTTCTCTTCCTTGAGTGTCACCTATAAGAAAGTTATATTACAAAAATATATAATTAAGAAGCATATTGTAAAACAAAACAATAAACTTTCAATTACAATTGGAATTACATCTACTTAAAAAATAGAACTGTAACTTCATTGAAATATGCAAGATAAAACAGAAAATCCAAAAAAACAACAACTAGTTACAAAGTAAATAGAACTTTGATTTAGAACGTTTTGGGTTATGTAGTTGTAATCACACAAACAATTGGAGTTCAATAAAGAATGAAATTAATTGTAGAAATTATATACACAGATTAAAACCATAAACATTTAAGCAGTTACAACTGGAATAATGAGATGGAGAACAAAAAAAAAATTAAGTCATTGACTTCATACCAATAGAGCTGTGATTTAGAATGTTTTGGGTTCTGCATCTGTAATCATACAAACAATTGAAGTTCCAAATATAGAGGAATACATTGTAAAAATTTACTACACAGATTAGAACTATGATTACGACTGTTTTTTGACCTGCAGTCGTAATCATACAAAAAATTTAAGTTCCAAACAGAGAAGAAGGCATTGTAACAATGTTGCACACAAATTAAAACCATATATAGTACAGAAGTTACAACTGGAATTAAAGTAACAAAATCCAAAAAAAAATTAATTAGGCAAAACTTCACAGTTCAAAAACTAAGAGAAGGTGTCTCTAATTTGGACTAGAATAACGACTGTAAATTCAAAGAGGACTGTTTATCTATATAAAATGTGGACTGCAATTTCAACTCAATTTATGACTGTAAACACTACATACATTAATAAATCTGCAACTAGATCTAATTTGTAAGAGAAAGAATAACTTACAACTGGAAGATTTCATCAAACAACTTTCATTTGAAGTGAAAACAACATAAAACCTAAATTTCAATATATAGGGTTTAAGATTTATACCTTCAGCGTATTAGCTTCATTTGGACTTCAAACGCAGTAATGACGAATGAAGACGCCCTGGATGGCAGTAACGACAATGGGAGAAACACGAGAAGGTGGCTCTAGGTTTTCGTTTACCGTTTTGGCAATGAAGAGGCGTGAGAACGGTGTGGATCGGAGAAGAAGAATAAGCGCGAACGAAGAAGAGGCGCGAACGAAGAAGAAATAGCGCGAACGAAGAAGAAGAGGCGCGAACGAAGAGGAAGAGGCACAAATGAAGAAGAAAAGGCGCAGCTAGGGCAGACGCGGAGAAGATGGGTGGCTAGGTCGCGAAATCAGAAAGGAAGAGGCGCGAAAATGAAAAAAAGGGGAGGTATTTCCGTAATTATGTAGGGAAGAGGGTATTTATTTATGGACCATAAGCATGGTACAACACATGTACAGAAAGTTTTTTCGCCTTTTAAAGGGGCAGTTATAGACACATCCTCGGAATTTTAATTTAAAAGAAATACCAAAAACTTTGAAAATCGGATCAGACCATTCAGTTAAACCGATTGAACCACCGACTGGTCCCTCAAGCGGTCCCATTGAGGCTTTGTTTGGCGTGGTAGTGGCAGTGTGAACGTGGTGGTCATAAGTCGTCGTCTGTGAATGTTCGACCTCGTCTAAAAAAAGCATGCATTTTATGTTCAAAAATAGTTTATTTTCTGGGTAACAATCATGTTAAAATTGAGTTGTCAATCAATTACTAGTGAACTAATGAATACACGACACATGCGAATGAAGTTACGATCAACTCTAAAGTGACATGAAAGCATGCACACAAACCGATATAATGCGACATAATGCAAGTGCAAATGAATTAGTCTGGAGGGAATTACAAAATAAATAATTATGTAAAATGAGACACAGTTTGTATCTTGCCAAACATACATTTTATGATAATGACGTTTTTTTACCAAATTCATCGGAGCAAATAAGTCATGTAAGGTTTCGTTTGGTGCAGCTGTGGCGGTCGTGAGCACCACTGGTCATGAGCCGTCGTCCGTGAACGCCGACCTCATCTAATAAAAAAAACATTCATGCATTTTATGCTCAAAACTATTTTATTTTCTTTGTAGCATCATTACATTTGTCTTTCCAAACATACATTCTATTAAATAATTTGCGCCTAATGAAGCCTAAGTATAAAAACTAGTTCTCGTAGCAAATCAACCAAGGACCGGGGAACCAGCAGATTGGATTGGCCAATCGAAAACTCGGGTCGATTTCTTGTAACTGGATGGTCCAACTATGTTGATCGAAAAAAAAAATTACACCAGTCTCGTGCCCTATTCTAGGAACGGGTTTAAATAAACCTGTTCACGGGCCTCACCATCCTTTCACTTTCCCGCTAGGTAAAATTGCGGAAACTTCTTTTGGCTTACCCTAAGCCTAATCGCCAGAGTTTCTACCTCCTTCGACCTTCACTTTCCTGCATATTTCACCAGATTCACCGCCTAAGTCTCCATCGCCGCCAAGCTTCCGTCGCTTCCTCCGGGATTAATGGAGAAAGGGAGTATTGACATGGGGGCGTACAACGACGAAATAGATAAAGGCTGTGATGTAAGTTTTCCACACTACATTTTCTGCAACTTGTGTGAAATGTTTTGTGAAATGAGGTTCATCAGTGGTGAAATGCTTGTGAAATGTTTCCTCAAGCTTGTTCCCTGAACTGCATCTGTTCTTTAATTTTTTCGAGCATGTCATCCTTTATTGTGTTTTACAACTCTACAACTGTATTTTTATGTTGAACTTCAAATGGAGTTCATTTTGTATGATTTGTACTGTATGTAATGTTTCTTGGGATAGCATGTCATGTGAATTACAACTGTATTTTAATGTTGGACTTCAACTGTATATTTAAAGTACAACTATATTTATTCAAATAATTACAACTTGAATAAATAATGTAAATCTAATGTATTTTATATAAAACTAAATTGAATTTTATATCAGTACAACTGTATATAAATCTAATGTATTTTATATTTTTCTGCATATCCAAAAAGAATATCATACTTCCCTGTTGTCCAGTCAGAAGAAGAGGCCTATATTTTGTATAGTTGGATTTGAAATACATAGAACTTGAAATACAGTTGGACTGAACTTGAAATATAGTTGAATTTGAAATACATAGTACTTGAAATACAGTTAAACTGAACTTGAAATACATTTGAATTTGAAATGCATAAAACTTGACATATAGTTGAACTTAAAATATATTGAACTTGAAATCAAGTTAGTTTTGAAAGACAGTGAACTTGAAATACTTGAGCTTGATTATAGTAGGACTTGAATGCATTGAACTTGAAATACAGTTGGACAAGAGAAACTCAGATCTCCTTTATCTTGTTCTTCCGTGTTTTGTTCTCACGCACGACCTGGAGTGCGCAGAGGGATGAGGGTGTTGACGCCGCCTGAGATTATAGTGCATCGACAGATATTAGAGGAGGTGCGCGCAAAGTGATGAGTATCGGGGCACGAATTTTCCCTCTTGCTATAACGCTTAACGCCGTCCACTATTGCCTAGGTTAATAATGATATAGTCGACGGCTAGAAAGGAAAAGGGTGGGCCCGATGTTTTTTTGAAAGAGTTTATTTAAATTTGTTCATAAAATAGGGCACGAGACCCGTTTAAAAAAATTCGATGATCAGCCTTTAGCGTTGGTGATGACGAGATAGAAAATAACACCGAGGAGGTCATTTCTTCTTCACTTCTCCTTGGTCGTGTGAAAGTGACGAGGATATGCCATGAGAGGTGCTTCTTCCTATTGTTCCTACATCATATGTAAGGGGTGAACACAACAAAGGTTGGCACTTCTTCTTTGTGCGAAAGAACTCAAATAAGCTGGTATTTCTTTTATTCTTTTTCCTTGCAGATAGAGGACTAAGTCACGTGAAAGGAGCACAACATCGAGAGGAAGGGCTTCGTCATGTGTTCTTCTTCCTCGTCGACACAACACCAATTTGAGGGGGGTGGTTCTTCTTTTATTCTTCGTTCACCTCGCGATAGAGCGACAAATATGTGTTGGACAGTAAGATGATGTTCTTAGTTCTAACTTTGGAGTCCAAGGTGAACCCATTTGATGTCCTTGTGAAAACTTTAATTTTTGAAATGAAATTGCATTGTGAACCCATTAGATCTTTTGTTCATGTTTATTTTCAAGCAAGAGTCTTTCAATTACATCAAATAATGCAGACATAGCTCGTATTGAAACACTATAAAATCATCTTTAATTTTCTCAAGAAGGTTTTTAGATGATATTTATGCAAATACATTTTATTGGCTTCAGTCATAGCTTCAGTAGCTAGCTTCTGATTCATGTGAAAGGTTGGTGGTATTTCTCCAGTAAATGTTATAAATTTCTCTTGAAGTACCCCAATAATTACAATATTTGATATTGTCAACTTAAGTGTGTCACCCGCTTGTGCATCTCTATTTTATACCTCGAACTTTGCTTTCATGATTTCTTCTACACTAACTTCATAGGCTTTAGACTACTCTCAGGGGCTAGGTAAATTAATTTTGTTGTTGATATTGGGTGTATATCATTTTGTGCAATCAATTAAGAATTGGCATTATGAGTAGATTCTCATGTAGAACTTAACGAGGATATGAAAATACTTTTGAAATAGGATATTAAAGCTATGTATAAATGGTATATGACTAGCTTTGCAACTCTTCAATTGATATAGGTCAATTTGTATTAAATATGTTAGCAATTTATAAGTAAATTGTTAGCATTTTGTTAATTAGAAATCAGTTGGCAATTCATCAGAAGCTTATCGGACCACGTACAAGATCACTATCGGTTGTACGCTGTTGAAGCCAAAATTGACCTCTGTGGAGTTCGGGGTCCCAAAAGAGGGGTGACCTCACACTTACTACACTCGAGTAAACGTCACAAACCAAAGACTTGGGAATCTAGGAACAGACCCTCGGCTCTAGCGGGGAGGTCCCACCTCACACCCGGAAGGTCACAAAAACACTTCCCCTCCCTCACACCAATGACTGAGCTGGGTACCTTGGAGAGCTCTCTCAACTCAACCAAGAAGAAGAAACTAAGGGAGGAGGAAGCAAAAAAACCTATCATCTCCAAAGGTACCCAAGGGGGCCTATTCATAGTTTTTCCAAGCTTGGGGACCGAAATGTCCAAAATACCCCTAAGGCAAAAAGGCCTCGAGCCAATAGAAAACCTCCACACTGGGGGGGGGGGGGGGTGAAGAGGTAATTTCACCCCGGGGGCAAAATGGTAAAAAGCATGGCCCAAAGAGGTCCAGGGGGGAACAGATGCTAAGCCATCCCCCCACCTGGCCGCAGGCCGCTCTCGCCCGCGTTAGCAAGCCGCTTGAAGCGAGATCCTGGCTGCAGGCCGCTCTCGCCCGCGCGAGCAGGCGGCTTAAAGCGAGAGCCCGGCCGCAGGCCGCTCTCGCCCGCGCGAGCAGGCCGCCCAGGGCGAGAGCCCGGTCGCAGGCCGCTCTCGCCCGCGCGAGCAAGCCGCCCGGGGCGAGAGCCCGGCTGCAGGCCGCTCTCGCCCGCGCGAGCAAGCCACCCGGGGCGAGAGCCCGGCCGCAGGCCACTCTCGCCCGCACGAGCAGGCTGCTCGGGGCGAGAGCCCGGATGCAGACCGCTCTCGCCCGTGCGAGCAGGCTACTCGGGGCGAGAGGCTGGTCGCAGGCCACTCTCGCCCGCGCGAGCAGGCCGCCCGGAGCGAGATCCCGGCCGCAGGCCGCTCTCGCCCGCGCGAGCAGGCCGCTCTCGCCCGCGCGAGCAGGCCGCTTGGGGCGAGAACCTGGCCGCAAGCCGCTCTCGCCCGCGCGAGCAGGCTACTCGGGGCGAGAGCCTGGTCGCAAGCCGCTTTCGCCCGCGCGCCTATCAAGCTGGGCGGGTGCCGGCCAACTTGTCGCACCTGTCCCCCAAAAAGGGGTCACTGGGGGAGAGGCAAATTTTTCCTACCCTACTAGTATATTTCCAAGGTCAAGCCAAAATTGGCCACCAAGAGTGCAAAACCTCTCAAAAGCTTAAAAACTCAAAACTTGTCCTGCGCCTGCCAAATGGACCCTACTCTGCGAATACGGGGTTGTACATACGCTGTATCGATTAGTCCCTGGGAAAGCATGCCACTTACCAGTTGAGCTTGAGCACCGCGCCTTTTGGGCGCTTAAATTTTTAAATCTAGATGAAAATTTGTCATCCGAGCTTCAAAAATTTCAAATTAAAAAACTCGATGAGTGACGCTCCTTTGCCTACGAAAGTAATAAACTTTATAAGGACCGCACAAAATTTTATCATGATAAAAAAATTAAACACCCCAAGGAATTTAAACCGGGAGACCAAGTTCTCCTCTATAATTCGCATCTACGTCTTTTTCAGGGAAAACTCAAGTCTGGTTGGTCCGACCCTTTTATTTTAAAAGAGGTGTGGCCCTACGTGACAGTTCTTATCTTGCACCCGAAAAAAGGTGAGTTCAAGGTGAACGGGCACCGGTTGAAAATATTTTTCTCCGGCGATTTAGCACCGGGAGGAAATAATCCTCCCGAACCCATAAATTAGTGCCACACTTTGGTCGAGCTCAACGACCATAAACAAAGCGCTCTTGGGAGACACCCCATGGTTATCTTTATATTTTTAATTGTTTGTTTAGTTTTACAGGTTTGGAGGCTTATTGATGGATGATGGTTAGCCAAGTCCGGACGCCAATATTCACATAACTACTTCAAATTAGGTAATTTTGTATTTTTCTTATTTATTTATTTAGTATGTCAAAAAAATACTAGAAAAAAATTTACACACACAAAAAACAAAAATCTGCAAATTTCCGTTTACACGCCCCGGTCATGGGCGTGACTCACTGATCACGGGTGTGTACTTCCCGGAATACGGAACCCGACGCTGGTTCCGAGGGGGAAGTTTTTCATGTCCGTCTTCCGTTAATGTCGCCAACGTGACCTTTATTGGTCACGGGCGTAACATTCACGGAACCTTTCGTCCCAAGAAAAAATAAAACAAATTAGCTAAAAATTCCATTTCACCAGTCACGCCCGTGGCATAGGAAAGTCACGGTCGTGACATTCCCGTGTAAAAAAAAACAACTCAAAAAAATTAATCGTTTTCAGTTACACGCCCCTGGGTCACGAACGTGACCCTGGGCCGTGTCAAGCGAATTCGAGGCATTGCCCCGGTCAATGCCTGAGATTTCTTTTTTTATTAGTATTCTATGTGACACGCCCCAGAGTCACGGGCGTGACTCTGGGGAGTGACCTGCCAAAATTCATTTTTTGGCGATTCCCGCCTTTTCTTCCACATGCAGTTTACATGCCCTCCAAGTCACGGGCGTGACAGAGAGGCGTGACCTCTCAAAATTTTCCCTATTTAAAGCTCCTCTCCCCCTTTGTTTCCTCCACACCATCCAACCCTCCTCCTTCCCTTAACTAAACCCGAAAACTTCGTTTCTTCCTTCCACAATGCCTCGCCACACACCTCGCCCCACCGCCTCCTCATCCGAGCACCCCGCGGACCCCGCCGCGGCGGAGGCTATGCTTATTTTTGACAACTCTACCCAACAAGACCGGAGCGAACGTCTACGCGCCAAACCCTTTGGCGTCTTCCGGATTCTTGATTGGGGGATTATTGTTGCCTTCGACGCGACGGAATTAGTCAGAGAATTTCTATCCACCTCTGGATGGAGTTATCTTTTCGACATCTCGGAGCCTGCCTTCTTAGAGCTCACCATTGAGTTCCTTGCCTCGTTCGTGTTTCGTTGGGGAGCGGAAGATGATTTTATCATCTTCCGGATGGGCGACATCGCATATTAGCTCACCATCCATCAACTCAACGCGGCGATGGGATTTGGCGACGAGGCCTTTTCTCTTTCTCCCGCCTACTCCGCCCTTCGTACTGATTTCTCTCCTGACTTCAACCTTCTTGCATTTTTGTTGAAAATCAGTAACGATATCGTCCCCTACACTCCCAAAAAATCTAAAGGCAGCCACCTCATTTCTCCCGCCCTTCGTATTCTCTACAACCTCCTCACCTTTACCATCATTGGCTGCGGCGATATCCATGACGTGGTGACACGGGCAGATTTACTATATTTATATAGTATGTTCTACCTTTGCCCCACTCAACCTAGGCCACACGCTTGCGACTTTCTTTCGGCATCAGACCGAGAATGCAAGGTTGGGATCCGTCCATGGCGGCAACTTCATCGTTCATCTCGAAAAATAGTTGGGAATTTGGGACGCTCTTTCGCGTCTGACCTGCGTTCAGACGCCTCTTCCTTTTCAATTCCAGGCCCTTCAGACCCTCGGCCTTGCGCAACGATGAGACGACGAGTTCGAGGCTATCCCGCCAGAAGTCGGTGGTGGAGATATTGATCTTGACCTCGGGACATGTCCCAATGGCACTATTCACTCTCCACAGATTCCACCACCACCGCAGGATCCTTCTCTAGCGCCTGGTCATTCTACGTATTGAGATCGTCAATTTGGGTTTATTCACACACGTTTAGACGAGATGCAGACCCATTTTGACGCTCGTTTTGCGAGCTTTGATGGTCGATTTACCGCGCTGGAGCAGAGTCAAGCTTCTTCTATGACGCGTATTACGCGTGAGTTTACGGACCTGCAGACGTACTATCAGCAGTCGGGGCACCATAATGATGCTGATTAGATTTCTTTTTGTTTTGGGTCTATTGAAGGACGACTGTATCTGTACCTGTATCTGTTTTTTTATTTTATTATCAACATTTTTCTTTTTTTTTTGTACTAAAAAAATATAACAAAAAATGTGTTTTGCTTTAGTGTTTCATTTCAGGTCATACTTGGTGCAGATTAAGACTCTTCAGGGAAGTTTTCTCTTCCTTTGCTCTTTATTTTTACACATTGTGGACAATGTTTTGTATAAGTATGAGGGGATATTCTCACTATTTTAACCTATTTTTATCAAAACATTCAAAAAGAATAAAAAACAAATTGAACAATTTTTAAAATTTTATTTTCACTTAGTTTTTAAAAAAATACAAAAAAAAACAAAAATACAAAAAATAGAAAATCGAAACTAAATTTCTTAGAAAGGGCCGTGTTGAGTTGTCATCTTATAAAACTGCCTAGTACCGGTGAGAGTCATTCACAGGATATACCCGCGAAGTGTAAGAAGTAACAAAAAACTTAGGTATAAATTTTAAAATCGAGAAATCTTTATTTCTATATTTATTCACATGTAAAATCTCTAGTATTCATCTTTTACATAGTGTTTAGAAAATGTTAATGCTTTAATTGAATTTGAATTTTTGGAGTAGAACTGTTGGCTATGCTGGGTTTCTAGTTAAGTATACATGTAAGTAGAATTTTATGTAGAATTAAAAATTTAGCATACAATTAGAGTTTTGTCTTTCTAAATGCGTAGAAACAGTTTATTTTACTTTTACTTGGAAACTGGTAAAAATCTAAAAATAATTTAGGCGAGTATGTAGAAGTCTACAAGAGAGATATTTCACGAATCAAGAGTAGGATATTCTTTCTATATGTCTAGAACTTGCCCTCTAGCTATTCTCAAGACTTGCATAAGTTAAACTCATTAGCATGAATATGATATACGCATTTCTTTTGGCCAGCTTGAGCCTTTGCACCCATACCTAATATCGTTATCATTGCTAAACGACTTTGAGTCTATTACTTCTCCTTTTGTTTTAGCTCCACCAAATATTTCACCAATGCCTAAAAAGCTTCCTAATCGCACAACTAAGTCTGAGCTCAATAATAGTTATATGAAAAAAACTTTGTGGGTGATTAAGAGTCATCTAAATTTGGTGACTAATTTATTGAAAAAAGATGGAGCTGATTTGTTTTCCCTCCCTTTTGAAAAAATTATTAAAAATCTTTAAAAGGGGAAGAAAGAAAAAAAATATGTATGCAAAGAAAAAAAAGAGAAAAAAGGTTTGGGAAAGCTATATTCTTAAAGCCATATTTTTGTGCGAGCTCTCTTTAGGTTTGAGTGTGTCTAGCCATCGTGTTTATCGTTGATCATCAACACCAAAACCTAAGCGTACATTTCAACCTAGTTAAGTCCTATTGATTTATGCCTATAAGTTAGACTAGTGTCGCGACGAGAGTGTGAAAGGGCAAGCCTATGACTATCAACATTGATGGATTTCTTTGGAGGATATCTTGATCTTCGTTTTGTGTAATGTCGATCTTAGTACACACACTACTCTCTCCCTAAATATAATTTTTGGATTTACCGGGCTTTGAATTTCGAAGTAAAAAATAATAAGTGAAGACACATATAGAAAAGTATGAACTAATTTGTATGCTGAGTTGAATTTTCTACTAAAATAGCTATGTGCATAGACATAAGACTTCACATTTTACTTCTTACATTCAATTTTCTTTTCCAGCATTAAATTTTTTTTACTCCCTATGAAAAGTTGTTTGTTCGAGACGAGCAAACGAGTAAGTATGAGGGTATTTGATAACTCTAATTTTATCCTTATTTTTATATAGTTTTAAATTAATAATTAATTAATTTAGAGTTATAATTTATTAAATGAGTTTCTAATTAGTTTATTTTTAATATTTCAGGTTAATTTGATCATAAAAACATATTTTAAAGTTGCCACTTAATCAAGAGTAATTTTGGAGCAAAACTAGAAAAAGTCCAAGTACACACCTAAGTCACGGGCGTGACCCAAAAAGTCACGGGCGTGACATGTAGCCGTGACCTGTTCAGCCCTTCCAGAAGCAATGACACGTCAATTAAAATTACACGCCTCAGGGTCACGGACGTGATACAGGGCGTGACAATGGACACGGGCGTGACCACAGCTCCATCCTTCAATTCCATGTCAGATTAAAATTACACGCCATAGGCACGAGTGTGACCATCCAATCACGGTCGTGGCTATCAGGCGTGACATCCAACTTAGGCATTCTGTTACTTTAAGAGGCTAGTTTCAGATCCAAGGCGTTCCAGCTTACACGCCCTAGGTCACGGGTGTGATCTAGGGGCGTGACTTCCCACAACTGCCAGATGTTAATTCCCGCCTTTTCTCCTTCCCGCCGTTTCCAGCAATAGTAAAGACATGCCCTAGGTCACGGGCGTGACCCACAGAATGACGAATTTTGGCGATTTTTCTCCAACATTCTCCGGCTTTCAAGACAACGGTTCCGCATCTTACACGCCCCCTAGTCACGGGCGGGATAGATGGGCTTGACTCCAGGAGAAAAATACTATAAATTCCAGACCATGTCATATGCTTATGGGAGGAGGAGAAAAATTTTGGAGTCAGTTTTCGAGTTTATTTTCATCTTTTCTTGCATTTTATTTCATGTACTTTTCTAATTTATAGTATAACTTTAGTTGTTATTTTCAATTCTAGCACTTTCTTTTTATAATCATGTCTCCTCTAAACCTCTTATATAATTCTCCATCATGATGAGTAGCTAAATTCCATTCAGCACTTGATCATGATGAACTTTGTAATGAAAAAAAATTCTTCTTTTTGTCTCAAATTATCAAGCACTTTATTTTATGTACTTCGATTTATCTTTGAATTTAATTTCATCGAATTCATAAGTTGCAATTATGTTTTTTTGATCTTAGATCCGTATTCGAGATTTACCGAGAGGTTGTGGATACGAGTAGATCACTTAAAGATAATGGGAGTTGTATGCACTACTCGAGAGAGGAAGACATAAATCATCCGGATTGGAGTTAAATCCAATAGTGAGGTTCACCACTTAAAGCAACCTTAGGGGTTTCGACTGACCGAGAAGTTTTAATCAATCAACCTAAGGTTAGTCGAGAACGTATTCTCGAGAGAGGCGCTTTCGTAACCAAACAACCTCCACAGTCGAAGTTAGTAATTTAGATGCTTGTATTTTATAATTTCATGAAGATTTATTCTAATTCAAAGGAATTCTAGATCAAGTGCTAGTTTTCAAACCATCGTAATTCTCTTTAGTAAAATTTCTAATTTTCTTAGTTTGCAAATCAACCAACTTCTCGTCCGATAAAATAATAGCTTTCCCTTGTGAGTAAGATTACTCGACAAGCTCCGGGCAAATACAAAATTTTCTATTCTATATTTCGATAGGTACACTTGCCTATTTTGAGATATAGTTTGAAATTATTTTAAAACTATAAAATCATCATCAGAGGCTCTTGTCGCGATAGACCCTCCTCGTGTTGGGTCGAAGATTGTAGTGATACGCTGCGTCGTCGAGTGGAATCGGGTCAGCGCCATCAAGGGGTGCACATGACCAAATTAGATGCCTAAACAGTTTCAAATAAAAAATGATCAACATGAAAGTTGTGCACTTTTTATGTAACGACCATAGCCGATACTACGTGACAATGTCACGGCTCCGCTCTAGGCGACGATACCGGGCTGCAGCCCAAGCACCCCAACTCCTCTCCAGCCCACATGCGGGTTGTTGGTGGCCACAACCTCCCTTTGATGAGCGAACTTGACAGTTAAGTTGAGCCGTACGAGGACTTCCCAGGAGGTCACCCATCCCAGATCTACAACTTTCATGTTGATCACTTTTTCAAATGAGAAACATTTGAGCCACAACATTCAAAAAATGCAAAAAGTAAGATTGATTTGCTAATAATAATTTTTGGGACGAAAAAAAAACAAAAAATGACTGAAATTATTAATTTTGATTTACTAGTAACAAAAATGAGTTTGTTGATAACTGCACCCTTTTTTTATAACAAAAGTTACCTTGTATACGAGCGGACCCACCTTTGGACACGGTCGCTCGACCCTATTTTTGCCGGAATCGCGCCAGGCGTCATTCCTCCGCACAGACGACGCGAGCGAGCCAGACGTGATTCCTCCGGCAGAGATATTTGGCGGCGGCCGTCGGCCTGCCGAGTGCTGATTCTACGTCTCTGCCCTAGTTCTGTAGGCGGTAGTCCATTTCATGGCATTCTCCCATTCTCTCTTAGTCTCTTAAAGGATCTACCGCCTGGGACAAGGATTTTGCCCTTGTGCCTCTCAGGCTCTCAGCTCCTCAGCCTCACCGATATTCTCTCTTATTTTCTTTTCTCCCCCAGTCCCCCTCCATTTCCCTAAATTTCTTTTCTTGCAGAAGCAACTCAGCCGACTGGGGCACTGAGTTGAGGAGAAGAAATCGCTGAACAGGAGCTCTTTCTTCCCCAACAGCCGACTGGTTTGGTTTCAATTTCTTCCTTCCCTTTCAATTTCTTCATTCATGATTTTGCCCTAGTTCTCTACTTTTGATTTCTTTAGAATTTATTTCTCCATTCATCTGGCATAGCTTTTGATAAAGTTCAGTGGGTATTTCCTTACAAATTTGCGGTGTATTGTGCAGTTCAGCAGTTGTGCTGCCTACTCTATTTTTTCTCCTAATCTGTAGTGTATTGTGCAGGTGATTGGAGAGTCGGGAGTTCCTTTGGGCTCTATTCAGATTTCCAGCACAAAATTCCAGATCTTCAGCAAGGCATTGCACAACAAGCCAATGTATATATGATTTGGGTTGTGAGTATGAGCATTGAACTGATCAAATTTGGACTCAAAATTAATTTTAAGTTCAAAGTTGAACATTAAATTTACTTAAAAAATCCTATTGTTTTCAGATCTTACATGTCATTTGCTTTGAGTAGTGATATCAGTAATAATGTCAGTGTGATTTTCTTAATTTCAATATTTAGGGGTTTATTGCTTAATTTTTGATTGCTAATATATAATTCATAAATTATAATTATTGTATAACCCATAATTCGTTGAGATCAAAAATGACTAAGGAAGACGTTGCAGGAGAGTACTTGTCTGGAGTACTCGGCGAGATTCAAGAGAGTACGTGCCCCCCTCTTGGTCTGGGAATAACATTAAGGTTAAGGCGAGAGCGGCTGTTGGCAGACCAAAACCCCCTCCCCCTTGGATTTGCCTATATATAGGACCACAGGGACACAAGCTGAAGGCACCTTCACGCCCCCTATGGCGGGCAAGTTCAGTTTCCGCCTCCCTTGTGCCAAACTCAGTAATAGCTTTCGGAGGGGAAGTTCCTATAGACTTCCGGATGTGTGACGGGACCTCCTCGCTGCAGCACACAAGTCTTGTTTATAGGCAGTCCAGAGCTGTTCTTTTGATCTTTACCTTCTTCTCGCCAAGTTCGAACGCAGGAACCAATTTTATGGTTCCAACAATTATGTTTAGGGTATTTTTCTCCTAATATATGGGGTATTTTTCTTAATTTGGGTGAATATGCTTACTCTTGATTTTCTAGTCATAGTTCCTACTTCATCTGATGTTTGTATTTCTGGTTATATATTCATATTTGCATTCTTGAATTGATTTAGGGATCTGCAATAGAAAAGATTTTTTTTTCAAAAGTTGAATTAGGTCAGAGTTCTATGGATTCACAGGAGTTAGTCTCAATTGGTAAAAGAAATCGAGTAGAAGAGTTCAAACTAAAAGATTTACCCGCGGATCTGGATTTAAGATATCTTATAAACTCCTATGATGCAAATTTTCAAGACTTAATAAAAAAATATTATTTGCAAAAGGGTCCATGTCAACCTCATTTGGAAAATTTCCCCCAATAAAAAATCGGACGCAAAACTCGACGTTTCAATAAGAATCGGTTTAATGAATTTAAAGATTAGTTAGAGCACAGTAAAGAAAAAGATGCAGCATATTGTCTACATTGTTATATTTTTCCCCCAAAAGGTTGTGAGCCTACTTTTGCCACTTGAGGATTTAAATATTGGAAAGATAAGACGGTATTTGGCAAACATGTTGGAAATCACACGACTCCACAAAATGCTTCTAGGAAGATGTATGAGAAATTGATGAATCAAAAATAAGGTATAGAAATTACATTTGCTAAACAAGAAGAGCAACACATTTTAGAATATTGTGCTCGTTTATGTGCATCGATTGATTGTGTTAGATTTCTTTTACGATAAGGATTGTCCTTCCGTAGTCATGATGAGACTAAAAAGTCTATCAACAGAGGAAATTTTCTCTAGTTTTTGGACTTTCTTGCATCACATAGTAATGACATCAAGTTAGTTGTGTTACAAAATGCTTCTCAAAACTGTCAACTTATAGCGAAAGATTCAAAAAGAAATAGTATCATCAATTGTAATGAAGATAAAAAATATTATCCCAAGCGTTGCAAAGGAAAGATCATGATATTGTCAATGCAATGCTTTTTGTTAAGTTGTCAAAACTTGAACTATTAAATATGAGAAATGATGACGTCAAGTGGGTTAGTTTCATTGCTGAAGTCTCCACTTTCTGTCAAGGTTTTAAATGTCGAATGTCGGAGACATGTCGGATTGAGTTCTTAGATGTCGGATGTCGGAGACATGTCAGAGACATTTTAAAATGTCAGATTTTTAAAAAATTATATTATATGTGTTGTAATATATTAATTAGCTTTATCATTTACATTTAAAAATTTATTTAATGAATATATCTCCATATATTAATTTTGTTATTGTCTTTTTGCAGGGATTTATGTGTGGTTTCAAATATGATGTTGGCACTGAGCAAATAAAGTAACTAATAAGAAACTCAAGTACGGTGAATACCTTCCAATCCAGAAGAATGATCTTGTTAATTACGATGTTGTGGCACTTCCAACAAGTTGTGAATGTTTCTAAGTTTCAAGTTCAATATAATTTTGTAATTTATTAGCAAGATATCAATATGAACCTTGTAATTGTATCTAGATGTTTAAAAGTATATATATATATATATATATCTGCAGTTATTTAGATGCATAAATTTCTTGTAAGACAGGAAGTTGAACAGAAAATCAATTGCTACTCTAAAACAAATTTTCACTCATTAGTATTATCTTTTCATTAGATAACAATTTTTTACTTAAAATTTATTTTGGCAGCATAATATCCGACAAATTTAATAAAAAGTACTTAGCTTGCCTCTGAGAAAATATAACAAAAAGTACCCTTAAAATGAGCTCTCCTTGAAAACCACCAGCAACGAGTATCTTATCCTTGACTGTTAGTGTGCTAACTTGGTTCTGAAAAAATCCTGAAAGTTTAGTACTTCTGATTTTTCAAGATTATCATTGTCAGTAAAAGTAATCAAACATACATTTATTGAAAGTTTTATTTGGAACATGAAGAATGTGAAGTATTGTAAATGAAAATTTTAATAAACAATTTAAATGCATTAAGTTATAAGAAAAATCATTGTATTCACCACCACAATACTAATATCAAGATACTAAGATAGTCAGATAGATCATGAGAAGATCTTAAGAAAATCATTGTCTTAAAAACAGTTCTTTGAAATGGACTTAGAAAAGTATAATCGTGATCCTCTTTTGCCGGCAAAAAAAATAGTTTAATTTTTTTTAACACATGAGACAAAATTATTAATAAAAAATATTTGAAAAACAAATGAATTCCTCACCGCCGCTAATCATCAGGCTTGTTCGTCTCTGTCTGTGTCATAATCTTCTTGTAGAAGATTATCGCCCTCATCTTCCTACATTGATGAAGACGAAGATGGTGAATTGTGAGCCTCCTCAACTTCTTCGATTTCTACTATTTTTCTTTTCCCCTTGATGACTTCATCTTTTTTTGTTGAAGTTTGTTGGGAGCTTTTTCTTGGCTCTACATTTGTACTCATGCATTCAGCCACTTGTTGCCAAGTTAAACCTTCTCATGGAAAAACCTCCTCCTCTTCATCTTCTAATGTTTTATTGGTGTTGTTATCTACCATCCACTCAGCGACTTGCCTATCTTCAAAGTTTGTTGAAGCAATATGATCTTTTTTTGTTCTAGATAGTTTGGTCTTCAACTTTGCATTAAACTTTACGAATACTAGATCATTCAATCTCTTTTGATTTAATCTATTTTTTTTCTCGTATACCCATCGTGCAATGTATACACATGCATCTTCTCTGGCTTGCTTATTCCACTTATCTCCAATCGTGCTTTGCCCTCGTTTGACCTTACATGCCAAGTCCTCTGATTATTGTTCAAAAATTTCATCGATTGGACTTTTTGTACTTATTTGAGAGAACAAATTTTGATGTGAGCTGCTTTCGCCTATATCCATCTCAAATCCAACAGTTATGTCTTCTCTATCAGCTTCTAATCTTGCCATTTTTGCTTGTTTGCTGGCTAATGATGAGCTCAAAGAAGATATGGCTTGAGCTTTCACGTCCTCCGGCACTTTGGAACACGGTCTAACATTGCCTCTATGGCCAGCTAGATGATTCTTCAATCTGCTAATGCCTCCACTAACAATTTGAGCACAATAGCGACATCTGATCCGATTTGTATCTTTTTCTTCTACTTTCTTTCCATGTGCCCAAAATGGATTTCTACCGCCCATAGAAGATCCTATTTTACTTGATCCTTGAGAAGACATTCTACAAATAAGAGAAAACATCAAATCCTTCCAATCTAAATAATAAAACTAATTAACAAAATTAATTAAAAACCACATTAACAAATACTCTAACAGAACTAATTAACTTTAACAGAACTAATTAACAAATGTTACTAACCGAACTAATTTACAAAACTAATTAAGAACTAAATTAACAAAACTAATTAAAAACTACATTAACTAACACTCTTATAGAACTAATTAACTAATATTACTAAGTACTAACAGAACTAATTTACAGACATTTAACAAAAATAATTGAACTAATTTACAAATTACAAAACTAATTTGTAAAGAAGAAGAAGAGCGCCTGGGCGAGTGGGCGGACTGCGGTCTTTGAGGCGGCGGGTCAGCAACGGACGGGAGGCGTCCGATGGGACTCGGGAGCAACAACAGACGATGGGAGCAGCACGGATCGGGAGCAGCGGCGGCCGGCCGGACTCGGGACTTGGGAGATCGGGAGCAGCGACGGGAGATCGGGATGGGCTAGGGCAATTTCTGGAGAGCAGATTGCGAATAATGCCGTAATAAAATCCCACGCTAGCTGAAAACCGCGAAATTTCACACTCGGGCACGTGCCCGGGTGTGTCCAAACTTGGGTCCGCCGGTGTCTATATGGCAGGGGGCGATTTTCGCAAATGTCGGTGATTTTTGCAAATGTCGGTGTCCGCCGAAATAGCGGGGTTGACCCGAAATGTCGGCCGACATTTTGAAAAACGCCATAACCTTTAAGTTTTCAATATGCAAGTCGTTTTCTGTTCAAACAGGACATGTCGGCCGACATTTAAAACACTGCTTTCTGTAGAAAACATGTCATAGAAGTTGCGAATATGAATGAGGAGTTTGTTCAGCCAAGTTGATCAAGATGCAATGCACGTGAGATTACAAATAAACATTATTTTATGATTGAATTTTTTAATGCAGTGCTAGATTGAATGTTAAATGAGCTAAATGATTGTTTTGATAAACTAAACACATAATTACTCTTATGCGTTGCTTGTCTTGACCCAAAAGATCAATTTTGTTCTTATGTTAAACAAAAAATACTTCATCTTGCTGAATTATATCTGTATGATTTTACTCTAATAGAGTTGCAGTTACTTGAAGTGCAACTTGACATATATATTTTTGACATGCGATTTTTTTCTGAAGTTAAGGAATTAACGACCTTTTGAAAAAAATTGTGGAATTAAAAAAACAAGATCATTATCAGTTAGTTTTTAGATTGTTGAAGTTTGCTTGCCTCTTACCAGTTGCAACAGCTATTGTTGAAAGGACGTTTTCTGCAATGAGGATCATAAAGAATCAGATAGAATGAGAGATGAATGGATGAATTCTTGCTTATATTGAAAAGTCATTGCAGATATTTGTTACAACAAAAATAATTATTTCACGTTTTCAGAGCATGTGCCAACGCAAAGTTTCATGCTGTTTTGTAAGTTTTTATGAGATTTTGTTTCGATAACCATTAACTGTCCTAATTTTTTATGATGTGTAATGATTTTATATAACAGTAATAGCAAAAAAAATAGTATTATTTTCAATAATGAAATGCATGTTAAAATTTATTGTGCCCAGACGACTCTCAAATCCTAGTTCCGCCATTTGACCCCAGAGCTCTCTTTCCATTCCATCTCCTCCTCCACTTCTCCTCCTACATACGTGAGAGCCTCTTCGAAGGTCTCCTTGCGTTTTCGAATAATGCTTCGAAAATCTTCGAGCGTATTCGAAGATCCCTCGAAGGTCTTCGATCTCCTTTGAGCGCCCCTACACCTGTTCCGCCCTACGCACGTTCCACCTTCTACGCACTCTGCTTCGCACCGAGCACACTCTGCGCACGTTGTGCCATCCATTTAGCAACAAGCGCTCAGTGAACAACATGTCCGCTCCAGATTCCCCCCCACACAACAAGAAACAATCCATAGACTCCAAATTTCTCAGAATGCGCTACCACAACTTCCGAGCACCAGCAAAACGCTCTAGAGCGCCCAGAGCGCAATGCTCCTTACTGCAACTTAGAGAGTACTTAGCTCTGCGAGCAGTGACCTATCACACTCAGAGCTTTCTCTACTCCTCTCTCAACAATTGTAACTAGAGGCGGCCTGTCGCCCTCACATTCCCGACCAAGCTCTGTAATAACACCAAGAAGATAATGGAAGTTTGGTTGGCGCAATCCGACCATGTGATTTTTCACCCCTTTCCAGGATTTTTCACGTTTAAAAAAAGTCTTCTTGTTAGCCATCTCATTTTACACTGACTACTTGCGCGCCCGACCGCTTCCCGAGCTAAGACGGTTAAATTTAGACCGGTCTACCAATGGTGCATTGAGTTTGGCTACAACAACACAAAAAAATTCCCCTTATATATACTACACACAGTCTTGCACGGGTTCTTTGGTGCTCCCAGCATGACATTACATTCTCTGTTCATTGCCCCTTAAAAATTAAGAAGATAATGATATTTTTAAAAATGAAGTAAAAGCAAATAAATCAAGAAAATTGATTGCTTTACCCCCCAAAAATATTTCAATACATTTTGTAACCCAAATGTCAGTCCATAGTAAAAACCTAGTGTATTACTTATTACTATTGAACTCCGACCTATGCGCCTATTAGCAGTGAAAATTTTCTGTGCGTATAACACACATAAATCATGCGTGCATAAATAGCCTTGGGCCTAACATTTTGCTTTCTTCCATTTTTTAGCCCTTTTCGTCTACTGCTCGCGCCAAACCCTAGCCGCCAAGCTGCTGTTGGTCTCCCTTGCCATTGCCAAGCTGCAACTGTTTCTCCTCGCCTTTGCCAAGCTGCAGCTCTTCTCCCGCGCCATTGCCAAGCTGGGAAGTTCCACACCCTAGCTTTTACTTGTCCATCCCTCGTCCACGAACCAAAAACCACGTGGTCTGGAACCAGCAAGAACAACTCTCGCGGATGCTCCATCTTCTTCGACCTTTGAATCCACAACTCTCTAAAAGTTTATTTGGTGAAAATGTATACCTACAACATTAAAGAAAGAAAACATGGGAAAAACTGGAATCAGATTCCATACAAATGATCAGAAAGTGGATTGTAAAACTGCTCCAAAAATGAACTGTATAAGAACAGTAGCAGAATTACGACTGTAAAACTGCACAAAAAAGAACTATATATGAGCAACAAAAATCTGACTGTAAAACAGCTCAAAAAAAGAAGTAAAAACATATTTTAATACCATTGATAAGATATTTATCGTATAAAGCATAAGCCCTTCTTCCCTGAATCATCTCCCTTCACCTACCGTCGACTTCCATTTGAATCTCCAGTTACCCTCCTATCCCTGCATCCATTGCCGTCAATCCTCTCTCCCCCTTTCAATGTTAAACAAGCGTTACTTTGCCCTCTTTGAAGGTATGATTTACACTATCAATTAGCTTAATCGGCATTGTTGGAGATTTTTCTGCTTCTATTGTTTTCGATCTCGATTCCTCTACTCAAATCTGGGAATCTCTTAGTTGTCCCGGTATTTTTTTCTTATTCCTTTTATATCTAGAGTAAGTAGTTGTCCCACTATTGACAAAGGAGACCAGAGGCACCTGTTAGGCGTTGTGAGAGTCTAGTCACTAGGCATGTTAGATGAGGGAGGGGTAGACCAATAAAGACTTGGAATGAAACTATAAAGAAAGACATGCTGTACTTAGGCATTAGTGAGATTATGACAAAAGATAGGGCACAATAGCGACAAAGGATCCATATAGCCGACCCCACTATAGTGGGATAAAGGCTTGAGTGTTGTTGTTGTGATCTTGTTTTTTCATCTTTAATCATTTGCAAATTGATGGGTTGAGCGCTAGTTCGTTATGAGTGTTCCTCGAAGGTCGTGGTAGGGCAACCCGTGAATGAAGGGTGCTAAAGAAGTGTAGTTTTTTTGTTTAGTTACAAATGTAGTTCTTCCATGGTTATCAATTATCATATAACTTCTGTTGAATGATGATGCCTTCAATTTGTTGTAATTTGGATATTGATTTTTAAGGTTTTTCAGAAGGGTTGAAAGTAGCAGAAAGATGATGGGGCACTGGAAACCCTTCATTCAAGAGTCCAGCTGGCGGAGGAAACATAATTTTTCTTAGATATTCTATGAGCGAGATGTCTGGGCTATTGAATGTAATTCCTTTTCTTTCATTTATTAGGAAATCTACTATTTTATTGATTTAAATCTTAATGTGGCTTTGTTTTAATCTTCTAAGTATTCCTGTGATATACCATTTTTTTGTACTCAGACCAGAATACTCTTCTAATATCTGATTACTGTTGCGACTTTTCATCAGAAATGGCTTGATATTTTTCTATTGGTCTTAGGAGTAATAGAAAATTTTAAGATACTAGTAACTTAATATATAATATCCATGGTTATGTTACGTGTCCCTGATTTGCTATAAGTTGTATTGAACCCTTCCTTAAAATTTTACCTCATGCCGCTGAGAAATTTATTTCTTTGCTTGTTTGCATAGGAAAAATCCTTTCCCATTACTCTTATATTCATAGTTAGATGACTAAATAAAACATAAATTTCTAGTCAATTAGGGTATGTTTATTTGGATGAAATTGGGACCATGTGATTAGAATTGGAGATCCATTTTCATTGAAGTTTGGCTTCAATTCCAATTTTGAAGCCTCAAATCCATCTAACGTGGATCTTCAGTTTTGTTTTTGAATTTGAATGATGATTACTCATTCAAATGTTCGTAGTTCTTTATTTTAGTTTTTCATGAGTTGTAGTTCAATTTCAAATACATTGTAGTATTAAGATTCTTTTCCTTTTGATGGTTACCACCCTATGCTATTTTGAATCTCTTGAATGTTTTTTCCACATCCTTGGATTTAATTTAAGTCATCTAAATCCATTTATGTTATTCATGTTCACTCTCCTTGTTATTTTTGTTGACTACTCATACACGCATACAATGCCATCGAACTTAAAAGAACGTTTTGATTTTTATTGTAGACAACCAAGACCTGTTTTCTTCTTGTCCTTGATGTTATTCTAAATTGACAATTTCATATGTTCTTTAGCTGGATTGATATCCTTCTGTCTTCAATTCTAAGACAACTTTGTAAATTTTTTTGTTTTCTTAATCTACGGGTTTATATGGAAATTTTGAGTTAGGTTGATCTATATTATGTGGAGTATATTTGAATTTATCAATTTATTATTTGATTTACGTATTCTTTATGTACAATGGTCTGTAATTTTTCTATTATCTTTTGTGGAACTTATTTTTTACATCTACTTCTCAATTCAATTATTTGCATAAATCATTGCAGTCACAACTGAATGGTTCGGCATCGAACTTCCCCGAGTCCTCTGGCTGGCCATACACAAGTTCTTTCTCCGCCCAATCTGCAACGACACAAGGATTTCATCCTTCCGGTGAGTAGATTTTGTTTCCTTTAACCCAACGGTTTATGATTAGGTACTCTTTATAGTGTTGCTAATTGGTATTTGGTATTCAAGGTCTACACAACTTAAACGGAAATTTCAACGTTCCAAGTATGTCAGGATCACTCGCATCAAGAAACGTAGCTATGAGTGGTGTCCCGTCGAGCGATGTTCAACAACCTGGTGGAAGCTCTGGTGGACGGTTTGCATCGAACAATCTTCCGGTTACTTTGTCGCAGGTTTTGCACTATGCCGTGTTTGGTTTTTTGAGTACTAATGGTTGTCATCAAACATCCTGATGTAGTGCAATACAATAAAAGCTCTAGATGTGCTTGAGTTTACTTATTTATGATTTCTTATTTAACTTTTCATGTAGATTTCAAGTTCATATGGACACTCAGGAGTCGCTAACAGAGGGGGTATCAATATTGTAGGAAGTCCTGGTTTTAGCAGTAATATGAGTGGAAATGGTGGTTCGCTCTCTGGAATTTCGTCAAACTCGATTATTTCGGGTAACCGAAACCCTATCCCTGGCATGGCCACATCTCCAATTTTAGGAAATGTAACCTCAAGAACTGCAAACTCACTAGGTGGCATAGTCAGTGGCGGAAACTTGGGAAGAAACATAAGCACTAGTGGAGTTGCTCTTCCTGCTCTTGCATCACGAGGAAATTTTGTAGGAAATATTGGATCAGGTAGTCTTAATATACAAGGGGCAAATCGCTTGATGGGAAGCATGCTTCAACAAGGTAATCATGCTTCTCATGGAAATAACCGTATTTAATTTACTTACATGTTACTTTCACCTGTTAATATAATCTTGAACTTTTTTCTTGAAATAATCCCATTATCTATTTCCCCATGTAGCTTTACAAAATAATAGTTAGAGGCAAACCATAACGTACTATTAACAAACCTAAATAAATTAGATTTATTTATCTTGTGTATTTTATTCACTTTCAAACAGCAAGCTATGCACAAACCTATTCCAACGATACCCTCGCCATATAGCGACCCCCTCCTCGTGCCGTAAGGCCCGTAACTGAAATTGAATACCTCATGTGTTCACCCTTCACCGGCGTCTCCACCTTGCTGGAATTGTTCACTCTGACCTCCTCGAAGGCTACGCTCTCTCCCGCAGCTTGCTCAGTGTTGAGAAATGGCCAGATCAACCTCTCGCCCAACACCTATATATTAGCATTCGAAATCACCCCCGCTATTGGAAGTTTTGATGGGTTTCTTTTCATGGACTTTGGGAGGATTTCAACATAGGTTGAGGGCATGCATTCTTCTTATTATGTTATCACCGTGTAATTGTTTTAGTTCCTCCTTTTTGGTTGATTGAATCATTGATTATGTTTGTAGAAAAATTGAGTAAACCTTGTTTATAATTCTTGAATGTCAAATTACAAGTGTGAGTACAAATATATAGGGAGAGAGAGAGAAATCCCTATTACAAGATGTGGGACTAAACATCCTAGTTAAGAGGCTAAATGAGTCTTTACTAATGGGCCTTTACATATATCATTCAACACTCCCTCGCAAGCTGGAGCATACGAATCGTAGGCACCGAGCTTGGACAAAAACTGATAGTACAAAGGTCGCGTAAGACCTTGGTGAGGATGTCAGCAACTTGCTCGGTAGTTGGAACATGCATTAACTCTATCTTCTTTAATTTAACCTTTTCTCGAATGAAATGACAATCAACCTCAATGTGCTTCGTCCGTTCTTGGAAAACAGGATTCTTGGCAATGTGTGACAGCCTGACTGTCGCAAAATAGGGTGGCCGGTGCGGCTTGACTTCTAAATCATCAAGGAGACCCTCAAGCTATGTGAGCTCAGACACAACAACTGCCATTGAACGATACTCGACCTCAGCGGATGAACGGGCAACTACAGACTGTTTCTTGCTATGCCATGTAATGAGATGTCCTCCAAAATAAGTGCAGTATCCACTTGTGGAATGCCGATCATCCAATGAACCAGCATAATCAGCGTCACAATAAGCACTCAGAGATAAGGGAGATGAAGAGGGCTTGTATACAAGTCCCTGTCCAGGAACAGTCTTCAAGTATTGAAGAATGCGCTCAACTGCATGGAGATGAGAGATACGTTGCTCATGCATGAATCAGCTGATAACCCTAACAACAAATGATATATCAGGTATTGTAACAGTGAGATATATCAGTTTTCCCACAGGAGGACGATAATACTCAGGGTTTGGAAGGAGTAGATCAGAGTCCGAGACATGAGCACAGAGCTCGTGATTACTATCCATAGGAGTGTCGGCAGGCTTGCATCCAGAGTAGACCGCATCATGCAGCAAGTCAAGACAGTACTTCCTTTGAGATAACACCGGTCCATCAGGTCGCCGAGCCACCTCGAGACCAAGAAAGTAACGAAGGCTTCCCAGGTCCTGTGTTTGAAACACAGTTGCTAGATGTTGTTTGATCATATATATTCCTGTAAGATCATCTTCCGTAATCAGAATATCATCAACATATACCAAACGAATCACTGTGCCTGTTGGACGATGCCGAGTGAATAATGAGAAGTCGGCTGAACTCCGAGTGAACCTAACCACACTAACAGTTTGACTGAATTTGTCAAACCATGCCCGAGGCGACTGTTTGATACCATAAAGTGACTTCTTTAGATAACATACAAGAGACTCCCCCGTGGTCTCAAATCCGAGAGGTTGTTGCATATAGACGGTTTCCGACAAATCACCATTAAGAAAAGCATTTTTGACATCCAATTGGTGCAACTGCCAGTGTCGATGAACGAGGGAGATCAATACACGAATAATATTCAGTTTGTCAACTAGAGAAAAGTTTCATCATAATCTAGACTTTGTTGTGAGTAAAACCACGAGCCACCGGACGAGCTTTCAAACGTTGAACCGTCCCATCTGGGCCTTGTTTGAGGGCAAACACCCACTTACAACCCATGCAAGTCTGTCCAGAAGGAAGAGGAACAAGATCCCAAGTGTGGTTTGCTTAAAAAGCAGACATTACCTCGTCCATAGCCGCTCGCCATCCCGAATGTTAGAGAGCCTCCTGCACAAAAGTAGGGATGGTAATAGAGGATAAAAGGAGCAAACTGGCGAAGTTTCGGAGAGAGGCGGTGGAAGGAGACATAATTCGCCATTGGGTATGCAGTAGAAGTAGTTGCCGGATCCGCAGACTGCAAAATATCATCAGAGGAGGGCATCTCCCGTAGGGTAGTGGATGAAGGAGGACGACGAGTATACACACGAGTGATAGATGGTTTGTGTGGAAGTGGCGTAGGAAGGAGAGGCAGAAGGTTGGAAGTAACAGGGACATCAGGCCGCGGAAGGAGCGGTGGAAGGAGAGAATCAGTTGGTTGAGAATTATGTGGCTGGTCTTCGAGAAGGTGACATCAGCAGAAGTAATAATCTTGTGATCTTTAGGAGAGAAGCAGCCATAACCATTCTGAGTACGGGAGTAACCAACAAACATATATTTCGTGGCACAAGGAGCGAGCTTGTCTTTGGACGGGCCAAGATTATGAACATAGCCACGCAACCAAACACGCGATGGGTGACTGAAAAGGGAGGTGTGGTGGGAAAAAGGAGGTTGAAGGGAACTACAAAGTTGAGAACAGAGGATGACATGCGGTTAATAAGAGAACATGCAGTAGAGACCGTGAAATTTCAATATTGCTTGGGAACATTCATTTGAAACATAAGAGAGCGGGTAACCTCAAGGAGGTGGCGATTCTTGCGTTCAACAACGTCATTTTGTTTGGGGGGGGGGTATAAGCACAAGAGGTTTGGTGGATGATTCCAAACTTAGCACACAGGTTGGTAAACACATGACTAGTGTATTCACGGACATTGTCAGAACGAAGAGTTTTTATTGTAGTGGAGAACTGGTTGCGAGTTTCAGTGATAAAAACACGTAAAACACCCAATAGTTCAGAGCGATCATGAAGGAGATACAACTATGTCACCCGAGAGTAATCATCTACAAATGTAGCAAAGCAACGATAGCCAAAAACACTAGTGATTTTGTATGGTCCCCAGATATCCGAGTGAACAAGATCAAAGGGAGCAGTACTCCGAGTGGGATGCGGCGAGAACGTAGATTGATGATGTTTTCCATAGATACACGACTCATAAGTGAATTCTCGGATGGAAACATCCGGAAGAGCTTTGCGGAGTATGTTTAGAAGAGGGTGTCCAAGACGCCGATGCCACTCAGAAGAGCTAATAGTGGACAAAACCGTCGGAGGAGAGGGGTCAAGGATGTAGAGACCATTTGATAGATGCCATTTTCCAATGATAGACTGCGTCTTGCGATCCTGCACAACATAAGAGGTGGAGGAGAATGTTACGTAGCAATCAAGATCTTGAGTGAGACGACTAATAGAGGAAGGTTGAAAGGAGAGCCCAGAATATAAAGAGCAGAGCGAAGAGTGATTGAAAAAGTAATGTTAATATCGACGGAGCCAGAGACAGGAATGGTTTCCCCACTTGCAACAGTAATAGACTTGAGATGCACCGAGTCCAAGTAGCGAGATGGCTGCCGTGAGGTAATGTGGTGGGAGGCCCCTGAATCCAAGATCCAGGACGAACTATAGACAAGACAGGAAAACACACTAACAGAATTGGACACAACAGAGCTCGGATAATTTTCGATCATCCCTTGAAGTTGCTGGATTTGGAGTCGCAAGTCAGTAATGTCATTATGAAGGCTTTGTGAAGTAGAATGTGCAGCCATGGGCAAACGGGCAGCAACAAGAAGCAATCTGTGCGGCAGGGCGAAGTCGCAGCGGCTAGTGACAACAAAGATGCCGGGAAGACCCAATGACCAAGCAGATAGCATCCAACGACAAGGGCAAATCGCGGAGAACAACTGCAGAAGAAGCGGCCAATCCGCAACAAACCACAGACGGCAAAGCAGAGTCAGGACGCAGCGGGAATTAGAGCTCGCAGGTAGGCAGGAGCAGCTAAGCAGCGGACTAGCGGGTTGACAAGCAGACACAAGGCGGGCTGAAGAAGAACTGCTGCTAGAGGAAGAGCTATGGCGGCCAGAGATCAGCTTCCAGAGAAGTCGCAACAACTAACCCTGGTCAGCAGGAGAGGCCGCCAGTGGCAAGAGATAAGGCGGGCAATGACTTAGAGCAGAAAAGTCTGACGGACAGCAAAGCTAGGTCGGCAACGTCTTAAAGAGAAGCATAACAGATAGAGGAGCAAGCCCGCAACAGTAGGTAGAGACCCAAGTCCGCGGCGAGTAGAGAACAGTGCCAAGCCCGCAGTGGGTAGATAACCAAGTCCGCAGCGGGTAGAACAACTGCTAGACCGCATCAGACAGAGGGAAGTCACAGCGGGTCGGGAGCAGAAGGCCAGTCCGCGCGACAAGCAAAGAAAGAAGAGAAAGGTCGTCGGAGGAAAGGAAAGCTGAAGAAGACCGTGCGAGTCCGCAGGAGGCCGCTGCGAGTAGATGAGAAATCGTCAGGCCGCAGCGAACATCAACGAGAAAGCAGACAACGAGTAGATTGCGCGATAAGTCTGGCAAGAGCAGTCTGCGAGAAGAGGAACGAAACCGCAATGGTCAAAGTTGTAGTGGGGCCCAGACAAATCCCTATAAAAAGGGAGAGAAGAAGAGGAGACGGGAGGGAGGGAGGAGAAAACCGAGCCCGCACAAGGGGATGCGGTTAAGAAGAATAGACCGCACAAGGGAATGCGATTAGGTAGAAAACGAGCCCGCACAAGGGAATGCGGTTAAGAAAAAAGAAAAAAAAGGAGTCCGCCCAAAGGATGTCGGTTAGGAAATCAGAAAGCGGATAGGAGACCAAGCCAGCGGTCAGAAAAGAGGTTAACCGCCGGGAGGATCATTGGAGCTTTGATATCATGTAGAAAAATTGAGTAAACTTTGTATATACTTCTTGAATGTCAAATTACAAGTGTGAGTACAAATATATAGGGAGAGAGAGAAATCCCTATTAGTCTATTACAAGATGTGGGACTAAACATCCTAGTTAAGTGGCTAAATGGCTCTTTACTAATGGGCCTTTACATATATCATTCAACAATGTTCATCAGTTTCTTTTCAGGACCTCTTTTTTATGTTTATGTTTATTTGCTTCCTGTTCTACTCCAATATTGTGTAAAAAAACATATTTTAATGTTGATGGAGCGTGAAGCCAAGCTGTGCAGACTTTTTTTTGAATTGACCAAATTAGGAGTTGGCAAAGCAAAAAAAATATTTTAGGAGAAGGATTCCTCCTATGCACTAACCTTTAACTTAGGTTCTGTTTGGGATGATGGTGGCGGTGTAAAAGGTTCTATTACTACCGTCATCACTGTTTTGGAGGCGTTTGGTTTTTCGACATCTCTCTATTCTTCATGTTCTTTTTCCCACACTGTTTTTTCTGACAGCTCTAATCCCATCACTGGTTTTTCACCATTGCTTTTCCTGTAGCCAAAACCGTCCCAAACAGAGCATTAATGTCTTAATGAGCAAATATTGGCTGCAAGAGCCCTACCAAACACCCTAGCTTCTCTCTCCAATATCATAAAATGTAGTGGCAAAGGATAAACTAAAGAGATCTCTACTGAGTGTAGGAGGCAACTGACTATATGTGATTTAGTGAATAAAGTATGAAAGATCAGCGTCAGACTAACCAAAACTTTTATCTCTATTGGTAAAGAAGAATAATCAATGCCAAAGAAGTGACATTGAAGACAAAATAGTTGAAGTCTTGGAGATTCAAAACACATTTTAAACCAACAAACTTCCATAAAAAATGTATAATGAGTCAAGATTTGTATGAGTGAACATTGCTATTTATATGCTGTGGAAATTGCTTTCAGTTTTTTTAATTATTTAGTTCGGTAATAATAAAAAAATTTTGTCAATACCATTTTGAAGAAATTGTTGTTTGTTATTAGTAATGGTTTACTAATAGCCAATTATGGTTTGCATTTTACAATTCCTAAATATGGGATATATATCATTTGTTGTAATTTAAGAATAAATAGTTTACATGCCAGAACAACATGAATCTCTCAGTGCCTTCTTGGATGGCCTTCATCACCCTTTTGAGCTATATTGCATCTTCCTTTGGGACTGAAGTACTTTTTGAATTCTTGAATTGGCAGTGTCATGCAATTTTCTCATCTCTAGCTTCAAGTTAGCTTGACCCGGAGGTGGCCTGAAACGGTTTTGATTAGTTACTTGGTTACTCAAAGATTAGATTTGAGCTATGCCACTAGGTTCTCGAGTTTGAAATCCATTCGAACGAAGAATACAATCAATTTCTATTCCATATGGTTCGACACTATTAGAGAAAGTCATGTAAAAAGACCCATTACTTTGGCCCATTTGCTCCATTGTATTAATCCCACATCTTAGGATTGAGATACTTCTCTTCTCTTCCTATAAATATGTACAACCACATGTTGTAAAGAACAATTCTGGAAGTAATAAAAATTCTCATATTTTTTTAACATTTCTCTACAGACACTATTACTTTGCTGTATGTATTTGCAATGATAAGCATCATTTTCTCCTTTCTTTTTAAGTTTTTTTTATTTGAAGGAAATGAAAGTGAGATGGTAATATAAATAAAAATAGAAAAGAAATTGAATTGAACTGACTACTTGTTTGGTTTGAGGAGAAATTGACCAAAAAATTATTTCCTCTTCTTGTTTGTTTGTTAACTCACCATCATTGCATGAGTGCAATTAACCCCAATGGCCTTGACCCGCTCTTGCGGACTTGAATAGCATTGTACACTCCTATATGATGCACCATCTGTGCAAAAACAACAAATGATATACCATCTCTCCAAAAACAACAAATTCTGGCTCTATCTTAGCTTTTTGTGCACTTTGACTTCCCCACACAAGGTTGCAAATGTCGGATGTCGGACTCATGTCTGTTTGATTTTTTTATGTCGGATGTCGGATTGCGAGGGATATATTGAGGATATTTCAATATGTCGGATTGTAATATATATATCTTTACTATTAAAACAATAGGCATATTTGGAGCACACCATGAAACTCATCTGGACTGTCCGATCTCCAGAAAATCGCATCTGGCCATTGGATCTAAAAACCAGGTCTGCCAATATCCAAATCTCCAAAAAAGCACTATTCCCTTCTTCAGATTTTCCGATACCATGTTTCCGCCTCCGTGCCTTCACGACCTCACCCCGCCGCCGCCGCCGCCGGCGGCCTGCCCGGCGCCCACCGGCGGCCTGCCCGGCGCCCACCGGCGGGTTCGCCTGAGGCCGTCGAACCCCCCGGTGGGCGCCGGGAAGGCCGCCGACGGCGGCGGGGTGAGGCCGTGAAGGCACGGGAGGCGGAAACATGCGAATAGTGTTTTGGGTTTTGTTTTTTTTCCTTTTTTATAATTTAATAATTAATTAAATAATTTATATTCTTTATAATTAATAAAATTATTAAAAATTCAAAAAATTAAATTTTTGAATGCTTTTAAATACTTTTATAATTTAATGAAGCCCGCCGGGGGGCTTATGCATGTTGCCTTTGCATGCTCAAAACTCTTTGGACACTCCTCTTTGTATGTGGGACAATTAGGGGTGAGGAGTGAAAACCGAAAACCGACCGAACCGCACCGATTTTGAAACCGAGCCGCCTGGTCCGGTGTCGGTTCGGTTTGGAGCTTTTTAAAACCGAAGGCTTATCGGTTCGGGTCGATTTTCAAGCTGTAAAAACCGACCAAACCGAACCGAACCAACTAATATTATAATGATTTTAAATTATGTATAAGCAAACTTCTATTTGATATTTTGATCCGAATCACTGAATGTGGGCTTCCATAAATTATATTATGTATACTGAATGGCTGAATCATTTCATAAATGTTCAATAAATTATTCCATAAATTATATATTTATATTATGTCAGGCTTATCGTCGAGACCGTCCGTAAAGAGTATCGAAGGGCTGGGTTTTCAATTTTTCGTGATTCATGAATCCTGAAGGAGGCCTGCACAGCTGCACTTAATAGTTAATAATAAATATATAAAAGAATTTTGGTCTTCTCAGTTCTCAGGAGACTGTCTTTTCTCATTTGCCTGAGGCGCCTTCACGCCGATCTTGAGGTGTGAAAGAGAGTCACCAAAGCCTCCTTTTCCTTGCCGCCTGTGCCGCCGTAGAAGGAGAAGTCGCTTCCTGACTTTTGCTAGTATTTGATCAGAAAGTTTAAATAATGTTTTTATTTTTCTCTTGTTAATGCACTTTGAAATAATCTTACCCTTGAGAGTGCAGACCATATGAAGACGTGTACATGAAGTTTAGGCGCAGGAAAATATAATTTTATCAAAAGCTCGATTTAAATCAAGTGGCTAAGTGAGAATTAAAACACTATGGCAAGTAAGATTAATTGGAGAAAAATGAGTTATAGCTTGTTGAAATGAAATTATAAATAGCTTCAATGATTTAAGGAAATAGAGACTAGAAAAAGCTTATTAAGAAGCTAATATCCAAGAGGACCCTGGGTGATAAATGGTCAATGCAAAACTAATGTCCCGTGATTAGGAAATCAATGACTTTGATTGCTGGTAAGGAATGAATTGATTCCAAAGATTTCTACAGACCTACGAAGACTTCAGAGAGGAAGTCCTAAAGACTAGTAAATCTTTCAGAAGCTTAAATTAAGTAAATCATTAAGTAAATCACATAGCCAATGTATGAAAATAGTAAGTAGTGGAAAATCAAGGTGGGTTGTGAGTATGGGGATTTAAATTGAGGGCTAAAGTTAGGGATATGGCTGCAGGATGTTCACAAATCTTTTGTTGTACTTTTTTGTTGGAGTTGAGTTCGTAAAAAAACCGACACCGAACCGTCAAAAACCGATAAAAACCCGAACCGACTTTGAATCGAACCGATCGGGTTCGGTTTGGACAAACCAAAAACCGAGGCAGGTCGGTTCGGTTTCGATTTGAGTCCAAACCGGCCCAAACCGAACCGCTTGCACCCCTAGGGACAATGCTTGCGTGCTTTGTGTTGCGCTCACACCACTGCACATATCGAGTGTTACTTTGCTGCGTGTTTTGCTGTCCATAGACTCTTTTTATGTGTTTTGCTCGGTCAATAGGTGCTTGTTGCGTATTTTATTTGTCCATAGGCACGTATTGCGTGTTTTGTTCGGTCCATATGCGCCTGCTACGTGAACCATGCTTGCACCTCCCTGCTCCACTATCGAGTGTGCCACAAGCTACTTTCGTTACAACCTTTTGCGTTAACAATCATTTTAAACAAAACAAATTGCTTCAACATTAATTTATCCTAATAAAAAAATAGCTCTGTTAGCCCTCCTTTTGTAAGATTTGGACCATTATAAATCTCCTATTTTTTAATAGGCGTGGGGCAATAAATTGAGATATGTTGCCTTAATTTTTGGCCTTAATTTTCGGCACCAAAATTCAACTTAGAAATGATTATCCATTCATTGCATTCAAAGATTTGATTTAACTAATAAATATCACCGCAAACTTTAAAACAATTTATATTCGAGCTAATATCTTAATTACCTATTTGGTTGTCCTAAAAGAATCATTTGTGTTCGACTTCTTCTCTTATTTATAAATGGTAGATGAGGCTTTACAGTACACTTGTCTATAAGTGATAAACCTAATTGTTACCACAACCCTTAATTTGCTATCATGCCCATGCGTAACCCTACTTATTTATCAGCATACTTTCTACGCCTTTTTGTGTCTTGATAGCTTCTACTTGACAAAACAATCTTGCATTGCATCATCATGTTCACTTGAAGATTTTTTACATATAAGTATTGCAGCGGAAAATAGTTTTTGTGCTTCCATCTCATTTCAGAACTTCTAAACTCAGCCACGAGCTTTTTGAACAAGCTTATATTTCGATATTCTCAGTAACTAATCTATCATATTGCATATTTTAATCAAATCTATGCTCAATCCATTCTTCTTTCGTCTTCTTTTTTCCACGCTTTTGCAGGATGCTCATCCAGAATAAATAAGATTTTTTTTTAGATCAATTACGTCATAATGCTCTCAGCTTCAAGCTATCTTTCTAGATGTTCCCTTTCCACGCATATACCACTATTTTAACAAAATTCTCCACTGCTTATTGATCTTATGCATTCAAACTTTTCTCTCGATTCACTTTCCATCTAGCTTATTGATGTAATTCTTCCTCTATTTATCTCACATATACCTCGAAGGATACCACCACTGAAGTATACTAGATGTTGCATCAACTTCCTCTACTCATCACTCCCAGCCTTTCACTTGCACAGAACCACCGAATCATCCGAACTAACTAGTCATTGACTCAGCTGACTAACTGTACGGAGGGGCCTTAAGTGAGAAAACGAACACGAACACTGTGCTAAGTAAAGATTTCTTAGAATCCTTTCATGTTCTCTGAACACATTGTTACCTTTCTATGAGAAATTGAATATGGGGAGTGAAACATAAGCATGCGTGCGAGACTGATTGATGGAATCATTTTTGTAAAGGAAGCGGGGAAAGAACCCAGCTCAACTCATTTTTGTGGGAATTTAATGGTTTTTCCTTCATGTTTTACTAGCGGTAAGTGTATGGTACCCCACTTGAATTTATTTTTTTGTGAGATCACATTGATGCACTCACTAACCTATGATTGTGCATTTGTGTTTGGGTAGCGATTCAATTCCCCTTGCTGTTAATGAGTCAAGGATGGCTCGAATTCCTTGAAAAATAAATGAGTATTAATTAATTACATCAACATACCAAATTAAACATTGAGTTGTAATTATTTTTAGATCAATATTTTTGATGTACTTACTAGCTATGAACACTTGCTTTCAACTAAGAAAATGATGTAGACTAGGGTTAGGGTTTTCTAAAATAAATATTTTAAGCAACAAAATATTTTACTTGTTATAAAATAAAATAAGGATTTTGAAAACTTTAAGCTGATTTTAATTCTGAAAAGGCCGAGAGTGCCCAGACTGAAATTTGCGCCCGAAATCATCTTAAACTTCGAGATAATCGTCAATTATTATTCGAGAGAAAAATTCTTTGAGTGTTTATCGATTTGAATCGCTGCGAGGCGTGTAATTCCACAAGCAAAATCACAAGTAAAAATTTATGAAATAACTATAATTCAAGCGATTGAACTTTCGGGGCAAACTCTTAATTTTTTAGATGAGTGCATAAATTTAAACTAAGCATTGGAGCAGGAAATCGGGGAAGATACCACAAGAGAATAGTCCACTCCGAGTTTGGGAAGAACATTTAATGTTGACAGATTGCTGGTAGGGTTTGTTGGAGTCGTTAACAATCAGCCAGGAATTGTAACCCAGGTGGTCGCCGGAATGAATAATGGAAGCTTCGACTGGCGGGACTGGGGGAGACTGAAGATCTGTTGGTAGTGGCGTCGACTTGCTGGAATGATGGGGCATTAAGCAACAGAGACTGGATTGAGGGGTGGCAAACCCTGTTGGAGTGTCGTCGAGGAAGTAGGGCAGCGACAGTGAGGTACGATAGTTTTCCCGGATGCCTGAGCCGCGACAGGGGGCGACGACGTTGTTGATGGTGAGGCGTGAGTAGCGGCCGGGGGTACTGGAAAGCCGGCGAGAAGACTGGGCAGCGGCTGAGCAGCGTCCTGTTGTGTCGGCGGGCAGAAACGACGTACGGGTCAGGGGTGGTAGCGGCAAGGCAGAAGAATTAATTAAGAAATCAGTTCTTTCTGCTATTCGGCCTCCTCTTTCTCTTTGCGGCGGTCTGTTCTTTAGTAAGGATTTCCCTGCTCCTTGTAATAAGCTTTCCAAAATGAGCTGGCCAAATATTAGTTTCCATTGTTAATAATTCCCAAATAATACTGTGGCCAAAAAGATTTCTTTTCCCTCTGTAATAGTTTCCATAGTTAATAGTTTCCAAAGAATACCGTGGCCGACCAAATATTGGTTTCTAAAGGATCATGTCCTTTAAATAATTTCCAAATAAGAATTTCTCAAATACTTATTTCCCATAAACTCTTTCCAAATGATTAAAGATTTTTTTAATTATTTCCAACATGATATTTTCCTATTCTCAGAGCAATAATATCCTGGCTTTTGAAATTGAAGTTTAAATTTATGCATTTTTAAATAACTTAAAGCTTGCCCGTTACATCCTAACGAATAATATTACCCGACCTATTTATTCAAGGTCTCATTGGATGGTCAACCCGATGAGTCAACCAACTTTAAAAAGAAAATGCGCGAAAGACATACATGCTAATAAATAAATGCTGAAAATTAAAATGCGTGATTTAGGATGCGACAAAGGATGCATCAATTCTCCCGGTGTTGAAAGAGCTCGATCCAGACGAGATTTCGCAAAAACTGGTAATGGAGGGATCTGACATCGTCGCTAGTGCTAGATCGGGTGGAATATCTGGAGCCTCGACGGGTGGCCCAATGCGCTACTGAACATGAACTAGACTAAACCTCCTGCAATTAGCAATCACCTGACCTTCTTTTGAAAAGTACAACTCATGGCGATAAAGACCGACCGTGAGTTTGTAATGTTCAAAGGTTGCTCGCAAAATATTAGCAGTAATTTTATACAGTTTTTTTAAATAATTAATATGAACTTGCGCATCAAAGAAAATACGTTCATGGGATGAAAGATGATGGAGGTCAGGTGGGCGTTGTAACACATAGAAAATCTCGAAAGGAGATATATTAAGAGAGAGTCTTTTAGAATTATTACAAGTGAAAATTGCTTGTCGAGGTACAAGGTCTCATTGCTTTTGATTCTCCCCGATTAAACGCCTAAGAAGGTTCTCCAAACTCTTATTAATGATTTCAGTCAATTTATCGATTAGAGAGTGGTAAGCGCTAATAAACTTGAGTTCGGTGTCCATTCGACCTTAGTATGTTCAAAAATATGACATAAAATAGTTAATATATTGTTGCAATTCCACAAATCTGCTTATATCTTGCTTACAAATGTTAAAATTGATTCAAAATTTTTTTTTAAAAGTTTTCAGAGGAATCCTTTAAAATGTGTATCCTTATTGGAGGTGAAATTTTTTGGAGTTCTTATTATCCTTAAAACACGAGTTCTCTTAAATATATCGATAATTTGATAATAAAAATTTTCATGCACACAAATATTTATAGGATAATGTAATGACATAAAGTGATGTTCTCCAAATTCGAAATCAATATATGGTGGTGACACTAGTGCTATGGGTGAGTGACCATCAAACGTAACGCCAACATACTTGAGTGTTGGTGGTTGTAGTGGGCTAGGAGACTTAGGTAGGCGTAGCTCGAGTCTATGCCACCTAAGGTGTGGGGTTCATCACTAGCCAACTCCATCTTCGGGAGAATTGAGATCGAAACCGTGTCATCCAAGGTGAGTTTGACATCGCTATTACATTCTTCTTCCTGGAGCAGGGGCTCAAGAAGAAATCCAGTGAAAACAGTTTACGAGTCAGTGCGAACAAGTGGAGACACCGCTTCAGTCGGGATGGGTGGTTGAGGAGGATGAACTTCTTCTTCTTGGAGCTGGGGCTCATGAAAGAACTCCTCGACTGAAGGGGGTGCTATAGTGGAGACTAGTGGGGCCAAGGTACTCGTGCGGGTGGCGACACCAGAGGAATCTGTCCTTTAAAGTGGGGGCAATGATGGAACTAAAGAAAAGATTTCTTTTCCCAAATAATACCGTGGCCAAAAAGATTTCTTTTCCCTGTGTAATAATTTCCATAGTTAATAGTTTCCATAGAATACTGTGGCCGGCCAAATATTGGTTTCTAAAGGATTGTGTCCTTTAGATAATTTCCAAATAAGAATTTCTCAAATACTTATTTCCCATAAACTCTTTCCAAATGAATACAGTTTTTTGAATTATTTCCAACATGATATTTTCCTATTCTTAGCGCAATAATATTCTGGCTTTTGAAATTGAAATTTATGCATTTTAAATAATTTTAAGCTTGTCGTTACGTCCCGACGACTTAAATTACCGGACCTATTTATTCAAGGTCTCATTGGACAGTCAACCCGATGAGCCAACCAACTTCAAAAAGAAAATGCACCAAAAAAAATACATGCTAATAAATAAATGTTTAAAATTAAAATGCGCGACTCAGAATGCGAAGAAGGATGCATCAGGAAAAGTACTGCACACTACTATAATTAGAGCCGTTTTTCAGATCTTCATTTTTTATTACCAATTGCTTTATATCCCTAGTGATGAGGGATTCTGGTTGTCAAAATCTTTACGTCTGTTTTGATAGAAGCAGTTTCAGACATTGAGAAAAAGGAAAGCACCTATGTTACACCAAAGATGAGATTTTTTTTAATATAGTAATAGGTAAAACTAACCATCTTATGCTTGCCAATCATCGTCAATAATTCATAAAACCAAAATCTGCATTTATTTAAGCCAGGAGCTTAGCAGTTAATTGCATTTTCTTCACCCCTTTAATATTGTCAGATATTGAGTCCATAGTAGCTCCATTACTCTGATGATTGAAGTAGCTTATCACCTGTCAATCTGACCTCATCTCTTTATCACCATAGCACCCTTGGATCACCTTCCAATTATCCTCATAGAAGGTAGAGACATGTCTTCTACATCTGCTTGTTAATCAAAAGGCCAAGTTTCACTTAAACTTCTAATTATGCCTCACCTTGTGAAGCACCTATGCATCCCATTAGGCATTTTAATTTGCACATAATTAACTCATACAATCATTAAGGGCTCTTAATCAATAAGATATACAACACCTTGAGTTTTTGCAGCATAATTAATCATCTTCTCTTTTAAATGGTGTTGAATGATAAGACACCACATTTGAGTCCAGGATCCAGAACTCTCCTGAATTTATTAAATATTCACATATTCATTCATAGGCCCATAATTATCCATCCTCCACTGTGGATTGCCCTCTTCATGTGGACTGCTTCACCACGTTGCCATCAAGCACAATCGTGACCTTGAGATTCGGATTTCTTATGCAATTTAGGTCTTCCGACATTTTTATCTTTTTTGCACTTTTCCTCTGCTCTTAAAATTTTGAGCAGCAAAATTCCTGATCACAGTCTCCTTGTGTCCTCCCCAAGATCAAATTGTTGTTTATTTTTTGTTTTAAAAACTCACATGAACTGTTGATCACATCAGGCTTGCTGAGAGAGATAATATCAGATAAATGCATAAATTTCATCGCCAAAGCAGACATCCACCCAACTCAACTACGTTGTGATCAAATTGAACTTATTGATACAATATGCCATGAAAGAATTGTCGCGCATCATGGTATTAAATTAGAAATTTAACTTTCTAAATTTGATGAGGGCGTCAGATGAGGGATTAGTGTCTCTTGGGGGCAGACTTATAAGATGACTAATTTCTAAGTGAAATAAAATGTGAGAATAAAGTCATTGAACTGAATCCTGTATCGAAATTGAAAGAAATGTTATTGGCGTCAGATGAGGGATGTGAAATGCTCCAGGCCGACGATCCAATCATAGCCACCGTCCAACCCTTGTAGGCTCGCTGCCACCCCCCACGCCTCTCCCTCATCTCCCAGCAGCCCCCTAACTTCCAGCCGCCTATTCCCTCTCCCCACGGCCCCTCTTCTCGTGGATCCACCTCCGTTAGCCTTTCCCCTTCCGGATCAGCCCAGATCTGGAATTTTTCAGCCCGGACCCGATCTCATATTGTCGGATCTACCCTCTCCCGCCCGGATCTATACCTACGGGCCGAATCTACCAATTTTTAGTCTGATTCCACCATCTACCGCCGAGGACAGCCACTGACGCTATTTCCACGCCATCGGTTCCACACTCGATCGCCGTACACGCATCTCCGACTCCAGATTCTTTAGCGCCTGGTCAGCCCACTATTTGGTGATATTTCGTTGTATTGATTTTTCATTTTCAGCATTATTTATTGGGTTGGTCATTTATATTTGTTTGGAGAAACATTATCGTAGAATTATCCTATATTATTATTGTGATTTGCAGGGTTTATTCGCCGCACGCTCTTGCTTTGGCCCTTTACGCGGAGGAAAGCCTAAAATTGTTTTGCCCAAATAAAATATTCTGTCTTGTTTTGAATTTATCTGCGTGGGATGTTTTAATTATTATCTAACTATGACCTAATTCGTCGGGCTTTGTATAACATGTAGGGTTAGATCGCAGATTTCCTGCCGCCTATAGATTTGTTCTGCGTCAATTGATATCAGAGGGAGGTTGCGCACACTTTTCGATACGCAGTCGTAGAGTCTATATGTTTTTCATTATGTCTAGGTGTCACAATTATTCCCCTCCTCAGTTTAGAGGTCTTGAGCCCACTTGCACCCGGTCTCACAGAACCCTGTCAGGGAGATCCTCACATTATTACGATGATCATTCTCGATCACAATATACCACTTTCAGAGATCGTGTTGACCCGTCGACATGACCCCATTATGCTAGAGACGATCAATATGATGATTGTCGTCGTTCTTATCCGTACCCGCGAGCGGATCGTGTTGATACTTCGACATGACTCAGTTATTTTAGGAATGATTATTATGAGGATAGTCGTTCTGAGAGAGATTTTTAGAGCCAGTTTCGTACTGCTACCCCTTTCTTTGATGCCTCATCGAGTCCCGAGTCTTTTAGTTATTGGCTCGTGGATATGAAATATTGTCTTGATCATTTTGAGGTATTCGGTGAGTGTCGCGTCAAGTTTGCAAAACTTAGACTTTTAGATCAGACGAGAGCTTACTGGTCTAGCGTTGAGAGGACCCGTGAGCGAGACCGTATTCGTCACATCACTAGTTAGGAGGACATGTAACGTACATTGTGTCAGAGGTATCTGCCTTCGTCGTATCAGAGTCGTTTGCTCGATCAATTATTTTCCCTTCAGCAAGGATCCATGTCTGTAGCTGAGTACATGGATCGCTTTGATGAGTTAGTTGTGATGAGCGATATCCGAGAGGACCCAGCCATGACCACTACCAGATTTTGGTCTGGGCTTCGATCTGACATTCGTACTAAGGTAGTTTATCATAGCTCGGAGTCCATCGAGCAGACATATCAGCTTGACCTTCGTTATGAACGGTCATTGAGATCTGCAAGAGATGGTCGATGAGATTCTCACATTGACCTCTGCAGTACGAGCCCCGCCCATACTGAGGTCACCGAGAAGCCCATCACTGTCCAGTCAGCTACGACAGAAGTGATTCCTGATGCGGATTACTCCCACCTCAGTGAGGTGCTTAGCCCAGTGAGTGACCTATCTCTTGTTTCTGACCCGCTTCTTGTGACCCCCACTGAGAGCGAACATGAGCGACCTATTGAGTCTGTAGTGTTGTGTCGCTCACCCACATCTCCTCCTCTGCATCCACCGGGTTAGTTAACACCCCAACCACAAACCCATTTCCTGACACCATACCCACGGATCCTTTCTTGAGTGTAGGCCTATGTCGCTCTCCCATGGTCATTGCCTTGAGGCACATCACGACCGAGAGCCCAGAGCCTGGTACTGATCTCGTAGTGGCTATATCACCCATTCACGGGGACACTACCCCTCATGATGGTACTCGTCTGGAGGACCACGACCCTAGTGACGAGTTCTATCACGAGCCCCCAGTTGAGCCCCCGGATGATCCGCCACATCCGAGTGAGGATGCGATTCAGGTGAGCCGCTTGTTTACGAGTTCTGAGTTATTGACGTCTCTTCCATTATCGTTCGTGGCCTTGCCCCAAAGAATGGATATTGTGTGGAGCATTGAGTGTCTAGGGCACCACCGGTTGACGCACTACACTCTAGATGAGTTTTGGGACGCACCACCTGCTGACCCACCAAACGAGTTCTTTACTTTCGGGGACACTCACTATGCTATAGAGTCACGTCTCCTAGTCGGTGTACACGATCTTCACTCAGGTGGTCGTCGCATTCGCGATGAATTTTCATACGTACCTCCTGGTGAGCCCCCTGATGTGCTACGTTCCCCGAAAGATATTTGGCTTTTTACAAACTCGTATTTGAGTATAGTTGTCTCTCACGGTCATCTGAGCACTCGTCTCACACATGATGAGTTTTTCTACACTCCACCGAGAGAGCCTTCTGATAAGCAACCTCCCTCGATAGATTTTCAGGTCATTATTAGATTTTCCCATAAAAAGCATGTTGTGTCAGTCATGTTTCTTTTGCATCATTTGCATGAGTCTGTTGAGTCATTTCTTCACCATTTACATGTGTCTGTTGAGTTGTTTGTCCGTTGTTTGCATATGTGGCATGAGTCGGTCCGACGAAAAATCCATAATGATAATAAATTTTATAAATCACAGACGGATGTTCATTGACAAGAGCGGGTGCTTTATGAAGGCGAGCAGGTGATGGTGATAATCTGCGTTGTGGGGCTCCGTGCGAGGTTTTTTAAAAGCTTGAGCGTTAGACGAATGAATCTTTATATAGTCATGAGACGGATTGAAGCAAACACCTATGATCATGATATCCCTACAAGTATGAGTACCCACCTGATATTTAGTGTTGAAGATATGACGCCGTACTTCGAGCCTCCCGAGTATGTGGACCCAAGCAGTGGGGATTCCCAGCCGCCCACACCTCTATTTATGTTGCCTTGCCACCCTCATAGCCCATACACATCTGATGACCACCACTACTCACCCACTTGTGACACCCACCCACCCGGGGACTCGTCTTCTTTGGTTCCATCTTTGGCACCGCCGATCGCACCGGGAACCACCACTTGTGAGTTGAGCGCTGAGAGCATTACAGAGACCTGATCCCACTCATTCGTTCCCACTATATACGTTGATGACAGATGGGTACTTGCAGCAGAGGTTGATCGATTCGCCCCTGGACTTCGACTTCAGTACAGCCGTCTCCATTCACCGGAGATGACAACTTTTCAGTCAGGGGGAGTTGATTGGCGAGGACATTTTCCAGCGACGACACTTGGACGACTTTCGGTGGACTTCTTCGAGTTTTACCTGACATACATCGAGGGAATTCTGATCCCTATTCATTGGGAGATGAATTCTTTCAAGCCGGGTAGATTGATGCGGAGCATAGACGAGGACTTGCAGTGGATGACGAGTTTGGGCCCGTTCGGGGCCAATTGACGACTTTCCATATATGGCGTGCCCAGATCGACGATCGGACTCCGCGGATGCGTTCGAATTCGCGTTGCGAGTCAAAATCATATGTTATCTTATTATTTTCGATTTATTTTTAGTGTATTTGAGTGACCTCTCCCCCCGACCAATCATAGCCGTTGATGGGGGATGCACTAATCTTTGTTTTATTATAAATAGATGTGATAGGGGGCTGATCTAGGCATTGCAGAATTTGGTGAAGAGAAATCCCGAATTCCAGCGATCAAGCCACGATGGCGACTCCGTGGAACCCTATGTGATGACTCATAGGTGCCTATCTTCCTCCCCAAGGTAACCCTTAACCCTAAGCCTCTTTTCCCCCTCCCAAACCTTCTCCCACAGCCGCCCAAACAGCCCCAAAACAGCCCACCGTTGGCTGTCCAGAATTCTCTCTTCCTTGAAATCCACTATTCAAAAATGAAATTCCCTATTCATTTATATAGTTTTTCCCCCTTGCCCTTACCACCGCCTCCTTCAGCCGCCTCTAGAAAGCAGCCCGCCTCCAGCAGCTCCTCCCTCCCGATCCACCTCCAACAGCTATGCTCCAGGCCGGCGATCCAACCACAACCACCGTCCAGCCCCTATAGCCCCGCCGCCACCCCCCACACCTCTCCCTCATCTCCCAGCAGCCTCCTAACTTCCAGCCGCATTCTCATATTGTCGGATCTACCCTCCCCGCCCGAATCTCTACTTATGGGCCGGATCTACCAATTTTCAGTCTGATTCCACCATCTACCGCCGAGGACAGCCACCGACGTTATTTCCACTCCACCGGTTCCACACTCGATCGCCGTACACGCATCTACGGCTCCAGATTCTTCAGTGCCTTGGTCAGCCTACTATTTGGTGAGATTTCGTTGTATTGGTTTTTTATTTTCAGCATTTATTTATTGGGTTGGACATTTTATATTTGTTTGAAGAAACATTGAATTTTGTCCTAGATTATTATTGTGATTTCCAGGGTTTATTCGCCGCACGCTCTTGCTTTGACCCTCCACGCTAAGGAAAGCCTAAAATTATTTTGCCCAAATAAGATATTCCGTCTTGTTTTGAATTAATCTACGTGAGATGTTTTAATTATTATCTAATTGCGGTTTAATCCGTCGGGCTTTGCATAGCATGTAGGGTTAGGTCGTAGATTTCCCGCCGCCTATAGATTCGTCATGCGTCACACCTGATCATCACCGGTAACAGTAATATTGACCAAATATATCAGTAAATAGTGTCCATCAGTGTCAATATATGTTGTGTGAAACCCCTATCATAGACTAACCCGCTGAATCATAGAATCCATGCTTGGGAAGTTACTTGAGGCCACAATATATTTAATGAGGACGCATAAAGATAAATGTGCAAACAGGAATCAAGAATATAAATAACGAGATAAATATGTGAACAAAAATCAAGAATGTAAATAACATCTTTGGGCAAAGAAACAACCCAATCAGTCAAACAAGAACATATGTTTCTTCTGATAATCCCTTGGGAAAGATTCTAGTCTGGAAGCTCAGTTAGGAAAATAATATGCTTGAAGGATACGAACATACATCTCCATATGTATATGTTTCTCTATGATCTAGTGAAGAAGAAGATTCGTCGCACAACTCTACTTTACTGGGATCCTGTGAATCTGAAGAGACTTTGAATAAGGAGAGCAGTCAAACAAAACGTTTCTACTTTGTGAACTGGAGTAGTGTAATCGATCCAACTCTCATCATTGTCTAAACACAACGATGGAGGAGAATAGCGGTATCAACAAAGATGAGAGCCAGATGTAGGAGATGGAAGATGTAACTGAACTGGTCGTTATAGCCTTTACAACAAATGCTTTTTTGAGCACAGTGGAAGCACAAAACGGGAGTTCTGGATGTAGGGGACTGAAATCGTGATTGGGCTGGTGGATGGAAGAACACAGTGACAAAGAACGGAGATGTATGTACATCGATGATTTCTCCTTTGAACATCAAGGCCTATGAAGCACCAAAACTTCCCTGAGGACCGCTTACCCTTACCCAGTAAGTTTCTGGTATCAGTAGATGGTACATACCTGATACTCGGCGGATACACCTGCTGCAATAGTATGCGGGTACGGTTGGTCTTCGCAGATCGTTTTGCATATTGTGATAAAAGTCTACTTTTATAAAGTAAACAAAAGACTTCTCCAAGATAAAAAATTGTGACCTATAAATGTAACTAGTGGCGTTTGCTTATTATACTAATAATATAATGTTTTTCAGATTTAAGTTTTTTTATCATTAAAACTACGAATAATATGATTTAAATTTGATTATTTTGTTTATTTATTATGTACTTAAGGATTATATTTTTACATTTGGTATTGTTTCTACTTATTCAATATGAATTTTCTTACATTTTATATTTTCATTTTTTTAAATTGCGGCATATATATATACATGCACATATATATGTATATATACACACACATATATATATACATGCACACATATATAGACATGCATACACACACATGTAATTACGTTGTGCGTGGAGCGTACCCACATCCTTATTTTGTTTATTTTTACTACCACCGTACTGATGCAGGGTAGGCTATGAAAATTCCAATAGTAAGATCAATACAGCACATAAATGCACAAGTTCAGAGAGAAGACATGATCATACAATATAGGCAATCAGAAACTCATAATACTTTTAGTAATTTCACTGTTATCGTCAGTAAAAGAAGTTACAGGCACAAATATTAAACCTTGAGCAAGTTGATTTCATATGGCCATGTTTGCTTCCATCATCTGTGCAAAGCTGCTACACTTTATCTGCCTCCAGGTTACACTCCATCAATATAAGAACCTCTAACATACTGCTGGAAGGTGGCGAGTTGGCTGCAGGCTTCTTGCAGGGGCTAATCGGCGGGCTCTGGAACAAGAGAAGAGGTGGCGGGCTGGCTGGAGCAGGGAGGAGTCGGTCCGCCTCCTGCACACAAAAGCAGGTGGCTGTTCCTGTTGCAGGGAGGGCTGGATCCGTGGGGGGTGCAGGGAAGCAGGGGAGGAGGCGGCGGCGTGCGGCTGGCGGCGGCGATGGAGGGCCGGCGGCTGGAGGCGGCGATGGAGGTACAAGCTCCTTGGAGTCGGCAACAAGGAGGAGCCACCAGAGTCGGCACCGGCGGGCGTGACCGACGATCGGGAGGAAGAAGAAGCCGGCGGCTGTTTTTCTCCAAATGATCGATCCCCCTTATGCAGCCCTAAGGCTCTTATTTATAATAAGCTAATTTAGGGCAGCAATATCAAGGGCCCAGATTCGCCGATGGAAAACGCTATCAAGATACCTGAAAATAAACATATAAAATAAAACTAATATATCATTTTGACTCGCGACGATGTTCCAGACGCAATCGCGGAGTCCGATCGGCCATACGATCAACTGGCGGGGCCCGTTCCCCATCATTCTCCCCATGTTGGAGAAGATTTGCCCTCAAATCTTTAGGGCTTCCAAGGAGGCTTCGCGGGTGGTCTGCGCTGTTTTCCACTGTCACATAACATCTGTCTAGCTGCACCGGCCTCAGACGCCGGTCTTACTGAGCTGCAAACAATATCAACACCGCCTTTGGGAGGCTTGGGCGGCGGCCCCGATCGCAGAATCAGAAAGTAACCTGGGTCCCCATCAACCTGATCAAACTGCAACAAATCATCACTAAGCCCTATCCAATCTGGGCTCATATCCAAACCAACTGATTTGCCCTCAGCGGCATGATCGAACATCAGAAAAGGGTCCCTAGCCGAGCTGAGAAGTGGCTGATCACTCCACTGCGACAAATCCATAGAAGTGAGCAGACGACGCGAAGGCTCATAGGGCGGTACTACCACCATCAGATTGGATGTCCTTCTGCGCTCAATCCACTGGCGGGCAAAACGCTGAACGATAATAGTAGCTCTCTGCACTGCCTGGTACCACTGTCTCTGTAAGAATCCTCGCATGCGTGACTGAAGCACGAGGACTGCTCTGGTCGTCCTCTGGTAGGAACGGCACTGAATAAACCCTCGGATGTGAGACTGTAGCAAGATTGCTGCTCTACGCCTTTGCCGCTCAAATAACGTCGCAGCATCTTCCTCACGCCACTTCTTCACATAACCTGCCCAGATGGCATTATCCTTTTTCTCTCTTTCCTTCCTCTCCTTCTCCCTAGCTTGCCCCTTTAATTGTTGCTCAATGTCATAACTCTCCCTTGGGGTAAAATGAGCATAGTAAGTGTCATGATGAAAATGAGAGTGGCGGTCGGAATGACGGGATGAAGGATATTTAGTGGGTGGAGGAGAATATGAGTCGTAGGCGGGTGAAGAGGTTCGCCTCGACTCATGAGAGGAATATGTAGTGGGGGAGGCATATGAGGATCTATGCGAATAAAAACGCTCACGAGAGGAATGAACTTTGGAATAGCGGGGAGGTGGGGAAACATATGATTCATAATCGTCCGAATCGTCGGAATCGTAATAACAAGCAAGCGGCATGAGTGTATGCAAACGATTTTCGAGAAAAGGAGGATTGAAAAGTTTGAGAAAACTTTTCGACTGCCTCTGATACCAATTTGATGCAGGGTAGGCTATGAAAATTCCAATAGTAAGATCAATACAGCACATAAATGCACAAGTTCAGAGAGAAGACATGATCATACAATATAGGCAATCAGAAACTCATAATACTTTTAGTAATTTCACTGTTATCGTCAGTAAAAGAAGTTACAGGCACAAATATTAAACCTTGAGCAAGTTGATTTCATATGGCCATGTTTGCTTCCATCATCTGTGCAAAGCTGCTACACTTTATCTGCCTCCAGGTTACACTCCATCAATATAAGAACCTCTAACATACTGCTGGAAGGTGGCGAGTTGGCTGCAGGCTTCTTGCAGGGGCTAATCGGCGGGCTCTGGAACAAGAGAAGAGGTGGCGGGCTGGCTGGAGCAGGGAGGAGTCGGTCCGCCTCCTGCACACAAAAGCAGGTGGCTGTTCCTGTTGCAGGGAGGGCTGGATCCGTGGGGGGTGCAGGGAAGCAGGGGAGGAGGCGGCGGCGTGCGGCTGGCGGCGGCGATGGAGGGCCGGCGGCTGGAGGCGGCGATGGAGGTACAAGCTCCTTGGAGTCGGCAACAAGGAGGAGCCACCGGAGTCGGCACCGGCGGGCGTGACCGACGATCGGGAGGAAGAAGAAGCCGGCGGCTGTTTTTCTCCAAATGATCGATCCCCCTTATGCAGCCCTAAGGCTCTTATTTATAATAAGCTAATTTAGGGCAGCAATATCAAGGGCCCAGATTCGCCGATGGAAAACGCTATCAAGATACCTGAAAATAAACATATAAAATAAAACTAATATATCATTTTGACTCGCGACGATGTTCCAGACGCAATCGCGGAGTCCGATCGGCCATACGATCAACTGGCGGGGCCCGTTCCCCATCACGTACTAGATACCCATTGTACCTGGTTCTCATTCCCGTATCGATACTATATTTACCAAAGCTATGTCGAGGGAAAATGTCGGCTTTGTTATTATGTTAAAAAAATAACTTATATAAATATGAGGAGTACCCCAAAGTTGCCTAAGGACTTAACGAGATACAAAATACAAATGAATTAAACACTACGACTTATATAAAGTAAATACGTAATCCAATGATATCATTGGTTGTAAGACGATTTTAGTGTGTTTGTAATTTGTCCCACAAAAATTCTAAAAAATGGGTGTTTATGGAGTGAAGATGCAATGCACATGCAATTGTCCAACGATTAATTACTATTCCAATTACAATAAAATATGAAATTAATAGTAAAGTTAACAAACATTCACTCTAGAGATTAGACACTTGAAACACAAGCAAGCTGTAGTTGCATTAAAGTAAAAAGCGCTTCAACTAAACACAGAGAATAAACCATACAAATAAAACAAGCCTTGGGAAAGTAGATACAAATTAACTACCAAAATTATATGCTTGTTCACCAGATATGCAACAAAAAGCACTATTGACTTTAAACAAGAACTTACACAGTAATAAGAGTCCAGGGCAGTGGAATTGGGGCTGATTGGGGGTTTGGGCAATGTTGTACTTGCAATTCTTGGTGTAAATTCCAATTTGTCTAATTGGTGGGTCTTGGTGGGCAAGTGGACTACTGGAAGAGTGGGGGAAGGTAATGGGGTGGCTATTTGCAGTGAACTTGGAAGAGGTTGATGGCTTGTAAGTAAAAGGGCTGTGTTGGGAGCCTCAAAAAGGATAACTGAAGGAAATGGAAGATGATAAAGAGGTGGACGGGGAGGGCCTTAATGGAGCAGACACGACCTGGCAAGTCTACATTCGGAGGGAACCAACTTGAGCATGAGACGTTTGGATGGAGCAGCCGGTTCACTTGGAGATGTTATGTTATTGCTTTTTGTCATAGTTACATAATTGTCATTATGTGTGGGATATATATAACCCTTATCTTGTATTAATCTTCATCTTTGAACTTGGAACTTTAATGTGAAGGAGCCTGGGACTGGCTAAGAGGAGTTCCTCTCAAATTTTGTCTCCATCCATTCTCACGATAAACTTAGGGGTAGTGTTGGCCCGACCAGCTACTCCCGCCCGCCTCTTCAGCCGCTGAGTCTTATCCAGCACTGCACTGTCCACATTGTGTGTTCCACATCGAGCTTCTCCGGCACTGCGCATCGCGCTTCTCCCGCATCAAATTCTCCGCATCGAGCTCCTCCTCCTCGAGCTTCACCCGCATCGCGCTTCTCCAGATCTTATCCAGTGCTGCCCTCTGCCATCGAGCTTCTCCGATGCCGCACATCTGCAATCACTTTCTCCCTCATCGCACATCCGCATCGCGCTTCCAGCGTCACTGCATCGTATCTCCCCCTTGCAACATCGCGCTCGTTCCACCGTCTGTTCCCAGCGCACGTCACTGCCATTGCCATCTGCGGCCTGCAGTCGGTCCTTTCGTAGCCTCGTTTTCCTTCCACTATTGCTTTCCGCTCGTTTCCTGGCCACACACACTGTGACAGATCATCGCTTGGACGTCGTTGAACACTGTCTGGACGAGCAGTCCTCCACCCTCGCCGATCAATCGTCCCACACGGTTTCTATGCTGGCGACCATGGCCGCCATTCTTCAAAAGCTGGAATGCCGCGACGATCGCTCGTCCAACCAAGCTCCACCGCTCTTACCCTCAGAAAATCCCCCCTCCTTTGTCGGCCGTCCGGCAACACCGCCGCCGACTCCTCCGCCTACTCCGACATTGGCCGCCCTTGCCATGTCCCCCTCACTTCATGCCCTGGAGGTTCCCCGCTTCAACGGGTGGGACCCCCTTGGGTGGATTGCCAAGGCCAAACAATTCTTTGATATCCAAGAGACACCCGACAACCAGAAAGTCTCTGATGGAGATCGACACCATACTACGGGTCGCCATTCAAGCCTACCATGCGTCAGTCTTCTTGATGCTTCTCACCATGGATGGCTCCGCGCGACATTGGATTCGGTGGCTCCGCAACTCCTCCCTGCTTCTCTCTTGGGCCGATCTCAAACTAGTGTTAGTCAAATGCTACGCCCACCGCTACTCTGACAATGTAGTTAAGAGTTTGTGCGCCTTCTGCCACACATCCTCGGTAGATCAGTACACTGGCGACTTCATTGAGTTGGCCAACCACGTCCCCTTCATGAGCTTCTTCCTGCAAGGTCTCCAGCCGCACATCCGGTTGTGTCTTCGTACTCATCATCCTCAGGACATCTCCGACGCTATGGAGGTCGCCCGATTGGTCGAGAATGATTTCTCAGTTCGTCCCATCGATCGGTCTCGCACGATTCCGACGACAACCTCCTCTTCCCGCGTCTCCTTTCCACAACCATCTCCGGGCCACCAACCTTCTAGATCATCCCCTCCCCATCTCCTGCCTCGACCACCGACACATAACCGTCTCTCCTCTCAAGAATGCAATGATCTGGGCAACAAGAGGCGGTGTTTTTACTGCAAACTACCCCATTCCCCGGGATACGATTGCCCGCTGAAGGCGCTGCGTGTGCTCATATATGAAGTCGAGGATGAGATCACGATCACGGACTTCGATGCTCTAGTCCTGGTAGGACCACGCCCCGCCGACTCTGGCACCCAATGACCTCTTGCGGCTGAATCTCTCACACCTCGCTCTTTGCGGCATTTTCGACCCACAGACAATGAAACTGTAAGGGCATCTCCACAGGACTCTGGTGTTACTTATGATCGACATCGGCGCGAGCCGCAACTTTGTCTCCGTGAACTTCGTGACATGTTTGCTGTTGGTTGCCGACCAGACTGCGTCTTTCCTCGGGTAAGACCAACAGTTTCAGACATGTGGTCTTTGTCACGGCTTCCCGCTGTAGGAGGGAGAGTATAGTGCCTCCGCAAACTTCTACGTCTTTCCTTTGGGTGGGGTGGACACCATTCTCGGTATGGCCTGGTTGCAAACCTTGGGCGACATTCATAACAATTGGGCCTCCATGCTGATGTCCTTTCAGTGGGCCCATCACACTTGCACACTTGTGGGGGAAGTATCCCTTCAACGTGTCACCGTCTCATCTCGCGCGCGGCGCAACACACTCAATAGGTGGACTTTCAGGCCCTCCTGTGGCACATCGCCGCCCGAGCTATCTCACATCTTGAAGCAATTTGCCTCCGTATTTACTACACTCCTAAGCCTCCCACCATCACGTTCCACTGACCGCTGGATTCCACTTCAGGACGGTACTCGGGTGGTTTCTTATGCCCGTATCGTTACGGCCATGTACAAAAGGATGAGAGAGCGACTCGTGTTTGACATGTTAACTGCCGGTCTGATCCGCCCTAGTGCTATCCCTTCTTCGAGCTCAGTCCTCCTTGTGTGGAAGAAGAATGTCAACTGACATTTCTGTGTTGATTACCAAGCCCTCAATCGAGCCACCATTACAGACAAGTACCTTATCTCAGTCATCCAAGAGCTCCTGGACGAGTTGTGTGAATGGGCTACTACTGCCTCTTCATTCGTGATTATGGCAAGATAGCCCTCCCTCTTACGCGACTGGTTCGCAAGACGTCGGACCCCACCTTCCAATGGTCTACGGAGGCAGCCGCCACATTTATGGCGTTACATCAAGCTTTATTGGCGGCCCTAGTTTTGGCAATGCCTGATTTTCTTATCCCTTCACGGTAGAGTGCGACACATCAGGCACCGGTGTTGGGGCGGTACTCATGCATGCCGGTTGGCCTATAGCCTATTTTAGCAGATCTTTCTCAGCGACTGTCCGTTCCCGCTCCGCCTATGGCAACGAGTTGATGACACTCGTTCTAGCATTATAGGACTGACGACCTTACCTATTCGGGTGACCCTTCGTTGCGCGGACATACCACCATAGTTTGCGGTATCTCCTCAGTCAGAAGATGACCACTCCCTCACAACAAGTTTGAATTGCTAAACTATTGGGTTATGATTTTACCATCGAGTTCCGTTCAGGTAAGACAGATTTGGCGGCAGACGCACTATCTCGCCAACTAGGTGCTTCAGAGTTGACAACCATTTCCTGCCCAGTCTGGCAAAAGGCGACCATCTTGTAGAAGGAAGTCGAGGCCGACTTGACACTTCGAGTCCTCATTGACTGCCTACGTGCGAATAGTTCTTCGTGCACTCCATACACTCTCGTCGTGGGTTGGCTACTCTACAAGGGTTGCATTGTCCTCTTGGCCTCCTCCGCCAACATTCCGCGCCTCCTTGCCGAATATTATGCTACACCCTTCGCCGGACACACACGAGCTTTCCGCAAATACCCCTGCATTGCGGACACACTCTATTGGAAGGGTATGCCGCACCAGGTGGAAGATTCTGTTGCGGTCTGTTTGATTTTTCCGATGCTCCAAGTATGAAGCAACATTTACGAGGTAGCCCTTAGACATTCTCAAGCTCACTTGGGAGGAATTGGCTATGTATTTCATCACTCGCCTTCCACGGTCCTCCGGGTTCGACTGCATCTTTGTCGTCGTGGATCGCCTTTCAAAGTTCGAGCATTTTCTTCGCTTGCGGCAAGTTTGCGACATCAGAGGTAAGTTTTGTCGTGGACCTCCTGTCGTTGTGGACCGCCTTTCAAAGTATGGGTATTCGCAAAAGCATTCATGATATTAGAGGTAAGTTCTCATATTTTCATCAAGCTAACCAAAATGTCGGTAAGGGTGGATGTGTCCGTTGTATCCACCACTATAGTCTCTTCAGGAACCAGATCGGGTTCGCCAAAGACCTCTACAAGAACATCAGATACATTAGTTGTGTTCGCCACAGGTGTTTCCCCAAGGGTGGGAATATACTCGTTGAAATCAATCACACGGACAACGGATGCTGTCAAGTGTGTCCGCACGGAACGCCTTTTTCGGCCAGGGTCATTCCGCTGGAGGTACGTCCTTCACGACAATTCGCCCAGCCTCCGCCACTCGTGCAACTGTTTGTGAGTTAGCAAATGCTCATGAAAAATTTCTCCCACCAAGGGAGGGTTGACAACTAATTCACGCCTAAAGGGAATGAAAAATCGCCCGACAGGGTGCCCCGAACACTCGATAGTGCTCGCAGCCCCTATGCCGTTTTCTGTGCCTCGCCCAACATCTTTGCGACTTTAGTGCTAAAGACAGCTAAAGCCGCTTCAGCCGCAAGGCCAACAACGAACTTAACCTTCTCCGCATGTCCCGCAGCCACGTCCGCTTTTTCCTTCTTAGCAGCCTCCTTCCGAGCCTTTTTCCTCAACCGCCTCTCATGCATTCACTTCCTCTTTTGCCTTTCTTATCAGCCGATTCCTCCTCCATGACCGACAACTCGCTCTCTTCCGGTGCCGTCTGTGCGGCAGTGTCATGTGCGACCAGTTCCTCAACAACAGTCTCTTTGTCGTCTAGTCCGCTTTTTGTCGTATTTACATATTTGTCGTTATGTGTGGAATATATATAACCATTGGCTTTTATTAATCTTCATCTTTTAAATTGGAACTTTAATGTGAAGGAGCCTAGGGATGGCTAAGAGGGGTTCCTCTTAGAGTATCTCATATTTCATCTCCATCTGTTGTCACGATAAGTCGATAACCCTAGGGGTATCAGAAGGCTTGTTTGAAGTTGGAGAGAGTTTATGAATGTAATGGAGAAGAATATATGGTGTTCTATGCTAATTTAGCTTGTACGCGTGGCATACATGAGGAAGTAAAGGCCTGGACAGCAACTATTTTTAGTTGTGAACAATTGTCAAAGAGAGAGAAAGTTTTCGAATTGGCAGGGAATGGAGAAGGATATAAATAAAAACTGGGGTGGTTATTGGTAGTTATGGAAATATGTATTAGTGGGGAAGACTGATTATCAGGAAGTGTTGGGAAAATGATAGTTATTAATGGTTGTGAGTGGTGGAAAGATGGTTAATGTGCTGGTTATGAGTGGTGGGGGGTGGTTGTAGGTTAGTTGTGCAAGAGGGGGTAGTTACATTTGCTTCAGAACCATGGATCTACAAAATCTACATCATGGGACGCCCGCGAGAGCCTGGAATTTATGCCTACAATGTGCGCTCCTAGAATATCAACCCTTAGCCCTCTATTTATTGACTTAGAGTCCACTACGGATGACCATGATCTTGATGCAACCCGAGTCACATCTTATTTTACTTATATTTTCAGTATTTTTATTAGTTTCGTACATGTCTTCGCTCTTGTTGTTTCCATTATTTCCGCGCATGTTAAACAATGTGATATATTTTGTTTATGTTAGCACTCACCCACGTGTTTTCACGCATGCCACTCATATTTTTTCGGCTTATTGGCGTGACCGTCTGACCGACCAATAAAATCTTGAATGAAAAGGGCTCTCAGATTAGGTTAGATGATAATTTGGGCAAGCTTTGAAATTATTATGAACTTTAATTTTAATTTCAGAAATTAAAATTTAATATAAATATTTTAATTTCTCAGATTAAAAATTACTTATTGTTGAATATTTAATTAAAGGAATAGCAAATGAATGTCCCTTTAACTTCCTCTCTTAATAACCCTTAATATCCTCATTAGTAAATCAATTAAAAATAAAACTTTCCGCTTTTTTTAGTACAGTCGATGCAATATTAACATTTGGTGCCAAAACTAAAAACACCTCCATTGAAGCTGCCTCCACCTTCTCTCCCTATTAAAAACCTAGCTTTAAACCCCCTCTCACTTGAACTGCCGGCACCCCCAGCCTAAAGAGGACATTTGAAATCCCATTTTTAGTAATTAGCTTATTAAAAGCTAGCCTAAAACCTTTCTTATAAAGCTGCCCGCCCCCTTTTTAATGGTAGCTTGGACAAAATTTTGGGAATAGAGAATTCATTTCTCTATTTCCCAAAGGGTCCAGCCCAACTCCTCTTCCCTCACCCGTCTCCTTCCATCCGCCCGACAATACATCCACGCTAATCTCGATCCAGCCTCGCTGTCGCCAGTCCTTGTGGGCTCCAGAGACCCTTCCCCGATCTACCACGAGTGACGATCTTCATTTCAGCCTCCATCTGACCCGATTTAGTATTTTTTGTGGATCCTCAACACTTGTGATGCGCCTATGGTATACCTCTTACATTCATTGCTCATCTACGGTTATTATGATTTCATGGTTAAGTTTATTTGATCTTTAAAATTTTTAGAGCTTGCCAAAATTCCACTTGCTTGCTTGTCGTTAATTTGAAAATCTTCTTGTTCATTTTTCTGAATGTTGCTTGTGGAATGTAGTAAATCATGTTAAATCAATGTTTGAATGCTAGATTTTTAGCACGTTTGCGATCCCTAGGTTGATTGTCGCGAGTTATTATTCGTGAGCGTCTTGCTTGCGCCGCATTATTGAAAAGAATCTCATTTTTAGCATTTAAAATATAATTTCAGAATTTTAGAATGCATCAGATTTTTTGAAACATAAATCCACTAATTTTACATGAAACAAATACTTTAAAGTATGTCTTCGACTCTGATCTCGATTATCCGCTTGGATCGTCTATACGATGATCTCATCTCCGCCTCCTACATATGTAGACTCGTGCATACTCGGATAAATGTCTACCTGTGATACGAAGACGACTCCCTGGGCCAGCCACGTGTCTCCCTTTTAGTGTTGAGCTTGTCTCAAATTCTTGTATCTTCTTTTGCATTAACTTGTTGTTAGATGATAGCCAGATCTATCAACTAGTATGACCTACAACTCACTTAGGGTTCCTCTTGAACTCTGATTGGATACTCCTTCAATGTTCTCGGATGCCCATACTCTCACGATCTCCCCTTTTTTGTCGATCTAATCGTGCTTGTCGACACACCTATCTTCTGAGTTCTAACCGTGCATTGTTGCCTCTGTGTCCTTTCCAAGATGATGACCTCGTTGCATCTCCTATCCCGTGGGATCTACATTACAGGGCATAATTCTCTTTCCCGCATCAGCTCTCGCGTGTTCGTCGCTTCTGATCGACAATGACCCAATATTCGTCGACTGTTCCTGCGGTGCATCCGCTCGACCTAGACTGCACTAGCAGGGGATTTTTGCTTCACTTTTGCAACTCCTCTAGCCGCCAACAATCCACCAATAAGCCTCTAGAAGTCCGTCACACCGCAACAGTTCCCCTGCTAACTTCTACTTTTCGACTCTAACCTCAATAGGTTGTCAGTTGTCCTTCACCCCGCCCTTTCCTCTCCTTGACAACGCTCCTCACTGGCGCCTCTACCCACTGGTCTTCATTTCTACCACGTCGTATTCAGCCACTGTCCAACCACCATTATTGCTTTCTGCCCACTCTGGGCCCGCCGCCTGTGCAACTATTTCACGCTATATCCTCTTCTCCGGTCCCGTGCTATATTCCCTGGACCCATTCCATGGCCTTCCGCGCAGATGAGAATGCCTCCAATTTGGCTTCCCCAGATTTCACCAGCTTGGATCGCCTGGAAGCTCAATTATAAGATCTCACACTTCTTTTTTGCGTGCTTGCGTCCACTGTTTTATTGTCCCATGGCTCCTCCGGTACTTATACCGTTGCTCGCACTCGACCCTCCATTGATTACATCGGGTTCCTTCACCTGGCCAAGGACATCCACCCAACCCACCTCTGCTGGATTGGGAATCCTGTGTTCGACGACACTGACCCGCTCAGTTTAGATTGCCTGCGACTAACAATTTTTCGACCTCCAATCTACCCGCGCCATGCAGAAGGTTCCATGAAGACTATCTATATGGATGACCTGACGCTTTACCAGGTGCGATGGGCGCTCCAACATGTCCTTGATCTCTCTTGGCTCACCTTGAAGGAGGAACTCCCTCCGCCACCATGACACACACCAAACGGGTAATGCCTACGAGCGTCTCTGCTTCTTTTGCCAGTCCAACACTATCGCTGCCTACATCACTGAGTTTATCGAAGTTTCCACGCACGTCACCGAACAATCCTCTGACCATAATCTGTGGCATTTCCTCATGGGCCACCGGTCCCACATTTGGGCACACCTTTGCGTCCACAACTCGATTACTCTCACCTGCATCATGAAGCAAGCACGTTGCATCGACGAGGAACTATACACATCCCAACCCTCCTCCTCCACCTAACCATCACACCAATCGCTTCCACCGCCAAAATCTTAACCACCCCTTCGTCATCGGGGCAACCCGCCTCTACCTTAACCCTGTTAATTGGCCCGCCTCCAGTTCCACTAGTTCTGCCTCCATTGGCACCCACGACATCCCATCCCTTAGCTCAACAATAGTACTTCGAGTTTTGTCGCAAAGGCCTCTGTTTTCACTTCCATCAGACACCAATCGTACTCCCCCACCTACAAATGTCCTTTCATGGACTCGTGCTTGCTACTCGATGGTGAAGACAATGATCCTGACTTCGTTGACTTAGATCCTCGTTGATGACCCCTACGGGCCTCAACCTTGAAGACAATGCCAATTTGGGGAGGGGAGTGTTAATACGAAAACGACTCCCCATGCCAGCCATGCACCTCCCTATCAACTATGTAGCCCATGTGACATTTTCGTCATTTCATGTATTCCCACTCCCATCTATATAAGGGAGTGGAAGGGAGTTATTTTATTTATCTTGGATCATTAGGCTTTAGGTCTCTTTGGAGAGCAGACCCTTGGAAGGATTCTACCCTCAAGAGATCATGTTGAGCTTGTCTCAAAATCTTGTATCTTCTTTTGCATTAATTTGTTGTTCAGCGATATCCGGAGTTATCAACCTGCCCTCAATCCATGATCCCATCAAGGCATCAGTCATTCATTCTATCATATACTCTGATAAATTATATTTTAAACCATGTAATTAACAAGAGTTTTTTTTTCTTTTTTTCTTTTGCTATTCATGCAGTAGTTTTTTTAATTTACTTTCAGTTCAAGATTTGTTTTGCCCTCATGCCAAACTCCCAGTGTTTCTTGCTTAGTTTATGTACCCTCATGCCAAGTTTTCAGTGTTTTTTGCTTAGTTTATGAGTTGTGATATTATCCATAACACTTAAAATTTCTGGGGTGTATGTTTTACCGACTGATATTTACTTGGCTGTATTGGTCTATTATGCATATCTTCTTGTTAGCTTTAGCTGTAATTTTTATAAAGTTTCCTTAAATTCGCAGCACCTCAAATGATGGGCATGCTTGGAAATTCTTATGCTACATCAGGAGGACTTTTATCTCAGAACCATTTAGCCTCTATGGGTATACTCAATGATGTCAATTTGAATGACAGTTCTCCATTTGATATAAATGACTTTCCTCAGTTAACTGGGCGACCAAGTTCTTCTGGAGGCCAACAAGGGCAATTGGGTTAGTTATGAAAATACAACTGTCTTGTTTGATTTTTAATAGTTTGCTCATCACTTTACTAATTCTCTATGGTGCAGGTTCTTTGAGGAAGCAAGGAATCAACTCTATTGTTCAGCAGAACCAGGAATTTAGCATTCAAAATGAAGACTTTCCAGCATTGCCTGGATTTAAAGGTGCTTGAACTATTTCCTTTAGGTTATTGTTGCTGCACTAGATTCATTTATCTAACTATTACATGTCTTAATAATTGTTATGCGTGTCCCTGCTGTTCACAAGACTTGCATCTCTAGAGGTTTAGAAATTGGTGTATATCTACAATATAATTGTATGCAAGCTCATTTGTTTGACCTATTTGGTAGTTTATTTTTTAGATCTTTTTACATGGGAGGGTAATCAAAGGAGGGCAATTGTTTTTTTGATACATCAGTGGTTAAACCCACCCAATAAGGTTAAACCTATGTAAGGGGAACAACCATTTTGTGTTTCTACTTTGAAATTTCTTTTTTATATATTGATGTGTGACTAAAGTACTAAACCCAATACATCTGCCCCAACAATCTCCATCTCTCGTAACAACTTTCTACATTTTCCTTCAGTCTCCTCAAATATTAGCATTTTCTTTTCAGCATCTTATAGTATCAGTTACGCATATGCGGCGATTTGGATGTGGATCCTTTTATTTTGTACGGCCATTATGTATTTTTAATTCAGTATGGTCATTATGTAATTTTATTCAGTAGAGGTATTGCGACAATTTGTAAGTGAGTCCCCCACCCTATATAAGGAGGAGACTCAGAGTTCATTAAGGTTTAGGATCTCTCATTTTGAGAGAGACTTTAAGGAGGTACCAACCTCCTGTGGCTAGACACAATATCCCTCATGATTTGTATTTGGCTTTCTAGTTGCAATTAATTTTTCTGAGTTCGTTACATTGGTCTGACCTCCCTGTTTCCACCCGCTTTTAGACTTCAGATACCATCCCTCTCGGTTTATTCTTACAGTGCCACACTCGTGCGGCCTCAGTTCGTACGAAGACCCCGCGTCTCAACTTGCACCGTGCAATTCCGCAGTGTCGGCCCACGACGCTTCTATCCCGGTCCCGTTCGAGCTCATAAAGCTGGTCATGCGTCAGATTCTTCGACGCTCAACGACACCGATCCCATGCTCTCTCGATCTTCCTTTCACAACCATCCAACGTTGCAACTGCTACTTCTGCACCATTCACTTTTGCCCATCTCTGCCTGCAGCATCTGTGTCGTCCCTCCTTGACCACTCTCGGGCATTATAGTGCTGGTTAATTTGCTCTCGCCTCGCAACTCCCCTTCGACATTCCACAACGCCGAATCCCGCTTTCCAAGCTCTCAGTACCGCGATAATCGCGGCCACATAGACATATTGACATTTTCAACCCTCCTCACTTCTTTTGTTCATTCTGTCCCCACCTGCTACCCTGACACGAAGCGCTGCCCCCTCTCCGTTGCAAGCTCTAGTTCCGCCTCTCCTTCAACAACATCGTCAATCTGACCCTGTACTGTGCACGCCATCTTGCTTTTTTGCCCAAGAACCGACAATTGATGGGAAATTGTGTGGAGGTCCTCATGTCCTCATCACCATCAATACTCTCCTCGAGGCCCAAATCGATCAATTCACGTCAATTGTAGACATGCTCCGCAACATACATTCGGGCCAGCAATTTAGAACTTGCGACGCATCTGCTTTGGATCACAAAGTGCATTATTTCCGGACTAACCCGCTCTGACAGGATTGCACCATCCACCTTTTCCTCACCTCGACATCCCTACCTGCAACGAGACAGGCCCCTTGGGTTAGATTGCCGCACAAAGCAGTTTTTTGACATCCACCGTACCGCTCAGGCACAAAAGGTCTCCACAACCCTTATTAGTATGGAAGGGTCCGCCCTCCATTGGGTCCATTGGCTCCTCTAGTCCTCTCCCGACCTCACTTATTTAGCTTTCATCGACGCACTTATTCCGCGCTACGATCACCGCTACTCCGATAACACGATCAAACACCTTTGCGGGATCCATCAGGCGGGCTCCATCGACGCTTGCGTGGATGAATTTATTGAGTTGGTCACATGTTCTAGGTCTTCCTTCCGACCACTAGGGAATTTTATGCATGGCCTACAACCACATATTCGGGCTCGCTTCCATACCCTTCATCCCTCCACCGTCAACCAAGCCCTTGACCTCTCACTACTCGTGGAGGCTGAATTCCTTGTGATCTTCGCGGACCCTCATTCTCCCTCTCCTCCCTCCAAGTCCCCTACCAACCATACTTTGCCAATACTACTAAACCTCCAATACCACTCCCACCTATACTTCTCCCATCCATCGCGCCTTCACACAACAACCGTCCTATCCGTACTCACCGTCTTTTTAGCCAAGAGTATCACGACTTGCGGAGTAAGGGCCCGTACATCCATTGTGCTAAAAAATAGGCCAGACCCAAGGCTCTGAATGATCTACGAGAATATTGGGTAATCCGGACCTGGCCGACTCCAGTCGAATGACAACAACATCCCCAACCAAATCTCTGCGGAAAACTCCGAATTATCTATGAGAATATTCCGCGGAAGGTTGTTGAGCGCCTGGATAGAACCCCCCGACCTCCTTTATAAGAGGGGACTAACACCACTTCTCATACCCAAGTGCGCTGCATTCGGCCAGGTCCGGGTTACCCAATATTTCCGTAGATCATTCGGAGCCTTGGGCCCGACCTTGTTTCTAACAAAAGATGGCCATCTTTTGTTAGAAACAAGGCCGGGCCCAAGGCTCTGAATGATCTACGGGAATATTGGGTAATCCGTACCTGGCCGACTGCAGTCGAATGGCAACAACATCCCCAACCAAATCTCCGCGGAAGGCTCCGAATGATCTACGGGAATATTCCGCGGAAGGTTGTTGAGCGCCGGGATAAAACCCCCGACCTCCTTTATAAGAGGGGACTAACATCACCTCTCATACCCAAGTGCGCTGCACAACCTTCTGCGAAATATTCCCGTAGATAATTCGGAGCCTTTCGCGGAGATTTGGTTGGGTATGCTGTTGCCATTCGACTGCAGTCGGGCAGATCCGAATTACCCAATATTCCCGTAGATCATTCGGAGCCTTGGGCCCGACCTGGTTGGGATGTTGTTGTGTTAGAAACCAGGCCGGGCCCAAGGCTCCGAATGATCTACGAGAATATTGGGTAATCCGGACCTGGCCGACTGCAGTCGAATGACAATAACATCCCCAACCAAATCTCCGCGGAAGGCTCAAAATTATCTACTGGAATATTCCGCGGAAGGTTGTTGAGCGTCGGGATAGAACTCCCGACCTCCTTTATAAGAGGGGACTAACACCACCTCTCATACCCAAGTGCCCCGAATGATCTACGAGAATATTGGGTAATCCGGACCTGGCCGACTGCAGTCGAATGACAATAACATCCCCAACCAAATCTCCGCGGAAGGCTCCGAATTATTTACGAGAATATTTCGCGGTAGGTTGTTGAGCGCCAGGATAGAACCCCCGACTTCCTTTATAAGAGGGGACTAACACCACCTCTCATACCCAAGTGCGCTGCCCGGCCCGGCCTGGTTTCTAACACATTGCAAGCAACCCTACTCTCCTACTCATGATTGCCCCGTCAAAGAGTTCTGCACCCTCATTGGTGATGATTTGGAGGAGATCGGTATAACAAACTTTGATGCCTTGGAGATCACTGACGCACCACCGGACCACGTGTCGATCACCTCTGCGACGGCCAACTCGCGGACTTACCACTACTAGACCGCCGACGGCGCTTCGACCTTGGGGTCAATCTATTTTCAGTCCGGATATATTGTTACACACGCGGTGACTTGGATATGGATCCTTTTATCTTGTATGATCATTATGTATTTTTTACTTCAGTATGATCATTATGTATTTTTTACTTCAGTATGATCATTATGTATTTTTTACTTCAGTATGATCATTATGTATTTTTTACTTCAGTATGATCATTATGTATTTTTTACTTCAGTATGATCATTATGTATTTTTTACTTCAGTATGATCATTATGTAATTTTATTTAGTAGGAGTATTGTGGCAATTTGTAAGTGAGTCCCTCCTCCCCATATAAGGAGGAGATTTGGGAGTATTAGAGAGCTTTGGATTAGGGTTTGGGATCTCTCATTTTGAGAGGGACTTCAAGGAGAAACCAACCTTCTGAGGTTAGGCACGAGTATCTCTCGTGATATGTATCCAGTTTTCTAGTACTATTGCAATCAATTTTCTGAGTAGGTAACAGTATCATGCATGAAATGTTTACAAAATCACATGTTTGTTTTATGAAAGTCATCCGTTCTTAAACCTTGCTCAACCATCATAGAAAGAGACCACCATGAGAACAAAAAATTACATGATCCATTTGATCCCAACTAAAACCATTGGCTTTAATACCAATTATTAGGGAGCATGAAATCAAAGGGGAAACTAAAGCTGGGCTTAATACACCGTTGGTCTGTGGTCAGGCTATTTTCAAACCAAATCTTACGTTTCTGTTGTGGGTCATCCACAGTATCCTGCACCAGTATATTTTTGACCTTTGTGATGTGTGACTAAACCCAATATTTTCATGGGTCTGCGCTTCACTAAATCTAAATTACTGACTAAACCACATAGTACCCCTCACTAGCTCAAGCTTTTAATATTCCTGTATTGAATTTTTGCATTGTGGGCGTTGTTGCACAACCTCCTTAGTAATGTTAAAATGCTTTTCCTAATTGTTATATTGCTATCCTTTAAGTTGCAATTGCAAACAACGATTTTAAGCCCATTACCATTATTCTAGATAGAAAGTGTCAATGTATCTTTTAATCTTTCATCATTTCTAGGCGGTAGTTCAGATTTTCCCATGGATATGCATCAGAAAGAGAAACTTCATGAAAATGTTTCAATGCTTCAGTCTCAGCATTTCCCTGTAAGATTTCCAAATTATAAGTACTAATGCTATATTGATATCATTTTTATTGTTTAGGATGAATATTGTTTTTTCCAATTAGATGAGCCGGTCAGTTGGCTTCAATTTGGGAGGCACTTATACCTCTTCTCGTCAACAACAGCAGCAACATGCTACTGGAGCTAGCTTCACTCATGGAAACAATCAAGAGTTTCTCCATTTACAGGGTTCTGATTTGTTCTCTCCGTCACATGGGAGCTATCAATCACAGGTATATCATCTCAATATGCATAATGTTTTGGGTAAGTATCACAAAGTTCTTGATTTGGACTTTCATATAAATCGCCGTTCTTGAAAACCCTTGATTTTAGCCCTATTACATTTATGAAAGTCGTATTGTAACCGTCACATTATATTCCCACTGTTTGTCATCTCGATCTTTTCTTTTTTATCCACATAGATTGTATCTCTATGACATGTGTAAGATTTAATTATGGAATATTTTTCTTATCTCTATAGAAGAATTGTTTCTCTACAACCTCAACATGGCATCACCGGAGGAACTCTAAATTTTAGAAACTCTCTCCTCCACAGATGCTGAACCCACCCCACTCTAGTTGTCGAACCCCTCACTAGCCCAATCTGTTGAACTACTCAGGTAGCCGCTCCTTAATCAACCTTTTCTTAACACGACCACGACCCCCTTCACTCTAGGCCCGACCTCCTACCCCAACATTCGTGCTCCTCTCCAATACTCCCCATGATGTTGCTTCTTTTCCTCCATCTTATCTGATCCAGGACGCCAAATTGTTGCTTTCTCCCTCTCCACAGCTCCGCTCGCTTGTCATCATCCTCTACAACATACTAGCACGACCTATTGTAAACTGGACAGTATTACTAACCTTCTTCCAAAATAACATCCCAAATAAATTATCAACAAGCCCCAATCCCTTCATAGAATATGAAATTTCTAGCGATATGGATTGCAACTCAATTATCTTAATATAGTCATAAATTGATTAATAATGAAATCACCTTTTTCTAACAGATAGGGCTGATCATATTATTCGAAACTCGCTCGAAATTTGAGCCGAATCGGAATCGGTTAAATTGATTCGACTCAATTTTACTCAGATTTGATTTCGAGTCGATTTCGAGCCAGCCCTGAATTGCTCGAAATATGATTCGAATCAACTCGAATTAATTAAAAATATTATGTATTTATTAATATATTCTTATTTTAAAATCTAAAATAATAAAATTTAAACCTAAATAAAAAGAATGAAGTTTTTAAGTGTTTCATTTGCTAAATTTAATTTTGAGCAAATTACGAATAAAGAGGAAAATTGTTCAATTTCGAACCGATTCGATTCGATTTTGAGTCGACTGGGAATCGAGCCATTTCGAGTCGAGTCTACTCAACTCGAAATCGATTTCAATTTCGAGTCGATTTCGAGCAAAGTTTGAGTCAAAAATTTCTATTTCGAGTTGAACCAAAATTACTTGAACTCGACTCGATATCAGCCCTACCAACAGAGTTTTCATCCATATCAGTTCACAATCAAAATCCATCATAGCACTATATTTAATTTTAACATGGATCAGTCTGCAATTATTTGCTTCTTACTTTTCCAAATGACCAGATTGCGTCCTATGAAGATACCATTTCTTTATGTTGATTTTTAGTCATCAATAGAGTTTGCATAGTTTGTATCATACAAGATTTACATGTTCAGGTGCTTAATCCTGATATATAATATGGTTTTTTGAGAGGACTTGGTGTACTTGAAAATATACAAAATTGCTTCCCAATATTTTTGTTTATGAGTTTGCATACGATGATTTATCTGAAATGTCAGATCTTGTTGGGAAAAACCAACATCTTGATTTGATATACAATTTAAAGAGTGATTAATTATGATATTACCCATACTGTATAGATAAGTAATCTTAATTAAATTTGTATATTTCTGTAAGTAGCATCGAGTTTGTCAAGTAGAGCTGTATTAAGAAGCAGAGGTGAGCATAATAATCCAAAATCGATAGTCGCTCGAGTTTTTATTTGAATCAAACTCGAATTAAAAATACGAATCAAATTAAATCGAATCAAAATCGGCTAGAAATCGATTTCGAGCCTCACATGAATCACTCGATTATTGATTCGAGCCGACTCGATTCAAATATTTATTAAAAAAATCAAATTTCGAAATTTCAATGCCAAACTAGCAGAATAGCAGACGCGGATCAGCAGGTGATGACGGGCTATTAAGTTTCAACGGTTCATTTATTTTACTCGGTTTCCAAGGGAGCGCCTAGCAGACACCATCAAATCCGTTTGGAATGCAGCATAATCGGCTTGCTGTGCAGCAAAATCATGAATGCAGTGCCCCTTGATAACAAAAATCATGCATCCGCTTTATTTTCTCTTTTCAGAGATTGAGGGGCTCGAGTCTAGAGCTGACTGCAGAATCAGAGCAATTTTTTTATGTCAAATATTTGTATAAAATAACAAGCCATTTATTATTTTTGTTTTATTTTATTATTATTTTACTTTTTTTAAGCTTTGATGTGTAAGTAATCAATGAAATCATTCAAAGTAACAGTTAATAAAATATATAATAAAATAATTAATGCCATCAAATTTCTACTATATATATATGTATTAATAAGATTTTGGACTACCAAAAAGACATTTTTCTGAATGACCATTAAATTAAATTTTAATAATCAAATAAATAATTTCGAGCCGACTCGAAATTGAATCGAGTCTGCTCGGAATCAGATCGATTTCGAGGCGAGCTGGCTCGACTCGAAGTTGAAATCGATTTTGAGTCGATTTCGAGCCAATATTGAGTCAAAATTTTTGATTTCGAGCCGAGTTGGAATCGATCGAAATCGACTCGATATCACTCCTATTAAGAAAAGCAGCGCCGAAATCCTCTAAGCAGCGCTGTATTCCTTAAGAGTGACGTCAAAATCTCAAAGGAGAGTCGAATTCATCAAAGAAGTGTTGAAACCTTCAAACAATGCTGAAATCACAAGAGCAACGTCGAGAAATCTCTGAACGACAAAACTAGCGCAGGTTTTCTAGATAGCCTCCAACCGTCATCTCTCTTGAAACTTGTTAGTACAAAAATCATGGATAAAATACAGCCGTTAAACCTCTATTTTAAGAAATTTTTTTACAAAAATGAAAGTAGTATTCAGAGCATTTAATGCTATTTTGGAATGAATTCAAAAATAAGAAGACGTTTATAAAAGATGCCAACATACAAGAAAAATAAAGAAATGGAAATATAGAGTGCTATAGAGGATTATGGCTGTAACAGTTTGGTTTGGTTCAGTTTGTAAGCAAAACCGCAAACCGAACCACCCCTATGTGGTTCCAAAAATTTGGAACCGAACCGAACCGAACCGCTCAAACATTAAAACCGAACCGAATCTAACCGAATGGTTCGGTTCGGTTTTGGTGGTTTAAATAATGTGATAAAACTTAAAGATTTATAGATAGAGATCAGGGATGATGCAATGAATGAGACTCAACTACCCAACATGAAAGTGCTGCCTGAAAACAATCCCTATCATCTAATCATTTCAGGACTCCAAAATTAATTGAATGAAAAATGAAATATTCATCAACATTGTTTGTTTGGAGAAAGATCTAGATTAGAGAAATATCTAGACTAGAGATCAACGACAACTTAGATGCATTGTTTGTTTGGAGAAAGATCAAATAGAAAAGTGTTCATAGGACAAAAATCAATGTCAAAGTGAGCACTTTCTGAATTCCCCAATCAAGCATGCATGCCTCAATTGCATTTCCTATTGCCAAGCCTTTATGACTTGAAATTTGGAAAAAACTCAAAATCCTTTTATGCAATTTCCAATTGGGATCAATGAAATATGATGTAATCACCATGTTTTTATACACAACGGTTCGGTTTGGTTCAACTCAGTTCAGTTTGCCACACAAAATCGTAAACCGAACCGAACCGTATGGTTTTTCTAAAATCAAAACCGTAGCCGAACCGCGGCCTACTGAAACCGAACCAAACCGTTTGGTTTGGTTTGGTTCGATTTTGCGGTTCGGTTGGTTTTGGCTTACAGGCCTATAGAGGATGCACAACTGCAGGAAGAGAAAAAGACAATGACAATGGTCTGTCATTAAGCATATGAAGATCAACTTTCTGTGACCTGCACAACTATTAAAGGAGTATTCATCTCGGAAGCTTCAACTGTTGATCAAGAAGAATCTTCCCTTCTTTTTGAAGATTCAAATATAAAAGTCCTCATCTTTCTCCTCCAGAATCTTGGTGAAGAAGAAGAAATTGCTACTCACTTTCTTCTGTATCCACACCGTGTTGCAACTGTTGAAGAACACTTTGTGGAAACTTCACTCCAACTCAACCAGATTACAAAGAGTCCTAAGAATCCCTCATCAAAGGATTCAAATTTGGTTTTGAGAGTCTCCAATCAAAAGACTCAGTGGTTGAGCTTTCTTATCAACAACTCATTCGGTTAGAGTGACCTTATCAACAACTCACTTGATTCTAAGAGTGTATTTATCAAAAGGCTCAGCAGTTTTTGGACACTTTATTAATAGTCCTGATTCTAAGAGTCCTTTTTTCAAAAGACTCAACGATAATAATTGTGAATTCCTTCTGCGGCAGCGAGCGAATGTACCCGTGTTTGAGGAACCACTATAACTTTTTGTATTGTCTGTGATTGATTGCCTCTTCTCTGTGCTTTTTCTTTTTCGCACCATTATTCACTTTTGAATTGCTATAGTTGTGATATAATCAGAGAAACTGTCAAAAATAGTAAAATAAATCTCTTTAAAATTTATTTACTTTATTAACTCCCTCCTAAGAGATTTTCTCTAGAGATTATCTTCTCTTTCAGATCTATGATTGTTTGATAATTAGATAAGATCAATTTCCTTACAAATTTTAAAACGTGACAGATCATCAAATGTTTTCTAACTGTCAAATTCCATTTGTATATCATGTGAGTATCCACCATCTTGTCACCAAGAAGATTTTCAGGAGATAGATACCTTATTTTCAGGGAGATTGAGGCCATTGTTCTGTGTTGTTGAAATTCACAATATAAAAAAAAGATTTTTTTTTCTACTTTATCAATCAATTGAAGGATTTGTACAAAATATATAGAAAGATGTGGTAAGTAAAATACAACCCAAGACGTGGGTCTAAAATACATGCCAAAAGCAGGCGTTTACATGGGCTAAGTCAAGTTTTCTACATTCCTCCGTAAGCTTAGAGCATACAAATTGTAGGTGTCAAGCTTAGAAATGAACTGCCGGTATAGTTGCGTGGTAAGGCTTTTGTGAAACATCTGAAATTTGCTCGTCAGCCGACACATGTTGTAAATTATGTTTGCCTATCTGAACCTTTTCCTTGATGAAATGACAGTCAACTTCAATATGCTTGGTACGTTCATGAAAAACGGAATAACAATCTGAGTATCACAATAGAGAATCGTCGAAAAGGGGACAAGTAAACATGAAGAAGTCCGCGCCTATCGGAGGTTGTTCAAATCTTTGGTTTGAAAATGCGAGGCCAAGTGTTATTTTATCATAGAGATACTATTCAGATCGTCTCCCGTGATGAAAATATCATCAACATATACCAGAAGTATTACCGCGCCTATTATTCGTTGATGTGTAAACATGAAGAAGTCCGCCGAGCTCCGAGTGAAGCCAAAATCCCGAACGACTCGACTGAATTTACCAACCAAGTCCGAGGAGAATGCTTGAGGCCATAAAAAGATTTCTTGACTTGACAACCAAGGGACTCTCCCGTGATTTCATAACCATGGGGCTGACACATGTTGACAGTTTCAACCTTCACTATTAAGGAAAACATTTTTGATATCGAGTTGATGCAACGACCAATAACGATGAACGACCAAGGAGATCAAGACCCGAACGGTAGTCAACTTAGCGACCAGGGAGAATGTCTCTTCACAGTCGAGTCCATATTCTTGAGTCAACCCGAGCCACAAGATGAGCTTTGAGGCGCCCAACGGTCTTATCAGGACGATGCTTCACGGAGAAGAATCATTTACATCCGACACGAGATTGACTAAGAGGAAGAAGAACATGATCCTATGCCTGATTTGCCCTATAGTGCATCCATTTCCTCATCCATCGCTGTCCGCCATCCCAGATGTTGAAGAGTCTCCTTCCCAGAAGAGTGGGTGGAATTGTGGAAATAAAAGATTGAGAAATTCCAAACCTGTGAAATTCGAGAGTCAAACGGTGTAAGGAGGCATAGTGGGGGAGAGGGCGAGCAGTAGACGTCAGAGACAGATTAGCTTGATGTGGAGTGGCATTAGTCTCAGGGCATTAGATGATGTATGACAACGTGTGTAGTCACAAAGAGAAGGATGTAATTGTGAGTCTATGGGAGACGGTGTGGGAAGCAAAAGAGGGGTTGTTGTTTTGGATATGGACGTTAGGTCATGGTATAGTCATTGTTTTAAATATTCCCCGACATGTCCGACATGTCTCTCGACGTTAGGTCGTGGTATAGTCAACGATATGTTTTTCTAAAAAAATAAATTATGTCTTTTTGTAAAATATAGGTTGACATGCCCGATTTTTTCCGATATATCGGCCGACACGACTTTTAAATATATCACCCGTTATTTTATTTTATTTTATATTAGCAGACTAGCAACATATGTTTAAATTATCTATGCATATTATGTATGTTTAAATCGATTAGACTTATTTTTCGATTTTTTAATGTTTTATTCTTACTACCAATTTTATATAATTGTTTCACAATTTTTTAATTTAATATTAAAAAAATATTAAAATATTTAATACATTTATTAGTTGATTGTTTGCATGTTTTTAATATAAATTTATAAGTTTGAAAAGATTTATAATCAAAATTTTTAACTTTTAAATCTTTTTTGTTTTTAACAAACTTATTATTATCAAAATAAAATTACTGTATACTATTAAATATATTTTACAATGTATCATTTTATATTTGTTAATAATATTTTATCTTAGATATTATTCGATTTTATTTCGACATGGAAATCTGATATTTTAAAATATCCCCGACATATCTCTGATTTCCAACATCCGATATTTAAAAATTCAATCTGATATGTCGCCGACATCCGATATTTAAAACATTGGGTATAGTAGGTGGGAAGTATCATTAGAAGTCGAGGAGTAGAATACTGATCCTCATGAAAGGTAACGTCCACATATGTAATGAGTTTGCGAGTTGTGGGAGAGTAACACACAACCCTTCTGTATGCGAGTGTAGCCAATAAACATATACTTGGTAGTGCATCATGCCAATTTGTCCATGACAGGACCAAGATGATGGACAAATCAAATGTTGTTGAAGATACGTGGAGTCAAAGGGAATAGTGGTTGCGAAGGAAAGAGAATGGAGAACGCCACTGTTAGAACATGGCTTGGTGGTCTGCTCATGCGGTTTGGTGTTGGCGGTCTGCTCTGGCGGTCTGGTGTTGGTGGCTTGGCGGTCTGCTCTGGCGGTCTGGTGTTGGCAGTCTGGCGGTCTAGCCCTAGTGGTCTGGCAGACCTCTGGCTGTCCTGAGGATAACCAGTGTAACCACACCTTTGTTAGAGCAAGAGAAGCATGATGATGGTTAACTGCTGTTGCGGTCTGGCGATCAGAAGACTAAAGCTGTTGCGGTATGACGGTTAGTCTGGCTAACCGCCTCTGTTGTTCCTGGTGGTCAACTGCGATCTGTGGATTAGAAACCGACAGATACTTTGTTTGATATGGTCGGTCTGTATATTATTCAATGGTTAGCTTGTCTAACCTCACAACTCACCGTAGTCTGTAAATATTAGTTCACCTAGTTTTCTTGTTGTAATTAGTCCCATCCAGTCTGTTGTATTCTCTTTACCCCCTCTCTCCTATAAATAGGGGGTCATACCTGCGCAATATTAATTTTTTTGAGCAATAAAATTAAGTTATTTTTACAATTCTCACATGATATCAGAGCTCATTGGTTCATTTGCTCTGATTTCTGGTTTTCGATTAGGTAGTAGTTCTTGCGGTCTCCTGTTTTTTAACCACCTGCTCTGCTCCATTTCTGTGTACGGCCTTCGACTTTCTAACCACCCGCTCTTTTTTTGTGCGATCTCTGTTTTGTTTCGTGCGACCTCTATCTAACCACGCGGTTAGGGCTTTCTGTCTGCTTGTTGCCCTTCGTTTTTTCTGCAGTTTCAGCTTGCGTGACCCTCTTTCAGTCCGCGATCTCCCCGATCTCTGCGGTCTCGCGCTTTCTTCAAGCGACCTCTCTCTCTCTTTGTTTTTCTCCTCTATGGTGTCTCCAACCCTCTCTTCTTCTACTCTATCCGTGCCTCCTGTTCTAACCACTCCCTGTGTTTCAACTCCTTCCGGCAATCTTGGCACTGCCTCCAAGCTGACTGACTCTAATTATCCAGATTGTAGTGTTTCCTTCGTATTTTTGTTACGATCTCAGCGCAAACGTCATTCTCACTAACGACCCTCCTGCACGAGGATTTACTATCTTTGATGACTAATAAACCAGTGATGCTCTTGTTAGAACGTGGCTTGCTAACAGTCTTTTTGATGATTGTCTACCCGTCATTCGTCATGATGAGACTGTTAATGCTGCATAGACTCATCTTACTGCTCTATACTCCAAGGGAGATCAAACTTAATGCATATACACATTATATGCTGATCTTTTTACCCGCCCCACAATGACTCCTGCTGCTGCTTACTAGGAGGTGTAAGCTCCTGGCGCTGAACTTCTTCAGCATCGCCCTTTCTCTGCTGATCTTACTGAACAACACAAACACTCCCAGGAACTTCTGGTCATGTGTTATCTTTTCCGCCTTCCAGAGTCTTATGATATGATCCGATAATAAATTTTAGGAGAGGCTGACTCTCCCACCCTTGATGTTACTGCTGCTCGCATCGCCGCTGTCACCACGCTTCTTCAACGTCCTCTGCTTGCCTCCCCGCCACATCCCGACACCATTGCTCATCCGACTCGTCATGACAACCCTAGTGGCCGTGGAGGTCATTCCAATGGGCGTGGTCCGTCTCGACATCTCTGTTCTCATTGCGGTAAGACAGGACATCTTGTAAATCGTTGCTGGGTCATGTATCCTCTTCTCCGCCCTTCAACGGGTGACACCACTTTCCCTACCACAAAGAAGTCATGCTCCTTGCCTCCTCTTCAGGAAGTGGTCATATGATCACTAAGGATAAGTGATTTATTGACTTTGAGGCTACTAATCACATGACGGACAATCCTCTTTTGTTCTCTCATTTGGATAAACATAACCGGTCACCAACGGTTTTTATTGCGGATGGTTCTCCGTCTCCAGTGTGCGGGACTGGTGCAGTCCAAGTCACTCTGTCTCTACAACTTAAGGACATTCTCTACGCACCAACTTTTATGTGCAATTTGCTCTTTATTTTCTCTCTCTGTAAATAACTAAATTGCATGATTTCTTTTACATCCAATAATTGCTCTTTTTAGGATCCACACTACAAGGAGATGATTGCTACTAGTATTGAAAGCAACGATATTTTCTTCCTTGACAATATCTCTGCTTTCTCCGCCTCTACTTCTCTTCTACATTGACATCTTCGCCTTGGTCATCCTGCTCCTCTCCTGCTCTACCAATTCTTACCAGATCTGCCTCAGGGAGACTCCTCTCTCAACCGTGAGACTTGCCAACTCGGCAAACATCACCGATTACCCTATCTAGCAAGACATGGACGTAGTTCTTCTCGTCCCTTTGATCTTGTTCATTCTGCCAATGCCAATTCAGAGTGTAAAGTCCATTTGACAGTCAATTTTGCGACTCTCCTACTTGCCCAACATAAAAAAACTTTGCACAAGCACCTTCCTGGACACAGGCAATTAACCTCTCCTTGAATGTATTAGAAGTCGAATTTTTTCAATGTTGTAGATGTCGGCTAACAAGAGAAGTGGGATATTTTAAAGTGGGATATTTTAAAGTGTCTTGATATATCCCTGCAATCCAATATCTGACAATTCAATTCAAATAGAATGAACTCAACATTTGCACCCTTATATATTTCATAGGGTTTTCTTAGATTTTTTATTGTAGTTTTTACCCCATTTTAACAACAATTTATAAATTTAAGGCCTCACCCTGATAAGATTTATTTAACAAGAAAAATTTGTGCTATTTAAGGCTAAATTTGAGCAAACAAACATCTAGCATAGTTTTTAATTAAATCAAAAAATCACATTTAATTTTTTAAATTACTTCGAGATAATATCAGATTAAATTTTCAACCAATCTGATCTCAACCCAAGGAAATATTCTTCACGTCTAACAAAACATACTTGAGATCTAATGCAATATGCGAGCCCCTCTAAATCTCAGAATGTACGTGATGCTTACCCATTTTATGATGTCAATGATTTCCCTGTGAATAACTCGCCTTGTATTTGTTATTCATCAGGTTCAACCCAATAGCTTGCCTAGCATTGGACTGAGACCATTGAGCTCTCCAAGTCCAACCTCCACTATGGGATCATATGACCAGAGTTTTCAGCAATATCAACACACCCAAAATCAATCTCCACAGCTACAGCAAATGTCTTCTGTTACTACATATAGAGACCAGAGTTTGAAATCTTTACAGGTGTCTCAAACGCCTGCAGATCGATTTGGTTTACTTGGTTTACTAAGTATCATAAGGATGAACAATCCAGATCTAACTTCTCTTGCTTTGGGGATAGATTTAACAACGCTAGGATTAAATTTAAACTCAACTGATAATCTTCACAAGAAATTTGGTTCCCCCTGGTCCTATGAGCCTTTGAAAGGAGAGCCTGAATTTAGTGTCCCATCATGCTACTACGCCAAGCAGCCTCCCTCGCTTCAGGTAAGAATTTTGTTTATTTTAACTTTATTTATATGATTTTTTTTTGCTTCTTAGTTCCCCCCTCCCCCTAAATTTGTTACTGTGGTACAGCAAAGACAATTTTCAAAATTTCAGCTCAGAACACTGTTTTATATCTTTTACAGGTTTGTATAAATTTCCTTTATCCACTTTATGAACTGCTTCGACCAACACAAGCTCCCCATTTTATGCACATCCAGCACGAGTGATTGAAACACATTCGATTATGACTCAAATTTGTTGTTGTTCTAAATTGAAGGTTGCTTGCTGCGCATTAGTTGGATTCAACTTGATGTCGACTATGTATATGATGCGTGTTTAACACATTTTCATGCCGTTATAATCATAGCACATAAATATTATATATAGACGGTTAATTACCGGGGACCTCTCTTGGCACCTTGCATGATTACATGGACCGCCTTTCTATTTTGAAAGTAAAAAATCCTCCCCTCAGAGTTTACAACATTACAAGTCTCCCCTTCCCAGTTAACATACATTACTAGTGTATCTCTCCTAATGAAGAAGTTTATTTTACTAAAAATTAATAAAGTAAACTTAGATGGGATATTTTTTGTAATTAAAAAAACTAGAGGAGAGTTATGCAAAGTCTCATGGGTGGTCTGGGATAATTAATCCTATATTATATAAATAAATGTTGGAATATTATGTTTTATGTTTTCCAGTATTAATGTCTGTGATGTAATCCCGTGTATATGTTTATATACATATGAGAGTCTCTAATTTTAATTCATTCGGCATTATTCCTCTTTTCCTCAACTTGGTATCAGAGCTTCTCTAGGGTTCGCTCGCAACTTCGGCCGCCGTCCCTGTTCGCGACTCCTCGTCCCGCGCCGTTCACCGCTTCATCCCCTGCGTCTTCGCCCGTCCTCCGCCTCCAAGCTGCTCACCGTTCCGCCTCAGCGGTCTTCCATGCCTCTGCCTCCAGTGGTCCCCTTTGCCCCTCTCTTGTGCTCTGGGGCCGCCGATCACGTGGTTTTCTAATCTCCTTGTCTCCGACGTCCCTTCCCCCTTCTTTTTCGCCATTCCTTGCACCTCTTTGGGCATGTGTGTTCCTCCCCTCTTTCTATGAGGGCAGCCCCCCTTCTCCGTTCTCCATTGTGATTTTTTTCGGAGTATCCTCGATTTCTATTCGAGGTTTCCTTATGTCGGGAAGTGATTTCTCTACCACCATGTCTTCCGACAGAGCGACTTCTCCTACTCCGGCTTCCGTTGGATCTTGTCGTGTCACCTCTTACCATGACACTCCTCAGATCACCACTATGAAATTGGATGGTTCCAATTACCTCCCGTGGGCTCGCTCTATCATTCTTGCCCTCAAAAGCCGCCAGTTGTTTTGTTATGTTAGTAGCACAATGAAGGCTCCTCCGTTTGACTCTCCTGAGTGGCTTCAGTGGGAGTCTGAGAACTCCCTGGTGATGTTGTGGCTACTTAACTCTATGACAAAGTCCATCGCTCAGAACTATCTGTTCTTGGATACCGCATCAGATATTTGGAAGCGCACAGAGATTACCTACTCTTGTCGTGGCAATGATGCTCAGATCTACCAACTGTGTCGCTGATTGTTCCTCCTGCGACATGGTGATCATCCTCCCTCAGCTTACTACTCGGAGTTCACCCAACTCTACTAACTGCGTCGCCGGTTGTTCCTCCTGCTGGTCCGCGACTGAGAAGAACGCAATCGCTTCTTCGAGTTCCTTCACGACTTACATCGGGATTTCGATTTGATCAATATTCAGATCCTTGGACGCTCCCCTCTTCCTTTTTTGCCCAAGGTGTATAACCTTGTCAAACAGGAATTTGACCGCCGCCTGACTCTTCTTCCTGACTCAGCCACCGAGGGATCTGCTCTTGTCACTCTTTCTCAGCCTGGGACTCGTCCTGTTCGCGACACTACATTGCGGACTACGGAGAAAGATCACCTAGTCTGTGATTATTGCGGGAAGACCCGCCATACTAGAGACACCTGCTTTAAGCTTCATGGCTTTCCTCCTCGAGGCGGCCCTGGATCTTGTGGTGGTCGCGGAGGTGGTCACTCCCAACACCGGCCCTCTCTGCCCAGATCAGCCCACTTGTCAGACGCTGTGGAGGACATCTCTGTTCATCATTCTCTAGATTCCAATGCCCCCCGCCCTTTCGGCTGAAGAAATTCTGGTGTTCCTCCGGATGATGCTCGGACCTCCTACAGAGCCGTCCAGTTTTGCCTCCTCTTCCTATGCTCATCAAAGTCCGACAGATGCCCACTCTGTTTCCTTCCACCTATCCTCTCAATGGATCATTGATTCCGGGGCTACAGAATTACAGATCACATGACAGGATCTGCCACAGGTTTTGTGTCCTACACCTCTCTGTCTGGCAGAGACAAAGTGAGTATTGCTGATGGATCGCTATCTCTCATCGATGGGGGCAAGATCCATTCCATGCTCCTCCCTTACTCTCTCCTCTGTTCTTCATGTTCCTGCATTCACTCACAATCTTCTGTCTATTATTCATCCGACTAACTCTATGAATTGCTCAGTGATGTTCTTTCCTACCTTTTGTGTTTTTCAGGACCTGAAGGCGGAGACGGTGATTGGCTCTGGTAAATTGTGCAACGGTGTGTTCGACCCCTCTACTTCCACTTCATCCAGCATCGCTCAGCCTCCCAATCCTCCTCACGCTGCTCCTTCCTCTGTGTTGGATTCCTGGCATTGTTTGCTAGAACATCCTCCTATCACTATTATGAAGTTGTTGCTTCCTACTATGTCTTCTAATTTGTTTACTGATTTTCATTGTGATGTATGTGAACTGACTAAACATTATCTTAGTACTCTTCCTGTTATGTCTCCTTGTAACTCAGTTTTGTTTGTTATTATTCATTCTGATGTTTGTGGCCCTAACCCTACTGCTTCTATTTCTGGTTGCTCTGAGTTTTTTTCTTTTATTGATTGTCGCTCTCGCTGTACCTGAGTTTACTTAATGAAGCATAAAAGTGAGGTGTTCTCTATTTTTCAACGCTTTTTCAAGATGGTCACTACTTAATATGGTGCTATCGTCAAAATCCTGCATAGTGACGATGGTCGTGAGTATTATTGACGCCCGTCTTGAGAATTATCTGAGTGACCTTGGTATCATTCATCAAACCTCCTGTGTTTACACCCCTGCTCAGAATAGGGTGGCTGAGCGCAAGAATCAACACCTCCTTGAGGTGGCTAGATGCCTTCTCCTTCGAATACATCTCCCGAAGTACTACTGGGGTGATGCTGTTCTCACCGCGGCCTACCATCAACCGTCTTCCTACGCGGGTCCTTGGGTTTCGTACTCTCCTCACGACTCTAGGTGTCCGTTCCACTTCTCTCTCTCCTCGTGTTTTTAGATGTGTATGTTTTGTTCACACTCATCCTAAGATCAAACTTGATCCCCGCGCCCTGAAGTGTGTGTTTATTGGCTACTCTCCAACTCAGAAAGGCTAAGTGCTTCAATCCTATTACCAAGCGGGTATTCGTTACTATGGATGTCACCTTCCGGGAATCAGAAGCATATTATGAGACCTCTCTTCAGGGGGAGACTATTGCTACGGAAGTGAATTCCCCTCCTGTTCCTCTGCTTATTCCTCCTTCTATTCCTCTGTTTATGTTGCCTTCTCCGTCCACTACTCCATCTATGGTGCCACCTCCCGTCCCTACTCCTCCGCCCCCCACCCCCCACTTATGGGAATCGGTGATTCCTCCTCTATTGCAGGTCTACACGTGACGTAAGAGGGGCTCGAACACTCATGCTCTTGTTATTCAACCAGTGCCATCACCCGATGCATCGTCATGTACTAACAGAGGTAGTTCTGCTTCTACCCAACATCCTCTTTCTTACTTTGTGACTTATGACTCCTTGTCTCTTACACATAGAGCATTTGTCACCTCCTTGACCTCCATTTATATTCCACAGTCTTGGTAGGAAGAGCATAACGAGTGGAAGACAGCCATGTTGGAGGAAATGAGAGCCCTTGACAAGAATCATACTTTGGAACTTGTTCATCTTCCTAAGGGGAAAACGATTGTAGGATGCAAGTGAGTTTTCTCTGTGAAACAAAACTCTCAAGGACTTGTGGAATGATACAAAGTCAGGTTGGTGGCTAGAGGATATACGCAGACAACCGACATCGACTATCAGGAGACATTTGTTCCAGTTGCTAAAATGAACTACATCAGAATTTTGCTTTCATGTGTCTTGTGTAAAAGATGGAGTCTCCTTCAGTTGGATGTGAAGAACGCTTTTCTCCACGACGATCTGGAAGAGAAAGTCTACATGTCCCTGCCTCCTGGTGTTATTCAAGAAGGGTTAGCATGGAAAATTTGCAGGTTGAAAAAAGCTCTGTATGACTTGAAGCAATCTCCACGTGCATGGTTCGGGAGATTTCACCGGGCTATGATCTCTTTTGGATACAAACAGAGCAATGCTGATCACACTTTGTTTGTGAAACATATGGAGGGTAAGGTGGCTGCTCTTATTGTCTATGTGAATGATATAGTTATAATCGGCGATGATACAAAAGAGGTTGAACTTCTAAAGTTGAGATTGGCTAAGGAATTTGAAGCGAAGGACCTTGGTCCCCTCAAGTATTTTCTTGACATTGAGGTGGGCAGATCCAAACATGAGATCTTTATATCTCAAAGAAAGTATGTTCTGGACTTGCTTGAGACAACTGGAATGCTTGGGTGCAGGCCCACGGATACCCCAATTAAGGTCAATCACAAACTAGGAAGGGATGAGGGAGAAGTTGTTGATGGCATACCAGGCTTCCAATGACTGGTGGGGAAGCTTATCTATCTCTCTCAAACTCGTCCGGACATATCTTATGCTGTGGGGGTCCTTAGTCTGCACATGCATTCACCTAGATCTCATCACCTGGATGCTGCGTACAAGGTCCCGAGGTATCTCAAAGCTTCTCCTGGCAAGGGAATTCTGTTCTCACCCAACGAGGCATTGACCGTAGAGGTCTATACTGATGCGGACTGGGCAGGTTTAGTTGATGACCGGAGGTCAACAACAAGGAATTGCTCTCTTGTTGGGAAAAATTTGGCGACCTGGAGAAGCAAGAAACAACATGTTGTGACCAGATCCAGCATAGAGGCAGTGTTCCGTGCCATGCCACAGAGGATATGTGAAGGATTGTGGATTCAGTCGGTCATGAAGGACCTTGGCATGGAGTGTGACGGTCCAATCGGGATTTATTGTGATAATAAAGCTGTTATCAGCATCGTCCACAATCCGGTCCAACACGATCGCACCGAACACGTGGAGATTGACAAACACTTCATCAAGGAAAACATAGTTAGTGGGATTGTGAGTACCCGTTTTGTTCTCCATCAAACCAACAACTTGCAGATGTGCTTACCAAATGGTTGAGCCAGAACTCATTTGAAAGAATATTGGGCAAGCTGGGCATGACAAACATTACACGCCCAACTTGAGAGAGAGTGTTGAAATATTATGTTTTATGTTTTCCAGTATTAGTGTGTGATGTAATCCCGTGTATATGTTTATATACATAGGGGAGTCTCTAATTTTAATTCGTGCGGCATTATTCCTCTTTTCCTCAACAATAAATATAAAAAAAGAAAAATTAAATAAAAAAATTAAATAATATATATATATATATATTATATATGTATATATATATGCACAAATATATGCAAAGAGTTAGGCTGTTCTTGTACAAGGATAACTTCTCTCATGGATCATTGACTATTAGCTAAAAAAATCAATGGCTACGATTGAAAGATGAAAGGCTCGTTTCATTTTTTTTAAATTAGAGAACAAGTTTTTTCTAAAAGTTGTACTTTTTTTAATTCATTATTTTCTTGGTTGTACTTAAATGCTAATAATAATTTCAAACTCCACGGACCTCCATGTGTCCTCAAGGATGATGATTTTCTTTTCACACACTAAGGCTCTGTTTGGGGCACCGTTTTGTCTCCATTCCGGTTTCAAACCGGAGGAAGTTGGACCGGTGGCGTTGTTTGGGGCACTATTTTGACTCCATTCTGGTTTCTGTTGAAAGAGCTCAAAACTTGTATGTATTGCTTGTGTTACTGAATACAATGAGAGAATACAAATATATAAGAGGGAGAAGGTGAGAAGAAATCCTATACAAGATGTGGGACTAAGAGGAGGAGAAGGAAATACAATAAAATTGGGCCCAATAATGGGCTCTTTACATGGGCTTTTCTAACACTCCCCCACAAGCTGGAGCGTACAAATCGTATGCGCCAAGCTTGGACAAGCACTGATAGAAGAGGGTACTGGAAAGAGCCTTTGTGAGGACATCCACAACTTGTTTAGTCCTTGGAACATGCTTCAGTTCGAGCTTCTTCATTTGAACCTTTTCCTGGATGAAATGACAGTCGACTTCAATATTATTTGTTCTCTCGTGGAAGACCGGGTTCTTGGATATATGTATAACAACTTGACTATCACAGAGGAGGAGAGCTGGGGAAGGGAGCTTTACACCCAGATCGGTAAGGAGACTTTCAAGCCACGTCAGTTCGGAAACCACCGATGTCATTGCCCGGTATTCTTCCTCAGCTGATGACCGAGCAACGACCGCTTGTTTCTTGCTTCGCCAGGTAATCAAATGTCCCCCAAAATATATGCAATAACCACTGGTTGACCGTCGATCATCAAGGGAACCAACATAATCAGCATCAGAATATGCCAACCAATGTTGGAGCTTAAGATGAGGTTTTGTATACCAGTCCTTGACCATGAGCCGTTTTAAGGTATCTGAGAATGCGTTCAACGGCCTGACGATGAGATCTTCGATGAGAAATTCATATACTGACTGACAATACTAACAGCGAAGGAAATATCTGGTCTGGTTACCGTGAGATAGATCAATTTTCCAACAAGACGACGATAATATTCTGGATTCTGAAGTAGGAGATCTGAGTCAGATGCCTGAGCGCACAACTTGTCATTTACCTCCATTGGGGTGTCAATCGGCTTACAACCTGAATAGCCTGTATCATGAAGGAGGTCGAGACAGTACTTCTGCTGAGAGAGGACAAGACCATCTGGCCGTCTGGCAACCTCAAGACCCAAGAAGTATCGAAGGGGTCCTAAATCTTTTGTTTGAAATACGGAGCTCAGATGTAGTTTGACCTCCTGTATTCCTTTCGAGTCATCTCCTGTAATTATGATATCAGAAGAACCGTTCCCGTTGTTCGGTGACGAGTAAACAACGAGAAATCTGCCGAGCTCCGAGTAAAACCAACCTCCCGAAGGGCCTTACTGAACTTGTCAAAACCACGCCCGTGGAGATTGTTTGAGACCATACAAGGCCTTCACAAGACGACATACCCGAGACTCTCCCGTGGTCTCAAACTCGGGAGGTTGCTGCATATAAACTGTTTCCTAGAGATCGCCATTCAGAAAGGCATTCTTATATCCAGTTGGTGTAAGGGCCATTGACGATGGACAACCACGAAGATGAGACACGGACGGTGTTGAGTTTGGCCACCGGAGAAAAAATTTCTTCATAGTCGAGCCCCTGTTGTTGGGTAAAGCCACGAGCCACCAGACGAGCTTTCAGACAGACAATCGTCCCATTAACAACATGTTTGATGACAAAGACCCACTTACACCCAACCGGTTTCTGACCCGGAGGGAGGGGTACGAGAGTCCATGTCTGGTTGGCCCAGAGAGCAGCCATTTCCTCCTCCATGGCGGTCCGCTAGCCAGGATGTTGGAGCGCCTCCTGCTCAGAGTTAAGGACCGAAACCGAGGAAAGAGAAGTAACAAATGTGTGAAGGTGGGGAGAAAGGCGATGCAAGGAGACACAGTTTGCCAGAGGATGAGCAGTGGAGGCCGGTACCTGATCAGCAGGGCGCGGAGTAGTCGAGGTCGAGGCCGACTGCAGAGGGGCAACAGAATCAGAAGGGCGACGAGTGTAGACATGGATGACAGGCTGCCTGGAGGGCGCAAGAGCCGGAGCAGGTGGGACCAGTGGTAGAGGTGTAGTAATGGGGATAACAGGGCGTGGGAGGAGTGGCAGGAGAGTTGTCGATGTGAGAGGAGTGGGTAAAGGAGCAGATAAGAACGACTGATCCTCCCGGAAGGTAACATCAGCAGAAACGGAGACCTTGCAGGTAGCGGGAGAATAACACACATAGCCTTTTTGCGTACGCGAATAGCCGACGAAGATATGTTTAGCCGCCCGGGGATCCAACTTATACGAGGACGGGCCCAGTCGGTGGACGTAGCAGGTGCAGCCAAATATGCGAGGCAGTAGAGGGAAGGCCGGAGTAGAGGGAAACAGAAGGCTGAACGGAGTAGCATAGTTGGGGACGGAGGAAGGGACACGGTTGATAAGGAAGCACGCAGTGGAGACCGCAAAGTTCCAGTAGGGTTTGGGAACATGCATTTGAAGCATGAGGGAGCGGGCAACATCAAGCACGTGTCAGTTCTTTCGTTCGACAACACCATTTTGTTGGTGTGTGTAAGCACGTGATGTTTGATGAATTATCCCGAATTCAGAGCACAAAGCCGCAAAGCCGTGGCTAGTGTATTCACGAGTATTATCAGTGCGCAATGTTTTGAGGGTGGTGTGGAATTACGTACGGGTTTCAAGGACAAAGGCCCGAAAAACACGGGGAAGCTCGGTGCGATCACGAAGTAAGTAGAGTCACGTCGTGCGAGAGTAATCATCAATAAACGTAATAAAGTAGCGATAACTAGAAACACTAGTAATTTTAAAAGGACCCCAAACATCTGAATGTACTAAGTCAAAAGGAGCAGTGCTCCGGGTACAATGTGCAGGAAAAGAAGAATGCTGCTGCTTGCCGAAGATACAGGACTCACACTGAAAAGGGTGAAGAGAGACATCAGGAAGAGCCCGCTGGAGGACCGGGAGAGGGGCATGCCCAAGACGTCGATGCCACTCACTTGAGGAGACAGATGATAGGACAGTGGGACAGTCATCGAGAAGGTAGAGCCCGTTCCGCAACGTACCTATACCAATGGTAGTCCGCATCCGCCGATCCTGTATGAAAAATGAAGAGGATTTTAATATGACAGAGCAATCTAAATCATTAGTAAGGCGACCAACACAAAGTAAATTGAACGGGGAGCTCGGAACATGAAGAGCCGAGCGAAGGGAGATCAATAGGTTTAGAGAGAGGTCAGCCGAGCAGGAGACTTGAACCGTCTCCCCATTTGCCACGGTGATACATTTCGGATGAGGAGAATCCGAGTACTGGGCCGGCCATAGCGAGGTAATGTGATGAGTGGCACCCGAGTCCATGATCCAACGCGGACTGGTGGATAAACAAGCAGTACCTGTGTTGGAGACAGAGGCGATGGAGGCAAAAGGCCAGCTGAGCAGCCCTTGAAGTTGCTGGAGATGGAGACGAACGGCCTCAAGGTCGGCACTTGTGGCAGAAGAGCCGTCAGCTGCAACGACAGCAGTTGGACGAGGAGGGTAGCCATGTTTCTTGTAGCAAACTGCCTCAGTATGGCCGTCCCGACCGCAATAGGAACACTTTGGGCGGCCCCGACCACCATGCCCCCTGCCGCGAAAGCTCGAACGCCTACCATGAGCAGAAGTCGGTGGGGGAAGTAAGGGGGGAAGGGTCTGTTGGAGGAGGGCTGGAGAGCAGGGAGCAAGAGTATCCGGGGGCGGTGACACTCGAAGGAGCATAGAGCAAACATCATATAAGGAAGGAGTAGTGGCCGAAGCCAGAACCTGAGCCCGGATACTTTGAAGGTGTGACGGGACACGAGCCATCATCATAGCAATGCAGACGACCTCCTTTTGAGCTCGCTGAGCAGCAAGATCAGTGGTAAATGGCTGATGCTGGATCCAGGCCTCCGCAAGAGTCTTAGCAAGAGCAACAAACAAGGTCATGTCCGCAGTCCCGCCAGCGTCGAGAGCCTGAAGATCGGTGATAATGTCATAGAGGTGCTGGAGGCTGTCCTTGCCCGAGTATAAGGAGTGGAGCTCATCCCACATAGCGCGGGCCGTCTCATGATACATGATCATCTGATAGGGCTCACCCTCCAGGGAATCGAGGAGCCACGTCTGAACGCGACCGTCGTTTCGCAGCCAGTCGTCGGTGGGAGGAGAAGGAGATCCCTGAGTGAGTTGAAGCACAAAGCCCTTGGCCTGAAAAACTCGGCGAACCGAGTGCACCCATGTGATGAAATTCTTCTTTCCAGACAGGGAAATGGTGGTGATCTGCAGCTAATCGCAGAGATCAGGAGGAGACGGGCAGTCTGCAGAGGGGTTAACCGCCGGGCTGTCTGCAGAGTGGTTAGCCGCCTGGCCGATGGAGTCGACGGAGCTCATAGAGACCGGAGAGGCCGCAACGAGCAGGAAAGGGCGCTGCGGGTTGAAGAGGTCGCCGCGGGAGAGCACTCTTGCACGACAAGCCCGTGCAGATACACGAGAGGCCGCAACGGGTAGTCAAAGCGACAAGAGCAGCGGAGAGCAAGAGAGGGAGGCCGCGACCTGAGTGCGGAGAAACAAACCGCACGGTCACAGAGAGCACACTAGCGGCTAGAGAGGGAGCGACAAGAGAGATTAGCGCGACTAGAGCAGTGACCAAAGGAGAGGGAGACCACAAGGAAGGAGGGAGATGAGTTGCTTGGAATAGTCCGCAGCGGGCTGACCAGTAGGTCGCGACACAACGGGGAGAACAAGCCGCGTGAGAAGAGACGAACCGCAACCTGAAGGAAGTGGAGCGGAGAAGGGAAGCCACCCGATCTTGGTGTCAACACACCAGCGGGTAGAAGACTAGACCGACAGGAAGAAGAGCAGCGGATAGAGAGAGCCCGCACGGACAGAACAGGCGACCAGACAGCGAGCAGGACAGGGCGGCAGGCAAGCCTCGCGCGAAGACCACACAATATGCTGACAACGACAAGAGCAGAAGATGCTGCGACTAGAGAGACAGAGCGGGTAGAAGGTTGAAGCCGGCGAGAGAAGCAGCAAGAAATCGCGCGGGAGGGAAGCAGCGGGAGACCGCGAGCTAAAAGAGGGGGGGGGGGCTCACAACGGGTAGAGAATAAATCGCGCGAGTAGGGAATAAGCCGCGCAGGAGAAGGAAGTGGGAGAAGGCCCCACTTGCCAGAGAGAATCCTATAAAAAGGGAGAAGGAAGCAAATGTGGAGGCCACGGGAATGGAGGGGAAGAGAAGCGGGTAGAAATTTCTAGCCGCAGGTAGCTGGTAGAAAACAAGCAAGGACGCGCTTTGATCGTGAGGAGAAGATTGGTCAGTTTGGAGAGAACCAGACCGCGTCTGGCGCGGGAAGGGAAGACCGGGCGGTTAGCAGAGTGCTAGCCGCAAGGAGAGACCGAGTCCCTCTGATACCATGTTGAAAGAGATCAAAACTTGTATATATTGCTTGTGTTACTGAATACAATGAGAGAATACAAATATATAGGAGGGAGAAGCTGAGAAGAAATCCTATACAAGATGTGAGACTAAGAGGAGGAGAAGGAAATACAATAAAATTGAGCCCAATAATGAGCTCTTTACATGGGCTTTTCTAACAGTTTCAAACCGGACCGGTGGTTCCCTTTTAAACTTGACCCTTGAAGCTCCATTCTCCCTTTTAAAAAGTTCGGTGTAAAGGGGAGAATGGAGTCAAACGTAATTGGTGCCCCAAACATAGCCTAAATGAGTGAATACTAAATTACCAATTTCTAAAACACATTTTCTATCTTCTAACAAATAAATGAGTCCCAAAAGACAACTTCAGTTATTTTTTTACATTACCAAAGACTTCTAAATACTTCAGATCTTACATGTTTAACTTGTCGAAAGATATGTTTGATGTGCTTTTATTCTTCAAAGTGGATTGGTCTCTCTCTCTCTTTATATATATATATATATATATTCATAATATAAATGTATAAATCATGAGCACTATCATTAGCTTTATCCCAATTATTTGAGATTGGATTATTAAATGAATATTAAATACATATAACTTCATTAACAAATTATGTCCACCTACAGATAACAATTTTGTGCCCGTCTTGGACAACTTTAAACTCTAATGTGAATAATCTTCTTTATCCTTTCCCTTTTCTTCTATGCAGCATGCCAAAGGATGAGGCTCAAATATATGCTGCTTATGAGCTGTAAGATTTTACCACCTTTATTGTCTATAATGGTTGTTTTTTTAACATTTCGATGCTTTATTCTTAAACTTCTTTCTGAACATTGTTGTTATTTTATGAATTTTATTGCATGCTGGAGTCATTATATATATTGGCTACGTTTCTTCTTGAAATATATAGTTTGGTGGTATGGTGATGTAGGATAAAGTTAAAAGACTTATTTAGAATGCCTAATGAAAATGTCTACCAATTCAAGTGATTACAACAACAACACTCAAGCCTTTATCCCACTATATTGGGGTCGGCTATATGGATTCTTTGTCGCCATTGTGCCCTATCTTTAATCATAATCTCACAAATGCCTAAGTACATCGTGTCTTTCCTTATAGTTTCATTCCAAGTCTTTATTTCTATCAATTCTGGTGATTGCAGAAGAAAAATTACACCATATGATCTATTAGAAAATTTTAATCTAAAATTGAAATATTTTATTTTCAACTTGTTAGACTCATTAATCCCATCTCGTGTATACTGTTTGTATGTTGTTCTCTACTTAATATATATATCCCTTGGACCTCTATTGGAGGTACCAATCATTCCAATACCGTGTAACATGGTATCAGAGCGGGTTTAGGGCATCCTCGCTCGATCCCGCTTCGCCGCTTCGCTCGATCCCGATTCGCCGTTCCGCTTCGTCGATCCCGCTCCCCGTCGACTGCCGTCGATCCCGATCTGCCCTCCCTGTAGCGCTTCGCCATCGATCTCGATCCCGCCTGTAGCGCTCCGCCGTCGATCCCGATCCCACTTTGGACCCGACCGCGATCCCGCTTCGCCGTCGATCTGTGGTCGACTTTTCCCTGCGCACCTCTGGGTGCATCCCTCATTCCGGACGAAGGGGAACATGCATTCGTGATGGCTTCCTGCCGCCGATCTCTCGTTCCCTGATGCTACCGCAGTCAACCTAAATGCTGCGGGTTCCTCTATGCCGCTTATTTCAGCCGTCGACCAACACCCCTTCTTCCTTCACCGTTGATCTTGGTCATGAGTTCCTCAGTTACGAGCAACACTCAGACGACCATTCCCTCAGGGGATTCTGCCAATATCTTTCCTCCTAATGCGAGGCTTGCTACAAGTATCCTTACCTCCTCCAACTTCCAACTATGGAAAAAGGGGGTTACTATGCCCCTATCGGGTATCCGACGTATGCACCACCTTACCCGTCTCCCAACTCATGCTGTGGGGATACAGAGTATGAAGATTGGTATAGTTATGATTGCCGCATCTTTGCTCTTCTCCTAAGCTCCATAGATCCATCCGTTCAACAAATGTGCAATAATTGTAACAGCACTAAGGAACTATGGGATACTCTGCATATGATGTTCTCTCAGGCGAACAATCTCTCTCGTTTTGGTGAACTCTTCCCCAAGATAGCTGAGCTGAGACAAGGGTCGCGCCCTGCCACCGAGTACTTCGCGGAATGGAAGGTTCTTGCTGATGAAATCTTGGACCTTTGGGAGATCCCCTCTACTAGGGAAGAGCCTCAGGCTCAACGTGAGCATCTTGTACTTCTTTGGCTCCTAAATGGGCTTGATCCAAACTTATCGACAACGAAGATTGAAATGCTAGCGAGTCCTTCTACCCTGCAAACTGCTAGTGTGTACCATCGTCTGACTTAAGCCAGTTCAGCATGTACTCCATCTGCTCTACATATTTCCTCTGGAGAGTCGATGGCTCTTGCTTCTCGGGGTGGAAGAGGAACTAGTCGAGGGGGACGCTCTTGTCATGGTCGTGATATCGACACGAGACATTGTACCCATTGCGGGCGTCGGGGCCACACGAAGGATACATGTTGGGTGGTTCATGAGAAGCCAGACTGGGCCTCCAAACCTCCTCCTTCATCTTGCTCTGCGCACTTGGCCGACTCTACTTCTACACCTCTGAATCATAGTGCTGCTGCCTGCTGTGATCCAAACCATTCAGCCTGTTTGCACCTCTCAGCGTCCCGTCCAGTGGTTGGCAGATTCTTGTGCTTCTGATCACCTGACTAGTACCTCAGGTATCTTACACTCATACAAACCTCATAGTGGGTCTTCAATTACAGTTGCGGATGGATCAACTGTACCCATTGTCGGGTTTGGTAGTTGCAATGTGACACCTGACATGACTCTATCCTCCGTTGCTCATGTCCAAGGTTGTCAGGATCGAGATCCTAGATGAGATCGTTTCGAGGTAGTATTGGATCTGATAGTTGGGTTGGATTGAGGATCGCTTTACAAAATCAGGATCGATTTACAAAATCTGGATCGATTTACAAAATCTGGATCGATTTACAAAATCTGGATCGTAGGATCGTAAGATCCTATGATCTGGATCGCGATCCTGACAACCTTGCTCATGTCCCTCAATCTGCTTATACCTTATTGTCAATTAGTATGCTTACTCGTGATTTAAATTGTATTGCTACCTTCATATCTTATGGTTGCATTTTTCAGGAACAGTCGACGAGCCGTATTATTGGTAGAGGAAAGCTGCGTGGTGGCGTCTATGTTCTGGACGAAGTCTCTCATCTTGCTTGTTCTGCTGCCTCAACCAAATTCTGGGATCTTCACCATCGTCATGTTCATCCGTCTATGCAGGTCATGCGTCGTCTGTATCCTGAGTTTGGGAAGGTTTCCCATCTCAGTTGTGAGTCTTGTTTGTTTGCTAAACTCCACAGAGTTAGCTATGTTCCTCGTCTTGATGTTTGTGCTTCTGCATCTTTTGATTTACTTCATTCTGATGTTTGAGGACCGTGTCTTGTCCCTACGTTGTCGGGACACAAATATTATGTTATGTTTATTGACGACTTCTCTCGAATGACTTGGGTGTACTTAATGAAAAATCGTTCTGAGCTGTCGTCTATTTTTCAAAATCTATGAAATGAAATCTTCACTCAATTCTCTGTTCGTCTTAAGTGTCTTCGAACTGATAATGGTCGGGAATACCTATTTCAGTCCATGTCTAACTTTTTCTCTGACAAAGGTATCATTCATCATACCAGCTGTCCTGATACCCCCAACAAAATGATGCTGACGAGAGGAAAAATCGACACCTCCTTGAGGTCACCCAGGTCATTCTTCACCATAGGCACGTACCCAAACACTTCTGGGGTGATGTAGTTCTTACCGCTGCACACTTCATTAATCATCTTCCCACTCATATCCTCAGACACTCTATCACACTCTATACTCAGATCTTGTTGGCCCCCTTCTACCTTTAAGGGTCTTTGAGTGTGTTTGCTATGTTAGGAATGCCCGTCCCTCTGTATCGAAACTTGATCCTCGCTCTTTGAAATGTATTTTTCTTGGCTATTTGATGAAGATTTTCACATAACATGGTAATAACTTGATGCGGAATCATTCTATAATTTAATAATAACTATGTAGACAGACATAAGCTAAATTGATTTAATATTTCGGGCAAGTGCACCTATCAATCATAGTATAGGATAATTCTACATCTCGTGTCGTATTCCACAGGGTCTTTTCAAATACGCGTACTCACCTTCACTCTATTATCATACCGATAATTAAAATTGAATTCTAACCTACATTAATCTAACTATGACTATTTAGATGAAGATACATTGGAGTGTTAAATTGATGAAAAGATGAAAGTTCAGAACATTCACATGAACTACTTTTGCATTGAGTCAAATCTATTTAATCATGTAATAGCAACATTATCAAACCCATTGTAATATAAGGGTAAAACATTCATTAAATTCTCTCTCTCGAGCAATTCAAAATCTAATCTAAATGAGTAAATTTTCTCTCGAACAATTTACAATACTCAAATTTTCATTAAGTACGTTATCATATTTACTACACAAACTTATGAAAGGCTATCTCTAATATATCATAAATTCATTTATACATATCAAAATTATACAATTAACATATCTCTCGATCATGAAAATTGTAGTGTAGATAAAAATAACTCCTAATTATGAAATTATTAACATCATTACAAACATCCAATTTCTCAATTTAGAGGTTTGAAATTCATGAATAACAAAAGCTAAATTCATATTTAGGATAATCATTTTTGTTCCAAGGGTTATATATGCATAAACTACCACACATTTGATAAAAACAATGCGATGCATGATTAAACAAATTGTTCAAATACAAAGTTCATGTAAAATATAAAATAAGGAAAGTTGAATCACCAAGATAAGATCAAAATTAAGAAGATACATGAAGAATTAAAGGCATACAAAAATCCTCTTAAATTATCCTTTTCTTGGGTGCTCCACTTTCGTCCTCCAAAAAAGTTCCAATGTAAATTGATCCAAAAGTGCAGAATAAAATTTTCTCCAGGTTTTTATAGTCTCATAGCAAACATGGTCGAAGACGGGTTCCAACACGGCCGTGTTGCAGGCCGTGTTGGCAGTTCCAAGGCGGTTCCACACGAGTAGACGTGTTTGGTCGTGGGCCGTGTTAGATGACACGGGTACTGACACGGCCGTGTTGGCGAACACGACCGTGCTGTTCTTCATATTCTTCAGACACGGGTAGGCTGACTTTAATTCTTCAATTTGACCCGAAAAGGACACGGGCTGGGAACACAGGCGTGTTCCCACCCGTGTGGTGCTCTGACTCTTCCTTCATTAAATTGGATTCAGCTAGAATAGAACACGGGTAGGAACACGGGCGTGTTCCTACCCGTGTTTGACCAATTCTTCTCCTGTGATCAGCCATGTTGGTCCCTTCAACTCCCCTGTTTGCTCCAAGACTTTTAGTTCCACTGGTTCGCCGTACCTGTATTAGAGAAATTAAGTAGTAAGTGGAGAGCTTAATACATGAAATAGTAAAACTCTAAACTATGCTCTACTATTCATGACAATACCAATTCTTAACTATTCTGCGCAATTACTTGATAAAGAGGTAGAAAACAGTGGACATGATTACAATTATGATAGTAAAAAGTCTATCATAATTGTACTCATCAAATACCCCCAGACTTGAGTGTTTGCTTGTCCCTAAGCAAACTAATTCAAATAATTGGGTTACCGATACATAATTCTTCTTCCGCACACTGATTGTTTTGAATTCAAATAGAAATTTGATGCTGCAATTGTATAGGAAATAGTACAACAGTTTTTTCTAAATATAACTTTTTCTTAAAAATTCCTCCAATACATATCTTAACTACTAATCGCTCTTTCTTAGAATTAGGATTATAGTTATCCATAACTATTGTAAGGAGAAAATAACAATCTTAATAACATATGCATTAGTCTTTCAAAACTTAAAAATACTCATATTGATAGTCATACATTTTCCTTTACACACCCTCTCCACAACACTAATGAGAATTAGTAAAGTTGGATCCTTAGGACTTGTATGGTGGTGTAACCTTTTTTGATTAGGATATGTGATTATAGGTGGGGTAAGCAAAGATAACTCGATGGTTTTTTTTCATCACACCTAGATCACAATTGAGCCCTTTGTATGGTCAATACCTTAACATACATCGATATTCTACGAGCACCCCCAGACTTTGCACGTATTATACATCCCATATTTTTTTGAAGATGGATATTCTATATATATATATATATATTTTAACCAAGGGTCCATAGTAGGGATCATTCCGAATGGGTTCCAGTATACACTCACTCAGACCACATATCACTATGTTTTTCTTTTAGGGGCTTTATAGTAGGGATCATTCCAAGTGGGTGCAAGTGTACAAGCACTCAGGCCACATATCACTATGAAAAAAAACTCATTTCATGAAGATCTCAATGATAGGTGTGCTACTAGGCGAGGATTGACCTTGGTGAATTTTAGAGGTGGAGTATCAAAAGATATAGGGATTAGGTCCAAATTGGGTGTGCAAGGGTATAATGTTTAAGGTTTTGGGATTGAAAGGCTCAAGCTATCCAAAAGGAGGCCTAAGTCATTTCCACCCTTACTAATTAACATGTGCAAAAGGTTTGAGAATCGCTAGTAAGTTCTAGACACCAATAGAGAAATTTTTTGTTAATTTTGATCTCCTAATACAAAATTATCAAAATATTACACTCATCGACTCACTTTAGTATAGATAAATATATTTTCTAAAATGGTGTGATTATTAGTTAATAATATAAAGGACAATCTTTTTAAAATAAATTATATGAAGAAAAGTAGGCTAATGAATTTCTATACGTAGTTACTAAACAACAAATTTGAACACGAATTCGTTTTAATCAGTGTGCGAAAGTAAATTAGATAGTTATACTCCCAAATGAGTGAAGTAATGAAAGCTTAAAGAGAAGTAAAGAAAATTTTGAGGGGGGGTGTATAACAACATTGAGTACTATGATAGAGAAAATATAAGTAATTGTAATCATGCATCCACCCCCAGACTTAAATGTTGCAATGTCCTCATTGCAATGTAACAAAAAATTTGAGATAGAAATTGCACCAGGATATAAAGAACTGACGATCATGAATAGAAAAGGTCACAGAAAGGAACAAGGGCAAATTTTATAATAAATATTGAAAATGATAGTACAAGATCATAATAATAAAAAAAACAATACGACACTACATAGCCAAATATACAGTGATATAAATCAGAAGTACATATGAGCGTCATCCTGGTCATCTGGATCATCTGGATCATCCTGAGTGTGAGGTCGACGAGGAGCTGGCCGTGGTGGGCTTGTAATCCTCAAGTGAGCCCGGATCTGATATATGGCGTCCTCCGTCCGCTGTTGCGTCTCCTCGATACGCTGAAGGCGCGACGAGAGCTGGGTGTCGTAGAAGTGTTGTAGCTCCTGCGCGTAACGAGACTGCCGCGGAGACTGGGCTGTAGAGGACTCCCCCTGAGTATACGTCGAGCGGGCTGGGGGGATGAGAGGCTCATCTAGGTCTGGATCGACCTCATCGTCGTCGTCGTGGACAGGTACATGTCGTCCACGACTCGCAATGGTATATGTGATCCCACCCCGGCCCTGACGAGCGGTGACGAGGCGGATGGATCGAAGACTGGCCATGGTGATGGGCACAGTCTTCGCTACCATCGTCATCGGGGGAAGAGGCAAGAATATGCCCATATTCCTCGCCAGGCGCGTGATGTAGGGGGCTACACAAATAGACCCGAAGCGGGAGTTCTCCGCCTGATGAAGAATGAACTGGGCAAGCATATAGCCCAGATGAATAGGATAACGAGCTGTCATGCTATGTAAATAGAGGATGTCCTGACGACTAACAACGCCAGAGCTTTCGCCCCGGCCGCTTAGGGTATGGCTAAGTAGATGATGGACGTAATGTACGGCGGGGGAATTCAGCTTTGAGGCTTTAGACCTCTTGGCTTCATAGGGATCGACGTCAAAGGATAGACGACGCCAAATATCGCCCGCCTGGTCGCGACTGGGGAGATCAAATTTCAGATCAGAGTAGGCGGCACTAAAGAGAAATGCCTCTTTATACACCCCTAAATGTTGTGTGAACTGGAAGAGAGATAGTGTATAGAAAGTGTCTCCTACTCGAAAGGAGATAATTCCCTCGGTTGGTCTTCCATTCTCGGTCAAGGAGGGTCGAAGGTTCAAATAGAAAGTTGACAAGAACTCGAGCGGAGTTCTCGAAAACCCAACTCTTCTATGGCAAAAAACCCTTGTCACCGTACTACAGAAATTAGTTCCCGTACATTAGCCGCAAGATCTATGGTTTCCAGGACGTCCCAGTCTATTATTCGTATATCCTGGAATTTCTTGGCTTGCAGGAGATTATAGCGATTTGTATGGAGTGCATATGTGAAGACTAGCGGTTGAGCGACGTCGCGCCTCTCAGTAGACAACGCTTGAAGTTCCGGCCGACGTCGGCGATCGCCTTGGCTTCGTGATGACGACATGATTTGAAAACAAAGGGCAAATTCTAAAGAGAATGAAGAAGAAGAAAAAAAAATAAGAAGAGATTTGATGGATGTAAACCCAGGAATTGTACCGATGACGATTGATTGCGAAGAGAAAAGGCGAATCAACGAATTTGGAGGAACTGGTGTTGTACCCGGCTGGAATAGGTGCAGGGATTGAAAGAGGGGAAGGGGGGATGATGATGAGAAATGAAAAAAATCTTCCCCTATAAAAAGAAGTCGAACACGGGTGGACACACGGCCGTGTGTTCACCCGTGTGAAGGAATCGACGAGCGCGGGAAACACAGTCTTCAAGGAGACGTGTGGTCAATTCGCGGGAAAGTGCAAGTGTCAGTTGGACACGGTTGACAACACGGCCGTGTCCACAACCCGTGTGGTCAAACTGACAGGTGATGGGCGCGGACACGGTCCACAACACGGGTGTGTTTGGACCCGTGTCCTTCTCTGGACGAAAACAATTTAATCGACACATACGACACGGATGTGCACATGGCTGGGTGTACAGCCGTGTACTTCAAAATACGGCCGAGAACACGACCGGGTAGATACCCGTGTCCTGCTCTGGCTTTTAATGGATGACTTCTCCGTCTTTGGAGATTCCTTTGATTTATGTTTGAATAATTTAGAGAAAGTTCTGAGGAGGTGTGAGGAGACCAACTTAGTGCTTAGTTGGGAGAAGTGTCATTTTATGGTACAAGAAGGGTTAGTACTAGGTCATAAAATAGCCAATCAGGGAATTCAAGTAGATAGAGCGAAGATAGAGACAATAGAAAAGTTACCACCACCCACATCCGTTAAGGCAGTGAGAAGTTTTTTAGGCCACGCCGAATTTTACCGCCGGTTTATTAAAGACTTTTCCAAAATTGCTAAACCACTTACGAGACTTTTAGAAAAGTACACACCTTTTATCTTTGATCAAGACAGTGTCATTTAGAAATATTACCTGATTTCTGACAAGAATCACATGAAAGCACATACCTTTGGGCATCCCTGAATAGAAGGGGTCAATAAAAACCCGAATCAAGAACCTTTTTCGCAGAGTGATTTGCTCCATAGTTACCACCAGTAGTGTTGGGGTTGCGGTCCGGAATCGCCCCCGCGTTGCGGCGCTATGCGGTAATGGCTTAACTGGCTGCCCCGTCCCCGGTCAAAATCTTGATATAAAGATTAGTATGCGCCTTTGACCTTCAGGCCGGTCTTTTGGTGCAGTTGGTAGCGCTAAGTCCTCTCAATTGGTGGAGATGCGGGGTACGGGTTCGAAACCCCGGGGTCGTTTCCGGGGGGGGGGGGGATTGTTGGGGCTGCGGTCCGGAATCGCCCCCGCGTTGCGGCGCTATGCGGTAATGGCTTAACTGGCTGCCCCGTCCCCGGTCAAAATCTTGATATAAAGATTAGTATGCGCCTTTGACCTTCAGGCCGGTCTTTTGGTGCAGTTGGTAGCGCTAAGTCCTCTCAAGTAGGACCTGAATGACACTGCTCCAGGATTCTCCACCATTCCTCGGCTGATACACACCTTCGGATCACGAAATCTGCATATATCCGAAAAAGAAAAGGGTCCTCCCAAAAGTAATATTTCAAATCGGAGAAAAATTTCGTTTTCTGCTGATATGAAAAATCTTTTGGGAGGACCTTAGCCACAAGATAGTTTGCATAATCTGCAAACCATGGATAATCAGGATTTACATTCGAAGATAAGACAAATAACGATTCCTCAGGGAATGTATCAGAAATTTCAGATTCATCTAACATTGCTCGTAATGGATTTTCTAAACGTGAAAGATGGTCTGCCGCTAAGTTTTCTGCTCCTCGTTTATCCCTAATTTCCAAATCAAATTCTTGCAATAGAAGAACCCAACGGATTAAACGAGGATTTGCTACCGCCTTGGCTAGCAAATATCTAAGGGCAGAGTGATCCGTGTAAACTACCACCTTGGACAATGTTAAATAGGATCTAAATTTATCAAAGACAAAAACTACTGCTAAAAGTTCCTTTTCAGTAGTAGTATAATTCTTTGTGCATTATTAAGTGTTTTACTAGCATAAAATATAGGATGAAAATGTTTGTTTCGACGTTGTCTTAAAACAGCTCCTACCGCAAAACTGCTAGCGTCACACATGATCTCAAACGGCTGAGTAAAATCAGGCGCTATCATAATAGGAGAATTAATTAATCTCTCTTTTAAGAACTCAAAACCATGTAGACACTCTTGATCAAAGATAAAAGGTGTGTCCTTTTCTAAAAGTCTCGTAAGTGGTTTAGCAATTTTGGAAAAGTCTTTAATAAAACGGCGGTAAAATCCGGCGTGGCCTAAAAAACTTCTCACTGCCTTAACGGATGTGAGTGGTGGTAACTTTTCTATTGTCTCTATCTTCGCTCTATCTACTTGAATTCCCTGATTGGAGATTTTATGACCTAGTACTTACCCTTCTTGTATCATAAAATGACACTTCTCCCAACTAAGCACTAAGTTGGTCTCCTCACACCTCCTCAGAACTTTCTCTAAATTATTCAAACATAAATAAAAGGAATCTCCAAAGACGGAGAAGTCATCCATTAAAAGCCAGAGCAGGACACGGGTATCTACCCGACCATGTTCTCGGCCGTGTTTTGAAGTACACGGCTGTACACCCAGCCATGTGCACATCCGTGTCGTATGTGCCGATTAAATTGTTTTCGTCCAGAGAAGGACACGGGTCCACACACACCCGTGTTGTGGACCGTGTCCGCGCCCATCACCTGTCAGTTTGACCACACGGGTTGTGGACACCGCCGTGTTGTCGACCGTGTCCAACTGACACGAGCACTTTCCCGCGAATTGACCACACGTCTCCTTGAAGACTGTGTTTCCCGCGCTCGTCGATTCCCTCACACGGGTGAACACACGGCCGTGTGTCCACCCGTGTTCGACTTCTTTTTATAGGGGAAGATTTTTTTCATTTCTCACCATCATCCCCCCTTCCCCTCTTTCAATCCCTGCACCTATTCCAGCCGGGTACAACACTAGTTCGTCCAAATTCGTTGTTTCGCCTCTTCTCTTCGCAATCAATCGTCATCGGTACAATTCCTGGGTTTACATCCATCAAATCTCTTCTTGTTTTTTTTTCTTCTTCTTCATTCTCTTTAGAATTTGCCCTTTGTTTTCAAATCATGTCGTCATCACGAAGCCAAGGCGATCGCCGACGTCGGCCGGAACTTCAAGCGTTGTCTACTGAGAGGCGCGACGTCGCTCAACCGCTAGTCTTCACATATGCACTCCATACAAATCGCTATAATCTCCTGCAAGCAAAGAAATTCCAGGATATACGAATAATAGACTGGGACGTCCTGGAAACCATAGATCTTGCGGCTAATGTACGGGAACTAATTTCTGTAGTACGGTGACAAGGGTTTTTTGCCATAGAAGAGTTGGGTTTTCGAGAACTCCGCTCGAGTTCTTGTCAACTTTCTATTTGAACCTTCGACCCTCCTTGACCGAGAATGGAAGACCAACCGAGGGAATTATCTCCTTTCGAGTAGGAGACACTTTCTATACACTATCTCTCCTCCAGTTCACACAACATTTAGGGGTGTATAAAGAGGCATTTCTCTTTAGTGCCGCCTACTCTGATCTGAAATTTGATCTCCCCAGTCGCGACCAGGCGGGCGATATTTGGCGACGTCTATCCTTTGACGTCGATCCCTACGAAGCCAAGAGGTCTAAAGCCTCAAAGCTGAATTCCCCCGCCGTACATTACGTCCATCATCTACTTAGCCATACCCTAAGCGGCCGGCGCGAAAGCTCCGGCGTTGTTAGTCGTCAGGACATCCTCTATTTACATAGCATGACAGCTCGTTATCCTATTCATCTGGGCTATATGCTTGCCCAGTTCATTCTTCATCAGGCGGAGAACTCCCGCTTCGGGTCTATTTGTGTATCCCCTACATCACTCGCCTGGCGAGGAATATGGGCATATTCTTGCCTCTTCCCCCGATGACGGTGGTAGCGAAGACTGTGCCCATCACCATGACCAGTCTTCGATCCATCCGCCTCGTCACCGCTCGTCAGGGCCGGGGTGGGATCACATATACCATTGCGAGTCGTGGACGACATGTACCTGTCCACGACGACGACCATGAGGTCGATCCAGACCTAGATGAGCCTCTCATCCCCCCAGCCCGCTCGACGTATACTCAGGGGGAGTCCTCTACAACCCAGTCTCCGCGGTAGGCTCGTTACGCGCAGGAGCTACAACACTTCTACGACACCCAGCTCTCGCCGCGCCTTTAGTGTATCGAGGAGACGCAACAACGGACGGAGGACGCCATATATCAGATCCGGGCTCACTTGAGGATTACCAGCCCACCACGGCCAGCTCCTCGTCGACCTCACACTCAGGATGATCCAGATGACCAGGATGACGCTCATATGTACTTCTGATTTATATCACTGTATATTTGGCTATGTAGTGTTGTATTGTTTTTTTTATTATTATGATCTTGTACTATCATTTTCAGTATTTATTATAAAATTTGCCCTTGTTCCTTTCTGTGACCTTTTCTATTCATGATCGTCAGTTCTTTATATCCTGGTGCAATTTTTATCTCAAATTTTTTGTTACATTGCAATGAGGACATTGCAACATTTAAGTCTGGGGGTGGATGCATGATTACAATTACTTATATTTTCTCTATCATAGTACTCAATGTTGTTATACACCCCCCCTCAAAATTTTCTTTACTTCTCTTTAAGCTTTCATTACTTCACTCATTTGGGAGTATAACTATCTAATTTACTTTCGCACACTGATTAAAACGAATTCGTGTTCAAATTTGTTTAGTAACTACGTATAGAAATTCATTAGCCTACTTTTCTTCATATAATTTATTTTAAAAAGATTGTCCTTTATATTATTAACTAATAATCACACCATTTTAGAAAATATATTTATCTATACTAAAGTGAGTCGATGAGTGTAATATTTTGATAATTTTGTATTAGGAGATCAAAAATAACAAAAATTTTCTCTATTGGTGTCTAGAACTTACTAGCGATTCTCAAACCTTTTGCACATGTTAATTAGTAAGGGTGGAAATGACTTAGGCCTCCTTTTGGATAGCTTGAGCCTTTCAATCCCAAAACCTTGAACATTATACCCTTGCACACCCAATTTGGACCTAATCCCTATATCTTTTGATACTCCACCTCTAAAATTCACCAAGGTCAATCCTCGCCTAGTAGCACACCTATCATTGAGATCTTCATGAAATGAGTTTTTTTTCATAGTGATATGTGGCCTGAGTGCGTGTACACTTGCACCCACTTGGAATGATCCCTACTATGAAGCCCCTAAAAGAAAAACATAGTGATATGTGGCCTGAGTGAGTGTATACTGACACCCATTCGGAATGATCCCTACTATAGACCCTTGGTTAATATATATATATATATATATATATATATAAAATATCCATCTTCAAAAAAATATGGGATGTATAATACATGCAAAGTCTTGGGGTGCTCGTAGAATATCGATGTATGTTAAGGTATTTACCATACAAAGGGCTCAAGTGTGATCTAGGTGTGATGAAAAAAACCATCGAGTTATCTTTGCTTACCCCACCTATAATCACCTATCCTAAGCAAAAAAGGTTACACCACCATACAAGTCCTAAGGATCCAACTTTACTAATTCTCATTAGTGCTGTGGAGAGGGTGTGTAAAGGAAAGTGTATGACTATCAATTTGAGTATTTTTAAGTTTTGAAAGATTAATGCATATGTTATTAAGATTGTTATTTTCTCCTTACAATAGTTATGAATAACTATAATCTTAATTCTAAGAAAGAGCGAAAAGTAGTTAAGATATGTATTTGAGGAATTTTTAAGAAAAAGTTATATTTAGAAAAGTCTGTTGTACTATTTCCTATACAATTGCAGCATCAAATTTCTATTTTAATTCAAAACAATCAGTGTGCGGAAGAAGAATTATGTATCGGTAACCCAATTGTTTGAATTAGTTTGCTTAGGGACAAGCAAACACTCAAGTCTGGGGGTATTTGATGAGTACAATTATGATAGACTTTTTACTATCATAATTGTAATCATGTCCACTGTTTTCTACCTTTTTATCAAGTAATTGCGCAGAATAGTTAAGAATTGGTATTGCCATGAATAGTAAAACATAGTTTAGAGTTTTTACTATTTCATGTATTAAGCTCTCCACTTACTACTTAATTTCTCTAATACAGGTACGACGAACGAGTGAAACTAAAAGTCTTGGAGCAAACAGGGGAGTTGACGGGACCAACATGGCTGATCACAGGAGAAGAATTGGTCAAACACGGGTAGGAACACAGCCGTGTTCCTACCCGTGTTCTATTCTAGCTGAATCCAATTTAATGAAGGAAGAGTCAGAGCACCACACGGGGGGGAACACGCCCGTGTTCCCAGCCCGTGTCCTTTTCGGGTCAAATTGAAAAATTAAAGCCAGCCTACCAGTGTCTGAAGAACATGAAGAACAGCACGGCCGTGTTCGCCAACACGGCCGTGTCAGTACCCATGTCATCTAACACGACCCACGACCAAACACGTCTACTCGTGTGGAACCGCCTTGGAACTGCCAACACGGCCTGCAACACGGTCGTGTTGGAACCCGTGTTCGACCATGTTTACTATGAGACTATAAAAACTTGGTGAAAATTTTATTTGTGCACTTTTGGATCAATTTGCATTGGAACTTTTCTGGAGGACGAAAGTGGAGCACCCAAGAGAAGGATAATTTAAGAGGATTTTTGTATGCCTTTAATTCTTCATGTATCTTCTTAATTTTGATCCCTTTTTGTGTGATTTAACTTTCCTTATTTTATATTGTACATGAACTTTGTATTTGAACAATTTGTTTAATCATGCATCGCATTGTTTTTATCAAATGTGTGGTAGTTTATGCATATATAACACTTGGAACAAAAATGATTATCCTAAATATGAATTTAGCTTTTGTTATTCATGAATTTCAAATCTCTAGATTGAGAAATTGGATGTTTGTAATGATGTTAATAATTTCATAATTAGGAGTTATTTTTATCTACATTGCAATTTTCATGATCGAGAGATATGTTAATTGTATAATTTTTATATGTATAAATGAATTTATTATATGTTAGAGATAACCTTTCATAAGTTTGTGTAGTAAATATGATAACGTACTTAATGAAAATTTGAGTATTGTAAATTGTTCGAGAGAAAATTTACTCACTTAGATTAGATTTTGAATTGCTCGAGAGAAAATTTAATAAATGTTTTACCCTTATATTACAATGGGTTTGATAATGTTGCTATTACATGATTAAATAGATTTGACTCAATGCAAAAGTAGTTCATGTGAATGCTCTTAATTTTCATCTTTTCATTAATTTAACACTCCAATGTATCTTCATCTAAATAGTCATAGTTAGATTAATGTAGGTTAGAATTCAATTTTAATTATCGGTATGATAATAGAGTGAAGGTGAGTACGAGTATTTGAAAAGACCCTATGGAATACGACACAAGATGTAGAATTCCCCTATACTATGATTGATAGGTGCACTTGCCTGAAATGTTAAATCAATTTAGCTTATGCCTGTCTACATAGTTATTATTAAATTATAGAATGATTCCGCATCAAGTTATTACCATGTTATGTGAAAATCTTCATCAAGTTTTTGAAGTACACGGTTGTATCCTCAACAATACGGGTGTGTGTGGACCCGTGTCCTTCTCTGGACGAAAACAATTTAATCGGCACATATGACACGGATGTGCACATGGCTTGGTGTACAACCGTGTACTTCAAAACACGGCCGAGAACACGGCCGGGTAGATACCCGTGTCCTGCTCTGGCTTTTAATGGAAAATGCGTTGAATGACACGACAACACATACGGGCGTGTCGTTGCCCGTGTGGTGCTCTGGAAATATGCCGCCTTTCCCAGGTTTATATGGGACACGACTTGGTGAATGGGTGTGTGCTAGACACGGCCATGCACACGGGCGTGTGCTTGGCCGTGTACTCCTCTGATTTAGCAATTTCTCCTAAGTGCTTTATTTGCTCTTTTCTAGGTAGAAATTTAACTAAAGTTTTCATTAAGATTTCTATAAACTATATAGACAATTTACTATACTATTCTATACAGTCTCCTAGTCTAGATGGAGGCAGGATTCTAGACGAGCAAAGTCTTGGAGAAGTGCACCGTAATAAAGTTTTAACCGGTGCCCGTTGACTTTAAAATCTCCCTTTTCAAGGTGAGTTAGCTCGACGGTGCCATAGAGAAAGACTTCTTTAACCTGGAATGGTCCGGACCACTTAGACCTAAGCTTCCCTGGGAACAGACGCAGTCTAGAATTAAAAAGGAGTACCTGGTCACCCTTTTTTAATGTTTTGGGTTTTCGGAGGTGACGGTCATTAAATAGTTTGGTTTTCTCCTTATAAATTCTGGAGTTCTCATATGCTATAGTCCTCCATTCATCTAGTTCATTAAGTTGAAGTTTACGTTTCTCCCCTATAAAATTAATATCAAAATTTAGAGAGCGTATTGCCCAATATGACTTGTGCTCTAACTCTATAGGTAAGTGACAAGATTTACCATAAACTAATCTAAAGGGGGTGGTCCCTATAGGTGTTTTAAATGCGGTCCTATAAGCCTATAAACAATCGTGTAGTTTCCTAGACCATTGTTTTCTATTCCCTTCTATAGATTTTTCTAGGATTCGCTTAAGTTTTCTATTGGATACCTCAACTTGACCACTAGTTTGTGGATGATATGGTGTAGCTATTCTATGTGTGACTCCATATTCCTGCAATACCTTATCTAGCTGTAGATTACAAAAGTGAGAACCCCTATCGCTAATAAGTGCACGTGGGGTGCCAAATCGCGCAAATAGAGATTTCAGAAATTGGATTACTATTCTACTACTATCATTAGTAGGCAAAACTTGCGCCTCAACCCACTTTGATACGTAATCTACGGCTACCAAAATATACTTATTCCCGAATGAAACTGGAAATGGACCCATGCAATCTATCCCCCACACATCAAATACTTCACATTCAAGAATAAAGTTTTGCGGCATTTCATGTAATTTAGAAATATTACCTGATTTCTGACAAGAATCACATGAAAGCACATACCTTTGGGCATCCCTGAATAGAAGGGGCCAATAAAAACCCGAATCAAGAACCTTTTTCGCAGAGCGATTTGCTCTATAGTGACCACCAGTAGGACCTGAATGACACTGCTCCAGGATTCTCCACCCTTCCTCGGCTGATACACACCTTCGGATCACGAAATCTGCACATATCCGAAAAAGAAAAGGGTCCTCCCAAAAGTAATATTTCAAATCGGAGAAAAATTTCGTTTTCTGCTGATATGAAAAATCTTTTGGGAGGACCTTAGCCACAAGATAGTTTGCATAATCTGCAAACCATGGATAATCAGGATTTACATTAGAAGATAAAGTAAATAACGATTCCTCAGGGAATGTATCAGAAATTTCAGATTCATCTAACATTGCTCGTAATGGATTTTCTAAACGTGAAAGATGGTCTGCCGCTAAGTTTTCTGCTCCTCGTTTATCCCTGATTTCCAAATCAAATTCTTGCAATAGAAGAACCCAACGGATTAAACGAGGATTTACTTCCGCCTTGGCTAGCAAATATCTAAGGGCAGAGTGATCCGTGTAAACTACCACCTTGGACAATGTTAAATAAGATCTAAATTTATCAAAGGCAAAAACCACTGCTAGAAGTTCCTTTTCAGTAGTAGTATAATTCTCTTGTGCATTATTAAGTGTTTTACTAACATAAAATATAGGATGTAAATTTTTGTTTCGGCGTTGTCCTAAAACAGCTCCTACCGCAAAACTGCTAGCGTCACACATGATCTCAAACGGCTGAGTAAAATCAGGCGCTATCATAATAGGAGAATTAATTAATCTCTCTTTTAAGAACTCAAAACCATGTAGACACTCTTGATCAAAGATAAAAGGTGTGTCCTTTTCTAAATGTCTCGTAAGTGGTTTAGCAATTTTGGAAAAGTCTTTAATAAACCGGCGGTAAAATCCGGCGTGGCCTAAAAAACTTCTCACTGCCTTAACGGATGTGGGTGGTGGTAACTTTTCTATTGTCTCTATCTTCGCTCTATCTACTTGAATTCCCCGATTGAAGATTTTATGACCTAGTACTAACCCTTCTTGTACCATAAAATGACACTTCTCCCAACTAAGCACTAAGTTGGTCTCCTCACACCTCCTCAGAACTTTCTTTAAATTATTCAAACATAAATTAAAGGAATCTCCAAAGACGGAGAAGTCATCCACTAAAAGGCAGAGCAGGACACGGGTATCTACCCGGCCGTGTTCTCGGCCGTGTTTTGAAGTACACGGCTGCACACCCAGCCATGTGCACATCCGTGTCGTATGTGCCGATTAAATTGTTTTCGTCCAGAGAAGGACACGGGTCCACACACACCCGTGTTGTGGACCGTGTCCGCGCCCATCACCTGTCAGTTTGACCACACGGGTTGTGGACACGACCGTGTCCAACTGACACGAGCACTTTCCCGCGAATTGACCACACGTCTCCTTGAAGACTGTGTTTCCCGCGCTCGTCGATTCCCTAACACGGGTGAACACACGGCCGTGTGTCCACCCGTGTTCGACTTCTTTTTATAGGGGAAGATTTTTTTCATTTCTCACCATCATCCCCCCTTCCCCTCTTTCAATCCCTGCACCTATTCCAGCCGGGTACAACACCAGTTCCTCCAAATTCGTTGATTCGCCTCTTCTCTTCGCAATCAATCGTCATCGGTACAATTCCTGGGTTTACATCCATCAAATCTCTTCTTATTTTTTCTTCTTCTTCTTCTTCATTCTCTTTAGAATTTGCCATTTGTTTTCAGATCATGTCGTCATCACGAAGCCAAGACGGCCGCCGACGTCGGCCGGAACTTCAAACGTTGTCTACTGAGAGGCGCGACGTCGCTCAACCGCTAGTCTTCACAGATGCACTCCATACAAATCGTTATAATCTCCTGCAAGCCAAGAAATTCCAGGATATACGAATAATAGACTGGGACGTCCTGGAAACCATAGATCTTGCGGCTAATGTACGAGAACTAATTTCTTTAGTAGGGTGGCAAAGGTACCGAATGGGCATGTGAACGTTGTTTTCTCTTGGTCTTCTGGGGCTATGGGGATTTGGAAATATCCAGAAAGTCCATCTAGAAAACAATAATATGAATGTCCTGATAAGCGTTCTAATATTTAGTCAATAAAGGGTAAAGGGAAGTGGTCTTTCCTAGTGACATCGTTTAGCTTCCTATAGTCTATACAGACACGCCAACCTGTTACTGTTCGCGTTGGAATTAATTCATTTTATCGTTTGCTACCACATTTAAACCACCCTTCTTAGGAACGACTTTGACATGACTAACCCATGAACTATCGGAAATAAGGTATATCATACCAGCATCTAACAATTTAACAATTTCAGCCTTAACTACCTCTTTCATATTAGAATTAAGCCTACGTTGCGGTTGAATAGATGACTTAAAGTTTTCTTCCAAAAGGATTTTATGAGTGCAAAAACTAGGATTAATACCTTTTATATCAGATATTTGCCAGGCTATTGCACCTTTACATTTCTTCAACACAGTTAATAATTTGGTTTTTTCAATCTCAGAAAGATTAGAAGAAATGATAACTGGGTAAGAAGAATTAGTTCCTAAGAATGCATACTCAAGATGATCCGGTAAATTTTTTAATTCGACTACAGGTGGATTCTTAGTATTATTCTTATGAACTTCATGATCTCCTTCTGTAAGTAAGCTATATTCAGTACTTCCATTCATCGAAACAGAGTTATCTAGAAAAAGTAAATGCTCAACAATGTCTTCACTAATGCCATCTTCTAGAACACAATTAGTAATGCAAATTTCTAAAGGATCTTTATAATAAAAATTAGAATTTATAGATGTCATCAAATTATCAACACCATGAGAAAAATAACAAAAATCATCATTATCTAAAGATTGTTTCATAGTATTGCCAATTTGAAAAGTGACTTTATCTTCCCCTACTCTCAAAATTAATTTACCATAAAAAACATCAATAAGAGCTCTAGAAGTGGCTAGAAATGGACGACCAAGTATAAGTGGCACTTCGATATTTTCGTCCATATCTAGAATAACAAAATCGGCAGGAAATATAAATTTATCTACCTTAACTAATACATCCTCCACTATGCCTCTGGGGTACTTAACCGACCTATCCGCTAATTGAATACTCATCCTAGTCGGGCTAAGTTCTCCTAGGCGTAGTTTCAAATATAATTTATAAAACATCAAATTTATACTAGCTCCTAAATCCGCTAAAGCTTTATTAACTTGCAAATCACCGATTAAACATGGAATTGAAAAAGAACCGGGATCCTTAAGTTTTTGTGGTAATTTATTTTGTAAAATAGCGGAACATTCTTCACTAAGTGTGACTAAAGATAATTCTTCTATTTTCCTTTTATTAGAAATTAAATCCTTCAAAAATTTTGCATACTTGGGCATTTGAATAATATCAGAAAAAGGTAAATTAACATGCAATTGTTTAATCATAGATAAAAATTTACCATATTGCGCATCCATGCGCTCCTTGTTCATCTTTGCTAGATATGGTACGGCTTGTTGATATTCCATTGGTGTCACGTTCGGTGCTTCACCACTGGACTCCTCTTGAGGTGCATCCTGTGCAAGCCTTGGGTCTTGTAACTCCTTCCCGCTCCTCAACTGAATTGCTCTTGCATGTTCCTTCGGGTTTGTCTCAGTATTTCCTGGAAGTGTCCCTTGTTGTCTTTCAGATACCATCCTTGCCAACTGCCCAATCTGATTCTCCAAATTTCGAATAGAACCCTCTTGATTACGGAAGGTAACATCGGTAGTTTGCATGAAATTTGTAAGGACATCTTCCAATGTTGGCTTCCTTAACTCCAATTGTTGTTGTTGTTGTCCAAACATGGGCTGCTTGCCTTGGTTGCCTTGCCCTACCCAAGAGAAATTGGGGTGGTTCCTCCATCCTTGATTGTATGTAAAACTATATAAGTTGTTTCCAGGATTGAAAGGTGGTCTGGGATTATTACCCATATAGTCTACATGTTCTTGCACTTGAGGTTCACCACTAGGCATTCCAACAAGGGAAGGGTCCCATTGTTGAGGTACCATGGAGGGTGTAGCTAAAAAAAGGTTGTCCATCTTTTGGTTGAGCTTCTCCACTTGAATTGCTAAGGCTGTAACGACATCCACTTCATACATTCCGGCAGGCTTAGTAGGCTTTGGCCGCACGGTAGTCCATTGGTAGCTATTCATTGCCATTTCCTCTATCAACTGCTGGGCTGCCTCAGGTGTCTTATTATTCAAGGTGCCTCCACTAGCCGCATCAATCATCTGTCTGGTGGCTGGATTTAGACCATTGTAGAAGGTCTGAATCTGAAGCCAAGAAGGTAAGGCATGATGGGGACATCTCCTTAATAATTCCTTGAATCGTTCTCATGTATCGTACAATGATTCAGCCTCTAATTAAACATACATAGAGATGTCGTTCCTTAACTTTGCAGTCTTTGCCGGTGGAAAATACTTCATCAAAAACTTCTCAACCATCATGTCCCAAGTAGTAATGGACCCTCTAGGTAACGAATTGAGCCACTGCTTTGCCTTATGCCTTAATGAAAAGGGGAACAATCTCAATCGAATGACATCGTTGGAGACACCATTGATCTTAAAAGTATCACATATCTCTAGGAATCCGGCTAAGTGTGTATTGGGGTCCTCGTCTTGTAAGCCATCATATTGAACATATTGTTGGACCATTCGTATCACACTCGGTTTCAGTTCGAAATTATTGATTGGAATAGGTGGTCTAACGATGCTTGACCCAGTTTCTTGGAGAATTGGTCTAGCAAAGTCAGACATGGTTTGCTCATTTTGGTTTGCCATGGTATCTAAATCTTCTGGATGGTGTTCTCCTTGATTCACTGTTTCTTCTTCTAACAGTTCATTTACAATATCTGTGGTGTTGATACCCACGTCTCTTTGATTGGTGTTGTGAATAATTCGTTCTGGATCAGAATGAAATGGTTCTAGCCCAGAATTTCTTCCCCTGGTCATAGACTAACAGACTACAAAACAGAGATTAAGTAATATAATTTTACTATAAACTAAGTTACAAATATTTATTAGTAAACAAAAATGGTAGATTAATAGGGTTAAAGCTTTCAAAATATTGAAAAGGATCCCCGACAACGACGCAAAAAACTTGATGAAGATTTTCACATAACATGGTAATAACTTGATGCGAAATCATTTTATAATTTAATAATAACTATGTAGACATGCATAAGCTAAATTGATTTAACATTTCAGGCAAGTGCACCTATCAATCATAGTATAGGGGAATTCTACATCTCGTGTCGTATTCCACAAGGTCTTTTCAAATACTCGTACTCACCTTCACTCTATTATCATACCGATAATTAAAATTGAATTCTAACCTACATTAATCTAACTATGACTTTTTAGATGAAGATACATTGGAGTGTTAAATTGATGAAAAGATGAAAGTTAAGAGCATTCACATGAACTACTTTTGCATTGAGTCAAATCTATTTAATCATGTAATAGCAACATTATCAAACCCATTGTAATATAAGGGTAAAACATTCATTAAATTCTCTCTCGAGCAATTCAAAATCTAATCTAAGTGAGTAAATTTTCTCTCGAACAATTTACAATACTCAAATTTTCATTAAGTACGTTATCATATTTACTACACAAACTTATGAAAGGTTATCTCTAACATATAATAAATTCATTTATACATATAAAAATTATACAATTAACATATCTCTCGATCATGAAAATTGCAGTGTAGATAAAAATAACTCCTAATTATGAAATTATTAACATCATTACAAACATCCAATTTCTCAATCTAGAGGTTTGAAATTCATGAATAACAAAAGCTAAATTCATATTTAGGATAATCATTTTTGTTCCAAGGGTTATATATGCATAAACTACCACACATTTGATAAAAACAATGCGATGCATGATTAAACAAATTGTTCAAATACAAAGTTCATGTAAAATATAAAATAAGGAAAGTTGAATCACCAAGATAAGATCAAAATTAAGAAGATACATGAAGAATTAAAGGCATACAAAAATCCTCTTAAATTATCCTTTTTTTGGGTGCTCCACTTTCGTCCTCCAAAAAAGTTCCAATGTAAATTGATCCAAAAGTGCAGAATAAAATTTTCTCCAGGTTTTTATAGTCTCATAGCAAACATTGTCGAACACGGGTTCCAACACGGCCGTGTTGCAGGCCGTGTTGGCAGTTCCAAGGCGGTTCCACACGAGTAGACGTGTTTGGTCGTGGGCCGTGTTAGATGACACGAGTACTGACACGGCCGTGTTGGCGAACACGACCGTGTTGTTCTTCATATTCTTCAGACACGGGTAGGCTGGCTTTAATTCTTCAATTTGACCCGAAAAGGACACGGGCTGGGAACACAGGCGTGTTCCCACCCGTGTGGTGCTCTGACTCTTCCTTCATTAAATTGGATTCAGCTAGAATAGAACACGGGTAGGAACACGGGCGTGTTCCTACCCGTGTTTGACCAATTCTTCTCCTGTGATCAGCCATGTTGGTCCCGTCAACTCCCCTGTTTGCTCCAAGACTTTTAGTTCCACTGGTTCGCCGTACCTGTATTAGAGAAATTAAGTAGTAAGTGGAGAGCTTAATACATGAAATAGTAAAAACTCTAAACTATGCTCTACTATTCATGACAATACCAATTCTTAACTATTCTGCGCAATTACTTGATAAAGAGGTAGAAAACAGTGGACATGATTACAATTATGATAGTAAAAAGTCTATCATAATTGTACTCATCACTATTTTTGGACTACTAAAGGATATCTGTGTTATTCTCCCGATCTCCGCAAATACATTATTCATCGGATGCTGTCTTCTTGGAATCGGACTCTTACCTTTTTAGTGGATCACCATGTCCTGACCCATCTCTTGATGACATCTTGGTTCCTCGTCCTGCACCTGTAATCCTCTCTTCGATTGACCTACTGTGTCCCCTTTTGGGGCAAGTTTACTCTCGTCGCTCTTCTGATAGTACATTAGTGCCACCACCTCAGCCTATCTCTCCCACCGATGATATGCCGACGGTTCCTACGGAAGCACCTGCTAGCGTGCCTGCTGCTTTCGTGCCAGTCAGCCTAGATCTTCCTATTGCTGTCAGGAAAGGGAGTCGGATCTGTCGGGATAAACCACTATTTGTTAGTTCTTACCAGGGATTGTCAGCCTCTCGTACTGCCCTGCACTCCACTCTGGATCGATATCGTCTCCCCTCTATCGTTGTGGAGGCCAAAGCTCATCCTGACTGTGTGACTGCTATGCACGATGAATTGACAGCTCTTCAACTTAACAACACATGGGACTTGGTCTCCTTACCTACTGACAAGTGAGCTATTGGATGCAAATAGATTTATTCTATCAAAGTTAATGCGGATGGTTCCCTTGATCGCTTGAAGGCCCGCTTGGTTGCCAAAGGCTATGCTCAGACTTATGACCGTGATTATGATGAAACATTTGCCCCCATTGCTAAGATGTCCTCTATCCGCATCTTGCTCTCTCTTGCAGCCTCTCACCAATGGCCCTTGTACCAGTTGGACATCAAGAATGCATTTCTTCATGGGTCCTTAGATGAAGAGGTGTATATGGAACTACCACCTGAGTTCGTTGCTGAGGGGGAGCGTAACAAGGTGTGTCATCTCCGGAAGTCGTTATACGGATTAAAGCAATCCCCTCGAGCATGTTTTGCTCGTTTCCGATCCATGGTCACTCAATTCGGGCTTACCAAGAGTACAAAGGACTCGTCTCTCTTTTATCAGAAATTTTCGGCTGGTACACTTGTACAATCCCGTATTCGCAGAGTAGGGCCCTCCCGGCAGGCGTAGGACCAACTATGAGTTTTTTAAGTTTTTCAGAGATCTTGCACTCTTGGTGGCCAATTTTGGCTTGACCTTGGAAATATACTGGTAGGGGGAGGGAAAATCTACCTCCCCTCCGGTCCCTTTTTTGGGTGAGTGTGGCAAAATGGCCGCTCCCCCCCTTCCCCCCCCAGCTTGCCTTGGTGCGAGGTAGGAGCGGCGAGACAGGCGCATCGGCCTGCCCTGCGGGCGAGCCAGGCCCCGTGGCCTGCGGCTCGCCCGGGCGGCCTGCCCTGCGGGCGAGCCAGGCCTGTGGCCTGCGGCTCGCCCGGGCAGCCTGCCCTGCGGGCGAGCCAGGCTTGCGGCTCGCCTGGGCGGCCTGCCCTGCGGGCGAGCCAGGCCGGCGGCCTGCGGCTCGCCCGGGCAGCCTACCCTGCGGGCGAGCCAGGCCGGTAGCGTGCCCTGCGGGCGAGCCAGGCCGGCGACCTGCTTCTCGCCCGGGCGGCCTGCCCTGCGGGCGAGCCAGGCCGGCGGCCTGCGGCTCGCCGTGGCGGCCTGCCTTGCGGGCGAGCCAGGCCGGCGGCCTGCTGCTCGCCCGGGTGGCCTGCCCTGTGGGCGAGCCAGGCCTGCCCTGTGGGCGAGCCAGGCCTGCGACCTACTGCTCGCCCGGACGGCCTGCCCTGCGGGCAAGCCAGGCCCTGCGGCCTGGTGCTCGCCCCCGGCGGGTGGTTCCTTCGGAGGGGGTGGGGGAGCATGGTTCGGCCCCCCAGACCCCTTTGGGCCGTATTTTTACCGTTATGCCCTCGAGGGGGGATTACCTCTTTACCCCCCGGTGTGGAGATTTTCTATTGGCTCGAGGCTTTTTTTGCCTTAAGGGTATTTTGGACATTTCTCCCCCGGGTTTGGAAAAACTATAAATAGATCCCCTTTGGTACCTTTGGGAGAGGAGTTTTTTGATCTCCTCCCTTGGTTTTCTTCTTGGTTGAGTTGAGAGAGCTCTCCAAGGTGCCCAACTCTGCCATTGGTGAGGGAGAAGTGCTCTTGTGACCTTCCGGGTGTGTGGTGGGACCTCCACGCTAGAGCCGAGGGTCTGTTCTTAGTTTCCCAAGTCTTTGGTCCGTGACGTTCACCCGAGTGTAGTAGGTGTGAGGTCACCCCTCTTTTGGGACCCCGAACTCCACGAGAGACCAAGTTTTTGGTTTCAACATTTTGGTGCGGTGAGCGTGGAGAGTGACCAACACAGAAGATCTCGGGAGAGTGTCATGACCGGAGATCAGGGAGGTGGTGATGATCTCGGCGAGCTCCCCAACCCCGGACCCTTCGTAAGAAGGGAGGAGTTCATAGCTTCCATCCAAGGCATCATGGAGATGCTGAGAAGCATTGCCCCTCGGGCTAACAACTCAACCCCCACCCCCTAGGGACTGGCTCCCAGGTGTCTCCGCGAGCTGACCCAGAGTGGTCTCGGCGAGCTGCCTCCCAGGGGTACAGACGAGATGACCCCAGCAGGGGGAGAAGGAAGTGTACCAAGTAGGCGACCTGGGAAGGAAAGAATGAGAGAGGGGGTCGAGCGAGACCTCCCTGGCCGGGAGCTATTCCCCAGCCAGGTGAGTGCGAGCCCTCCAGGCGAGCAGGTCGCGCGAGTAGAGGTTGCGAGAGCACCCCTCAGGGGGTCACCCTTCAGTGAGCTGATCATCTCAGCTCCCGTTCTTGAGGGGTTCAGAGAGCCATACATGGCTTACTGTACCGGGAAGGATGACCCCGTCCAACACTTGCAGTGGTTCGAGGATGCCGTCTCCATCAGGCCGATGACGGATGCCTTCAAGTGTCGCCTCTTTGCGATCACGTTGAAGGAGAAGGCAAGGGACTGGTTTCATCAACTCCCTCCGAGGTCAATCTATGAGTTCGAGGACTTGAGCCGGAGCTCCACCTCCAAGAAGAGGAAGAAGAGTCCTGAATCCATCTTCCTGATAAGAGAGAGAGCCGAGGGTCTGTTCCTAGTTTCCCAAGTCTTTGGTCTGTAACGTTCCCCCGAGTGTAGTAGGTGTGAGGTCACCCCTCTTTTGGGACCCCGAACTCCACGAGAGACCAAGTTTTTGGTTTCAACATTTTGGTGCGGTGAGCGTGGAGAGTGACCAGCACAGAAGATCTCGGGAGAGTGTCACGGCCGGAGATCAGGGAGGTGGTGATGATCTCGGCGAGCTCCCCAACCTTGGACCCTTCGTAGGAAGGGATGAGTTCATGACTTCCATCCAAGGCATCATGGAGATGCTGAGAAGCATTGCCCCTCGGGCTGACAGCTCAACCCCCGCCCCCCCAGGGACTGGCTCCCAGAGGTCTCGGCGAGCTGACCCAGAGTGGTCTCGGCGAGCTGCCTCCCAGGGGTACATGCGAGATGACCCCAGCAGGGGGAGAAGGAAGTGCACCAGGTAGACGACCTGAGAAGGAAAGAATGGGAGAGGGGGTCGAGCGAGACCTCCCCGGCCGGGAGCTGTTCCCCAGCCCGGTGAGTGCTAGCCCTCCAGGCGAGCAGGTCGCGCGAGTAGAGGTTGCGAGAGCACCCCTCAGGGGGTCACCCTTCAGTGAGCTGATCATCTCAGCTCCCGTTCCCGAGGGGTTCAGAGAGCCAGACAATGGCTTACTATACACGGAAGGATGATCCCGTCCAACACCTGCAGTGGTTCGAGGATGCCGTCTCCATCAGGCCGATGACGGATGCCTTCAAGTGTCGCCTCTTTGCGATCACGTTGAAGGAGAAGACAAGAGACTGGTTTCATCAACTCCCTCCGAGGTCAATCTATGAGTTCGAGGACTTGAGCCGGAGCTTCCAACTCCGCTTCTCCACCTCCAAAAAGAGGAAGAGGAGTCCTGAATCCATCTTTCTGATAAGGCAGAGAGCTGAGGAGTCGCTGACCCATTACGTTGACAGGTTCCAAGAAGAGATCTTGGATATCCAGGAGATGCCGGGGTATACCCTCCAGATGACGTTCACGGTGGGGTTGCGCGAGGGGTTCTTCAAGATGAGCCTGACCCGAAAGGCCCCCCTTTCTTTCGAGGAGCTGATGGAAAGGGCGGCTGAGGAGATAGCCATGGAGGCGGCCAACCCGGTATTTGTCAAGAAGTTGGCAAAGCTAACAGAGTCGGAGCCAAAAGAGCAAGGTGGCTCAAGATATCAAGAAGGAAGGCAAAGAGATGAGCAGAGAGCTCAGGGGTTCCAGGGACAGGAGGGTCCGGAACCAGGCTGGAGGCAGCAGGGAGGACCTACCCAGGGTCAAGGAAGAGCTCTCATCCAGGGTGGGGGAAACTTTCACGGGGCCAGCTCTTGCCCCCACTCCAGCAAGCCTTGACAATAGGTGGAGGAGGAAGAGGCAACGGGAGAGACCGTCGAGCCCGCTGAAGGAGGGGAGAAGGAGCATTGCCATACTACAACTTTCACCTAGTATAGGGGCACGCCACGGCTACCTACCCCGAGTTCTTAGAAGTGAGGGGGGCGAGAGGCCCTGCCCAGCAGCAGCCGCCGGTGCAGGTTGAAGAAGTTCCACCCCGAGTGGGGGAAGAAGACATATGCGAGGACCGGGTCGATGAAGGACACCGAGGTGACATAACAGTGATCCATGGAGGAGTAGGGATCGAGGCCACTCAGAAGGCGAGTCTCCATGTCATGTACCGATGGAGCGTCGCTTCGACGTCCCAGACCCCGCCCCCTGAAGAGAAGATCACCTTCTCGGTGAAGGACCTTCCAGACCATGAAGATCCGTTCTGCGATGCGCTGGTCATCAAGACAGCCATCGAGGGCTACACCGTCTCCCGGATCTTGGTTGACAACGGGAGCTCCGTCAACGTCATTTTCAAGCAGGCGTTTGACGAGATGAAGGTGGAGCCAAGGAGGGTGTTGACCTCAGACGGACCTCTGTTCGGATTTTCAGGGGAGAGGAAGGAGGTTGAAGGTAGAGTAGGGCTACAAGTGAAGTTGGGAGGGACATCAAGGAACTGCCGGTTCGTCATAGTTGACGCTCCGAGCAGGTACAACGCCATCTTCGGAAGGCCCCTCATCAACGCCTTCCGTTGCGTACCGTCTTCGTTCCACCAGTGCCTCAAGTTCAGCTCAGGAGGGATCCAGGTCAGAGTCAAGGGAGACTCCAGGATGGCAAGACAATGTTATGTTACGGCCGTCAATACCATCTCTTGGTTCGCCAAGACAGAGGAGATGGAAAGGATCATGGAGAGCCTGAGCAAGATGGAGGTATCTGAGGGGAAGGCTGACGGCCCTCATGTCCAGGCTCGCTGAAGAAACCTCGCCTCGATAGAGTCTTGTACTTTTTCTTATGATGTAATGAGTTCAGCCCCCGACCAGTTGAGTCGGGGGATCATGTAACCCATCATGTTTTCCCCTTTGGAGGATGTTGGATTTGGTAAGGTTTGGTTGAGATGCTTAGTCCCCCCCCCCCAAGAGAACCTCCCCATGCCAGGCTCTCACTGGCTGGATGGGTTGAGGATATTTTGAGGAAGCCAAGTCCTTTGCTCTGATGACGGTCCGCTGTCAGGCTCCCACTAGCTGGCAGGGCAGGTGTACCTCTCGTGGAAGCCCAGTTCCTTTGCTACGATGATGGTCCCGCTGTCAGGCTCTCACTAGCTGGCAGGGCAGGCGTACCTCTCGTGGAAGCCCAGTTTCTTTGCTCCGATGATGGTCCCGCTGTCAGGCTCTCACTAGCTGGCAGGGCAGGCGTACCTCTCGTGGAAGTCCAGTTCCTTTGCTTCGATGACGGTCCTGCTGTCAGGCTCTCACTAGCTGGCAGGGCAGGCGTACCTCTCGTGGAAGTCCAGTTCCTTTGCTTCGATGACGGTCCTGCTGTCAGGCTCTCACTAGCTGGCAGGACAGACGTACCTCTCGTGGAAGCCCAGTTCCTTTGCTCCGATGATGGTCCCGCTGCCAGGCTCTGACTAGCTGGCAGGGCAGGCGTAACTCTCGTGGAAGCCCAGTTCCTTTGCTCCGATGATGGTCCCGCTGTCAGGCTCTCACTAGCTGGCAGGGCAGACGTACCTCTCGTGGAAGCCCAAGTTCCTTTGCTCCGATGGCGGTCCCGCTGTCAGGCTCCCACTAGCTGACAGGGCAGACGTATCTCTCGTGGAAGCCCAAGTTCCTTTACTCCGATGACGGTCCCGCTGTCAGGCTCCTACTAGTTGGCAGGGCAGGCGTACCTCTCGTGGAAGCCCAAGTTCCTTTGCTCCGATGATGGTCCCGCTGTCAGGCTCTCACTAGTTGATAGGGCAGACGTACCTCTCGTGGAAGCTCAGTTCCTTTGCTCCGATGACGGTCCCGCTGTCAGGCTCCCACTAGCTGATAGGGCAGGCGTACCTCTCGTGGAAGCCCAAGTTCCCTTGCCCCGAAGCTGTCTCGTCACCCAGACTCTCATTAGCTGGCATGACAGGTTGACCCCTCGGGAGGCTAAGTATTTTCACCCCGAGGCTGTCTCGTCACCCAGAATCCCATTAGCTGGCATGACAGGTTGACCCCTCGGGAGGCTAAGTGTTTTCACCCCGAGGCTGTCTCGTCACCCAGGCTCCCATTAGCTGGCATGACAGGTTGACCCCTCGGGAGGCTAAGTGTTTTCACCCCGAGGCTGTCTTGTCACCCAGACTCCCATTTGCTGGCATGACAGGTTGATCCCTCGGGAGGCTAAGTGTTTTCATCCCGAGACTGTCTCGCCACCCAGACTCCCTTTAACTGGCATGACAGGTTGACCCCTCGGAGAGGCCTTATAATCTTTCCTACCGCGAGAAGAGGGCACTCAACGAATACGTTGTGTTGGATGTTTCTTTCCGAGTTTGTGCCAACCTCGAAAAGAACGGGGATTGTGTACAACCCCGTATTCGCAGAGTAGGGCCCTCCCGACAGGTGCAGGACCAACTATGAGTTTTTTAAGCTTTTCAGAGATCTTGCACTCTTGGTGGCCAATTTTTGCTTGACCTTGGAAATATACTGGTAGGGGGAGGGAAAATCTACCTCCTCCCTGGTCCCTTTTTTGGGTGAGTGTAGCAAGATGGCCGGTCCCCCCCCCCCCCCCCCCAGCTTGCCTTGGTGCGAGGTAGGAACGACGAGACATGCACATTGGCCTGCCCTGCGGGCGAGCCAGACCCAGTGGCCTGCGGCTCGCCCGGGCGGCCTGCCCTGTGGGCGAGCCAGATCCGTGTCCTGCGGCTCGCCCGAGCAGCCTGCCCTGCGGGCGAGCTAGGCCTGCGACCTGCGGCTCGCCCGCGCAGCCTGCCCTGCGGGCCAGCCAGGCCTACGGCTCACCCGGGCAGCCTGCCCTGCGGGCGAGCCAGGCCGGCGGCCTGCGGCTCTCCCGGGCGGCCTGCCCTGCGGGCGAGCCAGGCCCCGCGACCTGGTGCTCGCCCCCGGCGGGTGGTTCCTTCGGAGGGGGTGGGGGAGCATGGTTCGTCCCCCCGGACCCCTTTGGGCCGTATTTTTACCGTTATGCCCTCGAGGGGGGATTACCTCTTTACCCCCCGGTGTGGAGATTTTCTATTGGCTCGAGGCCTTTTTTGCCTTAAGGGTATTTTGGACATTTCGGCCCCCTGGCTTGGAAAAACTATAAATAGACCCCCTTGGGTACCTTTGGGAGAGGAGTTTTTTGGCCTCCTCCCTTGGTTTTCTTCTTGGTTGAGTTGAGAGAGCTCTCCAAGGTGTCCAACTCTTCGATTGGTGAGGGAAGGGAAGTGCTCTTGTGACCTACCGGGTGTGTGGTGGGACCTCCACGCTAGAGCCGAGGGTCTGTTCCTAGTTTCCCAAGTCTTTGGTCCGTGACGTTCCCCCGAGTGTAGTAGGTGTGAGGTCACCCCTCTTTTGGGAGCTCGAACTCCACGAAAGACCAAGTTTTTGGTTTTAACAACACTATTCTTCTAGTGGTTTATGTCGATGATATTGTCATCACAAGCAGCAATTCTGAAGGGATAATAAATCTCAAGGCATTCTTACACTCCAACTTCCAGACAAAAGATTTGGGCTCATTACGGTACTTCCTAGGGATTGAAGTTGCTAATTATGATGATTCCCTCTTTATTTGTCAACGTGAATATGCTCTCGATCTTTTATCCGACCTTGGAATGTCTAACCGTGGCCCTATGGATTCTCCACTTGAACCAGGGGAAAAAGTTCTTCATGTCGAAAGCAAACCGTTTGATTCACCAGTGAAGTATCGTAGAATAGTTGAAAAACTGAACTACCTTACCATGACTCTTCCTGACATTGCTTGTGCTGTAAGTAAGGTCAGTCAGTTCATGGCTGCTCCAACTATCTCTCAATGGGAATCTGTTCTCCGAATCGTCATGTACATAAAGAAAGATCCTGGTCTCGGGATATCATACAAGAATCGAGGCCATTATAATATTGAGGCATACTGTCACTCTGACTGGGCAGAGGCTGCTTAGCCACCCGAAAGTCAACCACGAGATTTACTATCTTTCTAGGTGGGAATCTCGTCTCCTGGAAGAGCAAGAAACAGATCACGGTTGCTAGATCTAGTACTGAGGCGGAATATCGGGCTATATCCTACTCTGTTGCTGAGATCATGTGGGTTAGACAAATTCTTGGTGAAATCGGGTACCCTGTTCAAGATCCCACTCCTCTATGGTGTGATAATCAGACTGCGATACAGATAACTACTAATTCTGTGTTTCATGAACGCACAAAACACATAGAGGTCGACTGCCACTTTGTTAGGGAGAAGTATGAAAAGGACTTATTTCTCCAAGTCACGTGAAGACAGAGATCAGGTTGCAGATATTCTTATCAAGGGAGTTACATGAGTCAGAATGAACTTTATATGTAATAAGTTAGGTCTGGGAAGTTCCCACGACCCAACTTGAGGGGGAGTGTTAGACTCATTAATCCCATCTCGTGTATACTGTTTGTATGTTGTTCTCTACTTCATATATATATCTCTACTAATATACGAAAACTACTCTTTGGTGAAACATTGCCTGATGTCCCTATATTGCCCTTATAGTTGTATTCATAATTACACAATTATATCACACTTTATATTAGTATATTATAAAGACAATGTCCTTTTAGGTAATTACACAACTTTACAATATTAAAATACAAAAAATAAAAACACTAGATACCCTAAATCTATTGTCTATAGCTAGGAATGACAAGAGAAAAATTAATGTTTTGGCGTTAAAATATTATTTATTTTACAAAATAAAAATTGCATTCTTGTTTTATATTTTTTTACGGTCATTTTGAGTACTCATAGGTATATGTTGCGGTGCGGGCGGAGCCCGTCGGGAGCGGGCGGGTACTGTCGCGCGAGGCCATAGGGGCGGGTACTGTCTACGACAAATGTCGCCGCCCACGACAAATGTCGCCGCCACGACAAATGTCGTCCCCACGACAAATGTCGCACCACCGGCAAATGTCGCATCCCGGCGAATGTCGCACCCCGCCGAATGTCGCACCCCGCCGAATGTCGCACCCGACCGATTGTTGCACCCCCGCCGAATGCCCCCAGGGCCGAAGGCCCGTGCCTGTCACTTGTGTGTGTGTGTATATATATATATATATATCCCTTGGACGTCTATTGGAGGTACCAATCATTCCAATACCGTGTAACACAACTAATGAGTTAAGAAATTTTAGAGATTCTAGTTGAAATCAAGTTGTTCTATTTTTAGCTTTTGTTCTGTATTTACCCATAAGGGTATTTTCGTCGTTGTATTTTTCCCTCACTTATATAAGTGCAGGGATCTCCCTTTTTCTAATTACATCATTATTATTCCCGTTTTCTACTTGGTATCAGAGGAAAAAAAAACCTAGCCGCTCTCGCTCGTCGTCCCGCTCCCTCGAGCGTCGCCGCTCGGTCGCCCTCGCTTGCTCGTCGTCGTCCTAGCCGCTCTCCTGCTGCCCTTCTAATGTGGCTGCCGGGCGGCCTCCTAGCCACCGTTGGCTGCTGAGAAGGACGCCGCCGCCGTCCTTCCATGAAGCAGCCGCCATTCCGCACCGCCTCCCTGCTGCGTTTCTTCATCTTCTCCGGCTAGCCGCTGCTGCTGCTGCGTGCGCTCCGGCTAGCTGCTGCACGCGATCGACTAGCCGCCGCTGCTGCTGCTGCGTGCGATCTTCCTGCTGCTGCGTGCGTTCTTCCGGCCTCTTCATCCGGCTTTCTTCATCTTCTCCGGATGCTGCTATTTCTCGGGCACCTCTCCTTTTTTCAGGATCTGATGTAACTGAGCCTCTCTAGATCTGATCTCCGCTTCTCTCCGGATTCTGCTGTTCCCATGGATGATTCTTCGATTGGTGGTGGCTCTCCATCACCGAGTGTTTCTGTTCCCCAAATGGGGGAAACCCTGCGGCCTTCAGGTTCCCAGATGGGTGAACTCCAGCGACCTTCTGGTCATACTAGCTCCTTGAAGATTACCACGGTGTCGTTAGATGGCACTAACTATCTAGAGTGGCCTCGTGCGGCACAACATGTTATTCGCAGCCACCAGCTCTTTGGATACATTGATGGGACCAAAGTGGCACCCTCCCTGACTGATCCTGCCTGGTCGCGTTGGGATTCCGAGAATTCCCTGGTGGTTTCCTGGCTTCTCCACTCTATGTCTCCAAAGGTATACCGCAACTATATGCTAATGGACTCAGCTTACGAGATTTGGACTCGCGCGCGGGAGACTTACTCTCAGATCGGGAATTCCACTCAGGTTTATGAGCTGACCCGCCGTATGTTGGAACTACGACAGAGATCTATGACTGTTTCCGCCTACTACTCTGAGTTCGAGCGTATATCTCAGGAGTTAGATTACTTCGATCAGTTTACCCCTGCTTGCACTGCCGATGCAGTTCTGTTGCAAAAGCGAGATGAACGATTTCATCTTCATGTGTTCTTGATGGGTTTGAGCATGGAGTTGGATATGGTTCGCACCAATATTCGGCATCGCTTACCCCTCCCATCACTCAGGGAGGCGTTCAGTATGGTTCTTGGCGATGAAGATCATCGGAGGTCTCTCAACACGGCGGCTCCCCCTTCCGACCGCTCGGCTTTTACTAGTATTGGCCGTGGTGGTGCTAGCCATACCACCCAGATTCCCACCTGTGACCATTGTGGCCGTCGGGGCCATTCTCGGGAAGCGTGCTTCAAGCTTCATCCGCACCTTGCTCCACCTGGATACGTCCGTGGTCGTGGACGTGGGCGTGGTCCTGGTCGTGGTGGACATCGCCAGACTGACACCCGTTCTCATGATGCTGCTTACTCCACAGAGATTCAAGGGGGCCATCATGGCCAGCTCCCAGATCATTTCACCATGTCTGAATTGGATGCGCTCCGCCGTCTGATACATTCTCAGTCTGATCCCACATCGAGTAGCTCCTCTTTGTTTGCCACTGCTGCGATGCCCAGTGCCCATGCTGCTGTGACTCCTTTGTCTGAGTGGATTATTGACTCAGGAGCTACTGATCATATGACCGGATCCTCTACAGGTTTTTACTCCTACACACCTTGTCTGGTAAGGACAAGGTTGTCTCTGCCAATGGCACCTTGTCTCCTATTGCTGGCAAGGGCAATTTCTCCTGCTCCTCTTCGCTTCCTCTCACTTATGTTTTGCATGTTCCATCTTTTCCCCGCAGTTTACTTTCTATTAACAATCTTACTAAATCTCTTAACTGTTTTGTAACCTTTTCCCCTGATTCTTGTATTTTTCAGGAACTGGGTACGAAGCGGATACTTGGCAGTGGTAGGAACCGCGGTGGTCTGTACTACCTGCATGCTACACCATCATCCCTTGCTCTGTCCTCTTCTGCTGTTACTACTGCGACGCTCGACGCTGGCACTTGCGTCTTGGTCACCCGTCTCCTGTTTATCTTCAGAAACTTTTCCCTACTTTATCTCAGCTTGTTTCTAGTTTTAAATGTGATGTTTGTGAAATATCTAAACATGTTCGTCATTCATCATCTCACTTATCTTCTCCTAGTGGTGTTCCTTTTTCTGTTATACATTCAGATGTATGGGGACCTTCCCTAGTTGCTTCTTTGACTGGATATAGATGGTTTGTTACGTTTATTGATTGTTTTTCCCGTATTACTTGGGTTTATCTTTAAAAAAAAAGGGGATGTCGCTTCTGTCTTTCAAACCTTTCATAAGATGATACAAACTCAGTTCAACGGAACCATTCGTGTCCTTCGTAGTGACAATGGGGGCGAATATGATGATCGTGGTGTGTTTGGGGCCTACCTCTCGAACAATGGCATTATCCACCAAACTACGTGCGTTTACACTTCCACCCAAAATGGTGTGGCGGAACGAAAAAACAGGCATCTCCTTGATGTTTCCCATTGCCTTCTCACCACCATGCACCTTCCAAAATCCTATTGGGGTGATGCCATCATGACGGCTACTCATCTTATCAACCGTCTCCCCTCGCGGGTTCTTGCTTATGTTACACCTCTGGCTCGTCTTGCTTCTAAGACTGTTGTTCATACCTCATCTCTTCCTCTTCGTATATTTGGGTGTGTTTGTTTTGTTCATGTTCACCAGCCTCTTCGGGATAAGCTCGATCCTCGAGCTATCCGATGTGTCTTTCTTGGTTATTCTACCACCACCAAGGGGTACAAATGTTATCACCCCCCAACCAGACGTACTTTCTGTACCATGGACGTGACGTTCCGCGAGGATGAATCGTATTACCTTGATTTGACTCCTTGTCGTCGGGGGGAGAAGGAGGATGAGGTCATTGATACTGTCCCTCTTCCTGTCATTGGTACTGTTCCTTTCACTTTTATTCCTTCTACTTCCACTACAGATATTCCCCATACACCTTCCACTACGCCATCCACTACAGATATTCCTCATACATCTCCCTCTCAGCATCCTTCACTCATCACTCCCCTACCTCATGTATATCATCGTCGAAAACCAGGTACACAACCCATTGTCGCCCCGCTGCTGCCAATGCTGTCTTCAGACCCAGATCCTGATGCGGATTTACATGTTCCCATTGCTCGGCTACGTGGTAAGGCTCGGTGTACTGAACATCCCATTTTTAATCATGTTGCTTATGATCATCTCTCCAAGCCTCACCAGTCATTTATATCTTCCTTGTCCGAGATCTCTATCCCTAAGACATGACAGGAGGCACTTTGCATCCCAGTATGGGCTCAAGCAATGGAGGAAGAAATGTCAGCTTTGGAGAAGAACCACACTTGGGATGTCATCTCTCTCCCTCCTGGCAAGAAACCCATTGGTTCAAGATGGGTTTTCTCAGTTAAGCAGAATCAGGATGGGAAAGTTGAGCGATATAAAGCTAGGTTGGTTGCTCGTGGTTACACTCAGACTCAGGGGGTTGATTACCAAGAGACCTTCGCTCCTGTAGCAAAGCTGGACTCTATCCATGTGATTATATCTTGTACGGCGATCTTAGATTGAGAACTTCATCAACTGGACATTAAAAATGCATTCTTGCACGGTGACCTCGAGGAAGAGGTGTAAATGTCTTTCCCCCCAGGTTTTGTGAAGAAGGGACAAGAGAGGTTTGTTTGTCGGTTATGGAAGTCCCTGTATGGGCTAAAGCAGTCTCCGAGGGCATGGTTCGGCAGATTCCACAAGGCCATGATCAAGTTTGGCTACAAACAGGGACACTCTGATCATACATTGTTTGTCAAGAGAAATGAAGGGAAAATTGTTGTGCTAATTGTTTACGTTGATGACATCGTGATCACCGGAAATGATACAGATGAAATCTCAAAGCTGAAGGGACTACTCTCAGCCGAGTTCGAAGTAAAGGACCTGGGAAGGCTACGCTACTTCCTAGGAATTGAGGTGACCCGTTCTGACAAGGGTATCTTTATCTCCCAACGCAAGTATGTGTTGGACCTACTGACAGAGACTGACATGCTTGGGTGTGCCCCCGCTAACACACCTATGGAGGAGAACCATAAGATTGATCAAGACAACAATGGTGATCGTACAGATGCTCCTAGTTATCAGAGGTTGGTTGGAAAGCTCTTTTACCTCTCACACACTCGTCCTGACATTACATATGCTGTTGGGATCCTGAGTAGGTACATGCATGCCCCAAGGGTCAGACACCAAGAGGCTGCCTATCGTGTTCTCCGGTATTTAAAGAAGTCTCCAGGACGGGGGCTGATGTTCTCAAAGAACAAACATCTGCGGATCGAGGTCTTCACCGACGCAGATTGGGCTGGATGTCATGATGACCGGAAATCTACAACAGGTTATTGCACCTTCATTGGAGGAAACTTGGTTACATGGCGTAGCAAGAAACAAAGTGTGGTGGCTAGATCCAGTGCTGAAGCTGAGTACCGTTCGATGTCTCAGGGTCTCTGTGAAGGCCTTTGGTTGAGCATCTTATTGCAAGATCTCGGTCTTAAGGAGAAAGCTCCCATATCCTTGTACTGTGACAACAAAGCTGCCATCAGCATAGCGCACAACCCAGTTCAGCATGATAGGACCAAACATGTTGAGGTGGATCGTCACTTCATCAAAGATCATCTTGACAAAGGAAGCCTAGTCACACCCTTCGTCCATTCCAGAGATCAGTTAGCCGACATCTTCACCAAGAGTCTTGGCTCCGATGCCTTTACTGATGACATCCATAAACTCGGAATGATAGATATCTACCATCCAACTTGAGGGGGAGAGTTGAAATCAAGTTGTTCTATTTTTAGCTTTTGTTCTGTATTTACCCATAAGGGTATTTTCGTCGTTGTATTTTTCCCTCACTTATATAAGTGCAGGGATCTCCCTTTTTCTAATTACATCATTATTATTCCCGTTTTCTACTATTCTTTAATAAATATTTTTTTCTTTATGAAATTTTAGTTTGCAAAATAAGATAATAAGTTACTTGGATTTAAAAAGTGATTCAAAAACCTGAAAAATATATTGGCAAACTTTGCAAGATACCAAAGTTACCTGGAATATGATGGTTGGATTTCCATGAACGCATTGTCTTTCCAAATGAACTTGATCACCACAAACACTCCTTTGCCGAGATGATTTTGTTCATTTATTTGAGCCTGTTATCAAGGGCTGCTCTCACACTCACTCCAAAGTTCTGTTACTAGAGAAAGAAGATTGTAAAAGTCGCACACAATGGTGAAAGAAGAAATGCAATATCATTAATTAAATATTTCATTAATTGTTTGCATAGAACTCTCATTTTTATAGACTAGCTTAGCGTGAGTCTACATAGAACTCTCATTAATTGTCTACAATGGTGAAAGAAGAAATGCAATATCATACTTTTATTAGGAATGAGGTGAACTCCACATAGATTTGGATGCTATTATGGGCTAAGTTTTGTGATAGATTGTATGCTTCTGCTTAGGAAGAATATTTGGATATCATAAAAGCTGAATTAGCATTTCAGTTAGAGATAAAAGTATGATAAACTTACATAAATAAAATTACAACCATAATTTGTAGATACTTATATCTAGATAGAATATAAAAATTAATTTGAAATTTAGTTGACATTTGTTTTTATGTCAATGCATTCTTCATCATCCTCTTTGGCTAACATGAATTCGCCACTATCGAATTAAAATCGAAGTACATGCACTTTTTGATCGTATATGTGATATGTACAAATCCAACAACGAAGGAATGCAAATGGAGAAAACAAAAATATTCATGCACTTTTCAATCGTATTTGTGAGGCTTCATCAAAAGTTTTCACAACAGAGAGGGAGCGGGGATACAAGGGGATAACTCTATAATGAGGGAGGAGTTGAGAGAGAACTTTAGAGAGAGACATGAAATTGGTTTACTTCTTTGATACCCATCCTCATACAATGACCAGTCTATTTGTAGACCCAAAATACTAACCCTAACAATTAAGGATAATAATAAAGACAATTTGACCAACTCATACAACTTTGAGGCAGAGGAAGGCAGAGAAGGGTGGAGGGCCGAGAACGAGGATGGGCTGCGGCTCTCCCTGTATATGGTGGAGGAGCTGCGCGATCTGTCTGCCATCCGACAGGAAGAGGTCAAACGGAGGATGACTAAGTACTTTGACAAGCACGTCCAGATCAAACAGTTTGCGGAAGGGGACTTGGTCCTGAAAAAGGTGGATGCAACAGGAAGATCAGCTGTCGTGGGGAAGCTCAACCCCAACTGGGAGGGTCCATACATTGTAAAAGAAGCATTGAGGTCAGGAGGGTATCGCCTCCGGAATGCGGAGGGAGAGACCCTAAGTCACACCTGGAGCGGTGATGACTTGAAGCGTTTCTACCCATGAATCATGTACGTACATCCCTTTGGTAAATATGAAATCTCTTGGTCTTTCGGCTCTTTTTGCAATAGAATTTGTGGCAAGGCATGTTCATAAAGTAGACCCCGAGCAGATCCCGCTGCCAGGTTTTCATCTATCTATCAAGGCTGGATGTCACTCGAGAGAGTCTACCCAGACCCCGAACAGATCTCGCTGTCAGGCTCCCACTAGCTGGCAGAGCTGGATGTCACTCGAGAGAGTCTACCCAGACCCCGAGCAGATCTCGTTGCCAGGCTCCCACTAGCTGGCAGACCTGGATGTCACTCGAGAGAGTCTACCCAGACCTCGAGCAGATCCCGCTGCCAGGCTCCCACTAGCTGGCAGGGCTGGATGTCACTCGAGAGAGTCTACCCAGACCCCGAGCAGATCTCGCTGCCAGGCTCCCACTAGCTGGTAGGGCTGGATGTCACTCGAGAGAGTCTACCCAGACCCCGAGCAGATCCCGCTGTCAGGCTTTCATCTAGCTGGCAGGGCTGGATGTCACTCGAGAGAGTCTACCCAGATCCCACTGCCAGGCTTTAATCTAGCTGGCAGGGTTGAATGTCACTCGAGAGAGTTTACCCCGACCCCGAGCAGATCCCGCTGTCAGGCTCCCACTAGCTGGCATGGCTGGATGTCACTCGAGAGAGTCTACCCAGACCCCGGGCAGATCCTGCTGCCAGGCTCCCACTAGCTGGCAGGGCTTGATGTCAATCGAGAGAGTCTATCCAGACCCCGAGCAGATCCCGCTGCCGGACTCCCACTAGCTGGCAGGCTGGATGTCACTCGAGAGAGTCTACCCAGATCCCGAGCAGATCCCGCTGCCGGGCTCCTACTAGCTAGCAGGGCTGGATGTCACTCGAGAGAGTCTACCCAGACCTCGAGCAGATCCCGCTGCCAGACTCCCACTAGCTGGCAGAGCTGGATGTCACTCGAGAGAGTCTACGCAAGTCCCGAGTTGCTCCCACTGTCAGGCTTTCACCTAGCTGACAGGGCAGGGGCCCTCGGTGGTCATTATTCTTGCTCTGGAGCCAAGTCCCAGGCTGCTCCCGCTGTCAGGCCCCCATCTAATTGACAGGGCAAGGGCCTCGGTGGACATTGTGAAATGCCTATGGAACCAAATCCCGGGCTGCTCCGGCCAGTCAACATGAGACATTTGAAGTTAAACATGAGGCCGAGGTCGGAGGGAACAGATCACAGGGAAAACAAGAGATTAGATCCAACAATCTCCAGGCAAGCAGGTAGTGGCGAGCTGGGATCTCGACAATTACTCAGAGTTAGCACTATCTAAGCAAGGCAATGCCAAAGGTGACGAGCCGAGATCTCGGTATCTACGAAGGAAGGCGAGCCGAGACAGTCCTCGGCCAGTTCACTCCATCCCCTTGACATTTTACTTGGGAAAATTTGGCCTAGCACGAATCCTTAAAAGGGAAAGAAACCCCGAGGCGAGCTGGGTAGCCGCGTGTCCAGCTCGGCGAGCTGGGTGGCCGCGTGTCCAGCTCGGCGAGTGGTCTAGTCCCTAATATTAAGGGGTGACGAGATCTTAAGGCCTCTGTGCGGGTATGTATCCTAACTCAGCAAATAAATTCTAGCGGCGAGTCTACCCTAGCGAGGTCGCTCAACGAGGGGGAGACATGCGTGCGAGTACAATACAGGAAAGTAAATACAGAAGAATGCGAAAATGCACTAAGTATTTTCATTAATGTATATTGGTCGTTACAAAAGCACTTGCCTCGGCGAGGTTACAAAATAGGTGGGGGGGGGAGATCATTACAAATAAAACAAAAAGAAAAATATGCGAGCTAGCTCTCGCCCTCCCCTTTAGAATGGCCGTCGTCGAAGCCGGAGACACCCTTGAAGAGTTAGTCGAAGCTGCCCTCCTTCTCACCATAGGTGGAAGCAGGGGGAAACAACTCCGGCAACAGGTCCCTTGCGGTCATCTCCTCGCAACCCGCCGTCAACACTTGCATGTCTCGCATGACCTGCAGGGTGTAGTCAGCAGTGCTGATGGAGTTAAACCGCAACTTCTCGGCGACCTCCGCCTCACTGAACATCTTCGGCCTCTTGGCTGCGACGCCCGACTCGCCGATAGAGGGGGGAAGAAGATGTCTATCAGGCGAGTCAACTAGCCCTGGAACCCCTTGTTCTACTCTTCCAGCTTCTTGTTCTTCTCTTCCATCTCGACAGTGCGAGCGCGCATCCGGTTCACGGTTTCGACATCCTACAAGGCGAGAAAGGTAAGAGAAGAAGTCGTGAAAGTACCAAGTAAAATGAAAAGGGATTAGTTGACACTTACCACCCCGCCGACATTTTTGCTGAGGATGTCCTCGACAATTCCCTGTGGCCTCGCCAGGTCGGCGACATCGTCCTTGGCGACATCTCGCTCCTGCTCGGCCTTCACCAAGTTATGGCTGAGGTGGATGCCGCGGCGAACCGACATGTGTGCGAGCTCCATGGCGCGCTTCTGAGCTCGCGAGCACTCGTGGGTGAGTCGCTGGAGGCTCATGTCGTTGTAGGCATCGGCGTCCTCGCGGCCATATAGCCCAAAGCCGAGGGCATAAGCGTGCCCGCTGGGAGGGCGGCACTCATACCAGGAGGGGAGGAGGGATGAGATGGAGACTCTGTGGGCCCCTTCATCCCACTGGACCATCGGCTCGTCGAGTTGGTCCTTTGCCTTCCCGTCAAGGCCGTAGTTCCGGTGGTCCTTCAACAGGCCCGACTCGCGGATCGGGAACTCGTCGACAACTGGGGAAGCAGGAGGGTCGTCGCCGCCTTGATCCTTCTCCGGCGAGTCGAGGACGATCTGTTTCCCCTTGGAGATCGCCACCTCCTTCTTCATCTTCTTCGGTGGCGGGGGATGGCGAGTCGAGCTGGAGCTCGCGGGGTCGGGTCGCTTCTTGGTGGAGGGAGGCCTGATCGACTCTGATTCCATCCGGCAGGCCGCCGCGGCTGCCCGCTCGCACGCGAGTGCGTCAGGGTAGAGTCCCGAGTCCGCAAAAGGCGGATGCTCGGGAATCAGTCGCTCCCATGCAGGAAATAACTTGTCATCATAAATTTTTTGATGATATTGGCGAGCCCATTAAAAGAATAGAAGGAAAGCTATACCTTCGCCAGGAAAAACCGGGGGGAGCGAGTCGAGGCCCCTTAGAAGGAAGGCGGCCTCGAAGTCCTTGCCGAGGAAAAACCTGTGTAACTCGACATCGTTGCCCGTCATGGTGGGTGGCCGGTATACCTCCTCGCTCCGTTGCTGAGGCGAGAAGGGAACGTTGCCGAGATCCCCTTTGACGAAGACAAATTTCGAGAACCAGTTATGGTTCTTATTGGCCGTCTCTTGAACTTTGAGCTGCGAGCCGGCGAGGAAGGCCACCTCATCTTTGGTCGCGCGGTATATGAACAGTTTGCGGAAGACAGTGAGGTTGAACTCTATCCGCTCTCGACGGAGGAAGAAGGCGAATGCCACCGTCATGGCGATGACGTTCGGGTTCAGCTGTGCCGGGACCGCCCAGTAGTACTTCAACATCTGGCGGATCTCTGGCCAGAGAGGGAGCCGCAACCCCACCTCGAAGTGCAAGATGGGGAAGGCGAGTTCATCCTCGAAGAATGAATTTATCGCCTCGCCTTCCCCGGGTCGACGCGCGGTGAAACCCGATGGAATGTAATCGGCAATGAAGTTCGCGAGCTCCTGCTCGGTAGTGTTCCCTTCATAGGTGTACTCGGCGAATTGCCTCGCACACTTCGACCGTCCATCAGCGTCAGGTCGCTTCTTGCCCGTCTTTCTTGAAAATCTTGATACGAGTGCAATTGGCGAGAAGGGCAACAGAAGGGGGGTATGAGTCTGCAGTAAAGGCGATGGTCTGGGGGTAGGTTAGGGGGCTTGTTTATAGAAAACAAAATAATTACTGAGCCGACCGGTCAGTCCGGCTCGCCGACCCGGACTCGCCAAACCTCTGCGACCTGTTCTACCCTAACGCGAGCCGAGTTTAAAGCACAACATGATTTACGAGTCACAAGCATCGGAAATTAAATCTAGAAAAACAGTTAAATTATTACACACCAATGTCAAATAGTCAGTTCATAAGAATTATTTCAACATGCGCGAGCTGCGGGTCTGGGGGGCGAGTGTCGGTAGGCTCAGCTAGGGAGCCATTTCCATCTACCCCGGCCTCGCGCCCCCATCCCCGGAGGTTGGCGAGGATTTTTAAACTCGCGGACTTGCTCCAGATCTTGGTGGATGACGTGCAGGTTTTCCTGAATCCGATCCATGAGGGGTCCTGGGGAAGTCATCCCGCCTGGCGAGCTGCGCCAGACCTTATCCGCCAGCAGCACATAGTCCCGCTCCATCGCGCGCAGCCGCTCGCCGTCAATAGCTCGATCCTCCTGGATATCGCGCAGCGCGAGGCCATACTTTCGGAGAATCCCAATAGTTCGCCTCCTCAGCTCGGCAGGGTCCAGCGAGGCATCCAGGAAATCCTCTATCACATTGGGCGAGGGAGGTGGCGAGTGGAGAGCCGGCTCGAAGGATTCTTCGGTTTCAGAGTGGTCAGGAAGGCCTGCGAGAACAACAAAATCAGATGAGGAGCATAGGTTTGCAGAAATGATGAATGCTACAGACTAACTTCGCGAGATGGTCCCGCCGAGGTGGAGCTGCCGAGAAGAACTTGGCTGACCCTGAAATGGGAGAGCGAGAGGAGGCTGAAGGGCCTTGCCGCGACCAGGAACTTGAGAGTTTGGGGAGATCAGATTGAAGTTCGGGATGAGGATGTCCCTGACACCTCCCCCTGTAAGTACAGGACTGGGGGTAGGAACTCGAGGCGACTCGCGAGCCGGCGGCTTCAGCGGTAGTGAGCCCAGCCCAGTGGCATCAAAGGGATGCGATGGGTTTCTCGCGCGGCCTTCAGTAGATGTTTGGGGGGCGAGTCGCCGCGAGGAGAGTCTACTCACGGCATAGAGGTTTCAGTACTATTCTGATGGGTGTCCGGGTCGACAAGAAGGTCGATGATCTCTTTTCCTTTTGGTTCGGCGACTGTCTTTGAGGAAAAAGCGAGACCTTGATCTGGGGTTGAGGCCAGATCACGGTAGACCAACTCGGCAACTTTAGGGACAGATTTGGCCTTCTTGGCGGGCTGGCGTTTTGGCAACTCGCGCGACAAATGACTGGGCGACAAAGAGACCAGCTCGGCAACATGAGCATCATTGAGCTCCCGGGCACGGCTAAGCCTCTCTTGGAGCTCCTTGGAGAGAGGCATCTCGGCAGAATCAGAGTAAAGGGGAATGACAAGGGTCTCCCAGGTAAGGGGGCGTATATTTATAGTAGCTTGCGGACCCCACCAAAAGATTCCCTCCCGCTCCCGCAGCGCTCATCAAATATCTGGGGTTTGATGTTTCTTTCCGAACTTCGCGGAAGCTCGCAAAGAGCGGGGATTGTGTACAACCCCGTATTCGATGAGTGAGTTCCCCTCCAGGATCAGTGCTTTGCGAGATCTTCAAGAGCTAAGTCGCTCAAGAAGCGAGCCCCCCCCAAGTGTTCGCCAAGCCGGCCGCGCGAGCCGGGATCTTGGCGTCGAGTGAGGCGAGTTCACTCGACACCTTCCGCCTTTGACGTTGAGTGAGCCGTGTTCACTCGACGCCTTCCGCCTTTGGCGTTGAGTGAGGCGAGTTCTGCCGACGCCTTCCGCCTTTGGCGTCGAGTGAGGCGAGTGGGATCATCATGAGCCGGGTTGGCCAAGTCAGGCAATCCAAGTCCCAGGCGAGTCGAGAGGGATGCGAGAGCTCAGCAGCCTCGCCGACTCGCCCAGGCGGGGTGAGATGGAAGTGGGGCGAATTGAGCAAGTGGGCTCGCACTCGCCCCTAGCTCTCGACAGCAGCAGACGAGTGGGGCAGGCCGGGCCAACACTCGCCCATTGCCCTAGAGAGGCGGCGAGTGCCAGCCGCATCGAGTACTCGCCTCCCCAGGCGAGTGGAGGTTTTTGGGGGCCACTCGCCCAGTGATCTATGTTGTATTTTTACCGTTTCACCCCCGCTGCCTACCCATAACCTTTCAGAACAGCGGAGTTACACTGTTGGCAGGCCGACCTGGACTGCATATAGCCGTTCCAAACAGCGGAGGTACGTTGTTGGCAGACCAACTTCAAAAAGGTATAAATAGACCCAATGAGGTACCTCAAAAGGCAAGCTTTCAAGCATTCCAATCTTCTTACTCTCTGATCTTCTAGTGCTTTCTGAGGTGTCCTTAGCTCAGCACAAGCTAAGGAGGGGAAGCACTGTAAGATCTTCCGGGTGTGTGGTGAGACCTCCGTGCTGGAGCCTTGGATCGGTTCTGGTTCTAAGTCTTTGGTCGTTCAAACTCGCTAGGGAGAAGTAAGTGTGCGGTCACCCCTTCCCCAAGGGTTCGAACTTCACAGAAGCCGAATTTCGGTTTCAACACTATCATAAGCCTTCTTAAGGTCGATAAACAACATATGGAAATCTTGTTTTCTTTCCCGGTAGTTGTCAATGAGTCTCCTCAAGATATGTATAGCTTCCATGGTTGACTGCCCTGACATGAATCCAAATTGGTTCTCCGAGATATTAATCTCTCATCTTACTCTTCTTTTATTACTCGTTCTCATAGTTTTATGGTATGATTCATTAATTTAATTTCTCCGTAATTAACACAATTTTATATATCTCTTTTATTCTTATACAAAGGTACCAAGATACTTTCTCTCCATTGGTCCCGCATCCTCTTTGTCTTCAGTATCTTATTGAAGAAACATATCAGCCATAAAATTCTTTCTTTCCCGAGACATTTTCATACTTTGATGAGTATATCGTGTATCACCTCTCTTGCAACAACCATATAATATGAGTTCGGTCAGGATCTCACAACATAGAGTCACCACAACTTAAGCACTATAAGATGATATAATCACAGTCACAGAGTTCTAATATAAGTTCATTTTTATGTTGGTCTTGGGTTTCAATGATACACTCAGTAAAATCAATATGAGGGCTCTCGAAGATTTTAAGCACTTGTAAGGTTGAGGCCCAAGGAAAGGGTTTGAGGATTGGATTGAGACTATACTGTAAATGTAGGGTTAGGTAATAGATTCATCTACCAAATCTTCATCACTAATATCATTTGGGTAATGTTAAAAAAAATTATGTAAAAGCCCAAATAAGTGTGGTCCAATTATAAGTCCACTTAGTTTTCATGTTTTGTCCCATATCTTTGGATTGGGGATTTCTCTCTCTTTCTTCCTATATATATGTACTCATACTTGTATTTGTTATTAATAAAAAGAAGGATTTTTGCCCGGGTTCTATACCTTTCTACATGGTATCAGAGCCAGAACGGTCCTTCCTGCGGCTACGTTTCTTCTGACTGCGTGCGTACTCTCTCCCCTCTAACCGCACAGGCTTGCGGTCTTCCATTTCCTATCCGCCTTTCCTTCTCTCTCACGTGGCTTCCACTGTTCTCTCTTCTTACCGCGACCAATGTATCATCAGTTTCTTTTCAAGTTTGATGCTTACAATTTGTATGCTTCAGCTTGCAGGAGAGTGTTAGAGAATGTTAAAAAAAATTATGTAAAAGCTCAAATAAGTGTGGCCCAATTATAAGCCCACTTAATCTTCATGTTTTGTCCCACATCTTTGGATTGGGGATTCCTTTCTCTCTTCCTATATATGTGTACTCATACTTGTATTTGTTATTAATAAAAAGAAGGATTTTTGCCCTGGTTCTATACCTTTCTACAGGCTCGAATATTCTTGTTTTCATCTGTATTTTTCTGCATCTGTATCTCTCTTTCATCAAATGAGACAGAAATTTGTTATTCATTGTGTGTTGATTCTTAGGGAAATAGTTTGCCTTCCCAAGGTTAGACACAATCATTTCTCTTCCAACGTTTGATTAATTCGTTGCCTAGCTTTTAAGTCTTGCTGTTGAATATGTAGTCCCCACATCATGAAATTGCAGACTTATGACCCGGACCCTCCACCTACGGTCATTTGGCATTAGGCTGTGGGCACAGATTTTGACATGGTGCCCAGAGTTGTCTAGGCCCAATGACCCTCTCTCGCCCACATAACCCAATTAGATAAGAAAGTACATGTGCTCGAGGTCGAAGATTGCACACGTGAGGGAGCATGTTGAGAATTTAACCACACATCACGAAACTCATGCAACCAAGATTGTCAGGATCGCGATCCAGATCATAGGATCTTACGATCCCACGATCCAAATTTTGTAAATCGATCCCGATTTTGTAAAGCGATCCGCAATCCGACCCTACTATCAGATCCGATCCTACCTCAAAACGATCTCATCTAGGATCTCGATCTTGACAACCTTGCATGCAACCTTATGCACATAATTATAGAACATGGATCTGCTCCATCTACAATCAGTTTGTCTTGGGTTTAATGTTTAGGTTTTAATACTCACTTCATTTTATACTAGTGACAGATGTCTTTCCGTGTATGAACTTTTTTGTATTTTGTATTAGTGAATTAATCAAATTTAGTACTTTATGGTTTTATCCTTATTGGAAAAAATGCCTATCTATATATATATATATATATATATATATATATATATATATATATAGAAATAATTACCCAAACCTCCCCTGTAAACTAGCATAATTAGTGAGAGCACCCCTCTTATTTTCGAAATTACAAAAAACTCCCCTTAAGTTTTCATTTCATTACCAAAACCTCCCCTGGTCTTTTCATTTCATTGCATCCATGAAGAAAAATACCCCCCCAAACACTGTTCACCGAGGGGGGTATTTTTGTGCATGGATGTTATGAAATTAAAACTTCGGAGGAGGTTTTTGTAATGAAATGAAAACTTTAGGGGAAGTTTTTGTAATTTCGAAAATAAGAGGGGTGCTGTCAGTAATTTAGTAAAGTTAGAGGGGAGGTCCCGGTAAATGGCCTTATATATATATATGATAATATCAACAACTAATACTTTCGTAAATGATTTATCATTTCTATTATATTTCAACCTACTAACATTTAGTTGTCAAGCTGTTGGATAGCCACAAAACAAAACAAAAATTGTTGAATCGTCACCGCCTGTATACACGGCTTCGACTTTCTTGTATCATGTGTGATCCTGTGTTTTTCTTCGTTCTTGGCTTGATTATTCGTGTTATGGTTGTGCATATAAAATCTGCTATCATATAATTTAGTTCATGAATAAATCTGGTCTGCAGATATTCACGTGGTTGGTTTTACCACAAAGATGCCCAATTGTGGTTCACGAGGATTCCGAACATGGAGCTTCTCGTGAAGACGCACACCTATGAGCGGGGCCCATATTTTTGTTTCGATCCGAACACGTGGGAGACGATTCGGAAGGTCTTCTTCTAACTTCCTTCTAACCAACGCACTCATGCATCTTTTTTCTTCTCTCAATGATTCTCTCTCTCTCGTTCGCCGCAGGAGAACTTCGTCGTCCATTATGAGGCAGTCGAGAGGAAGCCCACCATCCCGCCACAGCATTAACATTCTATGTCGGGAGTGTAGCCTCCCGTTTAGCCCAATTTGCTAGTCAAGTGCTTCTCTATCAGTCATCAAGGCTGCTTGCCTGTAACTGGTGGATGCATTTTCTTTGCAATACATTCATCACTTGTACATTGTTTCATCTTAAACACTTTTTCTTCTTCTGCCCAGTTCATTGTTCTTGTTGTAATACTCTTAACAGCGGAGTTTGTATATATATATTTTATTTCATTCTCTGCTTTCTTAATATATTTCAGAGGTCTTTGCTTGATTTGATTTACTTGTATTATGTTAGTATGGTGAAGTTGAAGTTGTAGCTATAATATAGCTTATTCTTCATTGGCATTTATGGGTGATTCAAATCAGGTTTGAATTTTAAAGGGTGAGGTATATTGACAGCTTTAATATTGATAAAAAAATACTAATTTTAGCACTTATTCTTTATTCATTTTGTTGAATTAGGCCTTGGGAATTAGAATTGAGAGATCTCATTTCAATTTTGATGTTCGAATGCAAAACTAAATGAAGGCACAAAACTCGTAAGTCATAATGAACTTAACCCTATCCTTTTGTTGGCTACTAAGAGCTGTAAGAATTTGCAGATAAATCTTTCCTTAGAAGATCCTAGTGAGAGATGAAACAATTGAGATAAAACTTAAGGGAGAATTCTAGTGTGATGTGTAAAGAAAAAAATGGAGTGTGTGTGGCTTTAGTTCAAATTGCGCTCTGAGGGAAGTAACATGAGGAGGTGGAGAATGTGATATGGTATAGATGATGGGATGAGTTAAAATATATTTAATTAATGAACATATAGTATGCATGGAACCACATTAATGTCCAAGCATTTGGATATGTTAGTCCCTGTGGGAAGAGCATGTGGAAGCAATTGCGCTAAATATATATGTATAACCCGTAATTCATCGAGATCAGAAGTACCCAAGAAGATGGTTATTCGCAGATCATTGGCCGAGCAGAGACGAGCTTGGGCGAGCAGAGGTGAGCTTGGGCGAGCAGAGACGAGTAGATGCGAGTTTTGGCGAGCAGATACGAGCTTGGACGAGCAGAGGCGAGCTTGGACGAGCATGGACGAATACCTCGCAAGTATGAGCGAGTAGACCCTTGGAACTCGCTGACAGAGGCTTGATACTCGCCTATACCCCCCTAGGATTTCTCTATAAATAGACCCCTAGGGGTACTAGAAATAACACTTTTGGAAGAGGTTGAGGTCCCCCCAAGTGGATACTCGTCATGTCCATGCCTGCCTAGTACCTCACCCAACCCTTTGGTTGCGGAGGGGAAGGTTCTCCCAAACTTCCGGGTACGTGGTGGGATATCTCTGTTAGAGCACTTGGGGTGTGCTTATAGATAGTTTTCTCTCTCCCGCGATAGCCGTTTGAATTGTGGCGTCGAACCGCAGAATCAGTAACTTTAGGCTGCCTTGATCCGAATTTTGGAGTAGGGATTTTCCCGGCTTCAACAATATATATCTTGATCTTGTTTGGAACATGCACTTTCCAAATAAGTGCCCATGAGCGTGTGACCTGGTTGGAGGTAGGACAGAATTGTAATTTTTTTTGTCGCGGTAGAGACAGAATTGTAATTCTTTCATGAAAGAGAAGAGCTGTCCATATTAGGAACATTGGAAGGTTTCCAACCTACTTAGCATAAGGAAGCCAACCCTGTTAGGTTGATAGATCATGGAAAATCAGCAAAAATTTGTTTTGTAAGGAGCCCCAAATTGGAAAACCTCAAGTTCAAAAAACCAAGGCCTCTAAACATCTTTGCTCAAGCATAAATTTTACCTTAACGAATTTGATCTTAGTGGCCATTTTCTAGCCAAACTTGTGGTCATAGATTCAATTTCCTTCAAAAGAGCAATATGGAGTAAGAAGTAACTCATGACAAATGAGGTGAGATAAAGAATAGGCTCCTTTTTGGCATGGCGGTGGCGGTCATGAACGCTGTAATTGTTGTTGGGTCCATTGTCCACAATGTTCTGGATTTGAGTGAAGTCAATATTATCAATGATATACACATGTCTGTAGATGACTATGATAGGTCAGGTAGCCTAAGTGGTTAAGTCAGGTAAACACTTACCTAAGGTGTGGGATGACAGAAATCTGTCTAAGTCCACAGACGTTGCGTGAAGGAACATCACTCAATGCCAGATGACTTATAGCGCTGAGTGTAGCCTATACTGTCATAGCCTAAGTTGGAATGAGCTAAAATGTGGCTAAGTCCACAGTCGTTGAGTGAAGTCAACTCACTCAACGTCATACTACTAAATACAGAAAATTGGCTAAGACATAAAGCATTGAGTGAGGCGTGTTCACTCAATGCTCTCAGCGCTTATGTTGCTAAAATAAGCAGAAATATGGTTAAAGCAAAAAGCGTTGAGTGAAGGTTACTGACTCAACGCTATCAACGCCTAGTGAAGACAGAATTTTGTCTGAGGGGTTTGACGTTGAGTGATGCTTACTCACTCAACGCCAAACAGCTGAAAGCTGATAAAGCAAGATTGACGTTGAGTGGAGCTGAATCACTCAACGCCTAGAATCAGACTTAATATTCTAAGTAGTTTGACGTTGAGTGAAGGTGACTCACTCAACATCAAGAGACAGTAAATCTGTCTAAGTGTTTTGGCGTTAAGTGATGCTTACTCACTCAACGTCTATTCTCTGATGCTCGATTTTGGTTAAGTCCACAAGTGCTGACGTCAGCAAAATCGACAAAGTCAACTAAGGTCAAATCAGACACGGGGAAGCTACACTATACGACAAAACTTACTGTGAAGCTACTGTACGTCTTCTTTCGTTAAAGCAAGGCGCACCTGGAAGCTGCAGGTGGGGCCCACCGATCTCTAAGAGCCGTTGATCGGCGAACTACAAAAGAAAGAGATAGGGATAGAACAAAGATAACTTTTAGGGCATATATTATTCAAAAAGGAGAGCAGCCATCTTCATCTTCTTCGCCATTGTTGCATGTGAAAAGCTTGAAGCTCTCCAACAAGAAAAGTTCAGTTAGTTATGCAAGTCTCCATCTGCCACAGCAGATTCAGAATCTGTTCTGAAGAAAGAAGAACCTTCATATTTTTGCAAGTTCAGTGGGCTGTTTGAAGACTCAAGATCAAAAGATCTTTAGCCTTTAACTGCAAGTTCAGAAGTTATCTTCTGAGTTCCTCCAGCAAATCATTTCCCTACTGTGAGGAGAGTTGGAGCAAAAAAGTTTTCTGCTCAAGTGGTTGACACAGAGAAATTTCTCCGTGTCAAAGTTAATTAAATTATTTCTCTTTGTAGGATTCTTTTGGATCTGAGCTGTAGGACCTTTGGGTCTTAGGTAGGGCAAATTTGTCATAGCTGTAGGAGAGTGTATCTCTCTGAGGTAGGTGAGTTTTACTCACTGAGAAGTAGAGCAGTTTTGCCTGAACTGTAGGAGAGTGTATCTCTCTGAGTTGTAGGAACAAGCTTGCTCTGAGGTAGGGCTATCCTCCATAGCCTGAGTGGTAGGGCTTAAGTGCCTTAGGTAGGTGATACTTGTATCACTGAGTGTAGGCTTTTGTGGCTGAGGTGTAAGTCTTGGAAGAGACTGAGAGATCCTGAGGAATCTAAGGTGTAAGCTCCTTGGAGCATTGGTTTGGAGAAGTGCCTTGACTAACAGGAAGTTAGCAAGGTGGGGGGAGAGTGGATGTACCCATAATTTTGGAGAACCACTATAAAATACTTGTGTGTTTTTCTATGTTTTCTTTCATTTTCTTAATTGCAGGTGCTAAGGACAAGCTCTAGATCACTATAAACTGAAAGCTTAAAGGAACAATCAAGTGATTTAAAAAGACTCTCAAAAGACCTAAGCAGACCTATTCACCCCCTAGGTTGCTAGCTATCTTGAAAATAAGATCTTTCAAGTGGTATCAGATGAAGGTTGCTCAAAAAGGATTTAACAATCTGAGTGATCCTTCAAGGTAGCTGTTGCTAAGTGGTCATGGGCTCAGGAGAGAGCCAGAGAGAGCTGAGTTCAATGAAACTCCCCATCTGCAGAAATGAGCAGTTTGGAATATGAAAGGAGAGGGTGAGGTTATTCATGGAAGCCTATGATCCAAGAATTTTTGCAACTGTTAGGGAGGGACCTGTCATTCCCATGAAGGTCTCTATTCTGGATGTCAATATCCAGACACCAAAGACACTCTCTGAAATGACCAAAGATGAGGTCATACTAGCTGGCCTGGACAAGAGAGCACAGAACATCATAGCTAGTGCCGTAGACGACTCAACCTTCCTGAACTTGGTTCACTGCCAGACCTCCAAGGAAATGCAGGACACCCTTGTGGTCTACATGGAGGGTACTGATGAGCTAAGAGATGATAAGAAGTGTCTGCTCAACCAAGAGTATGAGGCTTTCAGGCAAATCCTGAAGGAAAACATAACTACCTGTTATGAAAGATTCTTCAGGATCATAAATGAGTTGAAGACCTATGAAAGGGTTTTCAATAATTATGAAATTAATGACAAGTTTCTCAGATCTCTCACTAGAGAATGGGATACTAAGATCTGTGCCATAAGAAAGATGGCTAAGCTTGCTGACACTCCTCCCTAAATATTGTTTAGGAAGCTGCTCTCCTATGAGATGCAGCTGGTTGCTAGGAAGGAGAAAGAGGCCTCCAACAAATCACGTGCCAAAGAAAAGTCCTTGGCCTTCAAAGCTGAAAGCATAAGGAAAGGCAAGGAAAAGATTCCTTCTCCACCAAGGAGACTAGCATAGTCAGACAGCTCTGACTCAGAGGCATCATACAACAGTATGCCTGATGAAGATTTTGCAGCATTTTTCAGACAACTCCAGAGGTTAATGAAGAAGAAGCATTAGAAGAAAAGACCTTCCAATTCCACTCATCACAGAAAGAACCACTCCAAGACTGACATGTATGATTTTAAACATAATAAATATAACTCCACTAAAATTATTTGCTACTATTGCAGTAAGCCTGGGCATGTGATAGCTGACTGCCCAGAGAAGAAGAAGGAGACTGAGGAGAAGCAAACTGAAGTCCCTCTTGGACATTCAGGTAGCCTCCATCAAGCACACGAAATGTCTCATCAGGGAGCTTGAAGATAAGCTTGAGAAAGAGAAAATAATAGTGGCTAGCTATTCTAAGCCAAGTATTGTCTTCCCCTTGATAGACTCCTCTCAAAAGGGTAAGAAGGGGTTGGGATTCAAGAAAAGCACAAGAGTTGCTCTTTCCAAAAGGAAGGGCAAAACTCCAGTTCCATCTCAGCCTATTGCTTCTAAGCCTCACATTCTTTTCAGAAAAGTTTTGATACCTTCTAACAGGTATGACCAAGAAAGTTTTTATGGTCACTGGGAGAGGGGTTGTTCATCTAGAGTGAACAAAGATGCTCACTGTCATGATAAAAGTTTTGGCAGGGTGTGTGCAGTCAAGGCTGCCAATGAGAAATTTCAAATGGCCAAATCTGGACCATTTGTCTTTGGTGCTTCTGCACCAACTCTCAAGAATATTATTGCAGCCAAGACTCAGAATCTGACAGCAAAGGTTCTGACTAAGGGCAAGTCTAGGAATCAGGCTGATTTGGGCATATCTGAAGCCATCAGAAGCATGCTTTTTGAAAAGAAACTAGCTGCTGCTGACACTCAGAGCAGACCAAATCAGCCAGCTATAAGACTTACCTTCAGTCAAATTCTGGCTGAAAGAAATCAGAAAAAGGCTGCATCACATCTTCCTCCTATCAAGGTTGCTGCTCATCAAGTTGTAGGGCCTTCACAGAAAAGAAGCTATAACATACATGATTGTTGGTGCTATGGTAAGCTAGGGCATTTTGCCATTGACTGCGGACACAATCCCAATGTGGCCAGAGCTAGAGTCAGTCCACCAGTCAGAAATTTTGTTGGTGGGCATGTTCAGTTTCATGCTAACATGCACCTAGGACCCAATAGATATTGGGGGTCCTAAGGTTAAGTAATTTGTATATTGCAGGATAGTTCAAGGTGTCATACCCCTATATGGTACTTGGACAGTGGATGTTTCAGGCACATGACTGGAACAAGGAGCAACTTGAAGGAGTTTACTCCAGTAAAAGATGGACCCAAAGTCATCTTTGGAGGTTCAGATAGAGGTGTAACCAGAGGGTATGGTAAGATCACCAATGACATAGTCACCATCACAAATGTGGCTTATGTTGAAGGGTTGCAGCACAATCTTATAAGCATAAGCCAGCTTTTTGATCTTGGCTATGTAATTGTCTTCCACAAGGATGAGTGCCTAATTAGGAGGTCAAGTGACCAAGAGGTTATCTTGACAGGCACTAGGAGTGAAAATGTTTATTGCTTGAACTTTCTATGTCTAGACACAGATTCTCCTATCTGTTTGATGGCAAATGAGAAGTCTCCTACTGTGTCCAGTGACACAAGAGTTTAGCCCATTTGAATTACAAGACTATTGACAAGCTCTTCAGTCAAGAGCTAGTTAGGAATGTCCCAAATGTGAAGTGCTCTAAGGAGGGCATTTGCTTTGCTTGCCAAAAGGGTAAGTATACAAAAGTCTCCTTCAAGGGTATTGGGACCACAGACTCTGTGAAGTGCTTATACCTCTTGCACTTGGACCTATTTGGTCCCATGCCAATTCACAGTCTTGGTAGGAAAGCCTATACCCTTGTGGTAGTTGATGACTATTCCAAGTTTACTTGGGTGTTCTTTCTTAAGAAGAAGGATGAAATCCTTGATGTCTTCATAAGGTTTGTCAAACAAATTCATAATGAGCTTGGCTGTTATGTGGTCAAAATCAGAAGTGACCATGAGACAGAATTCTAGTCTGATAGCATGATAGAGTTATGTGAAGAGCATATGATTCATCAAGAATTCTCTTCTCCTAGAACACCCTAGCAAAATGAAATAGTTTAGAGGAAAAATAGGACTCTCATAGAGGCTGGTAGAACACTGTTGAGTGACACATCTCTCCAAGAATATTTCTAGGCTGAGCCAGTAAATACTGCATGTCATGTCCTCAATAGAGCCTCTATCACCAAAGACCACAAAAATATTCCCTATGAGATCTTGAAGGGCAGAAAACCAAATCTGGGCTATCTCAGAATCTTTGGTAGTAAATGTTTTGTGCTTCACAATGACAAGTCCTATGTGACTAAGTTTGCTGCCAAATTCTATGATGAAATATTTGTTGGGTGCAACAATCATAGCAAAGCCTATAGGATCTACAACTTGAAAAGCCAAGTTGTAGAAGAATCAGTTCATGTAGTCTTTGATGAGTCTACCATGATTAACAATGGACCGCCTAGTTCCTCTTATAGTACTACTGGTACAGAACAGATGATGGACAAGCTGACCATCAAGGAAACATCACCAGTCATTCAAGATGATATGGATACTCCAGAAGATCTACCTGGCACACTGGGAGTGGATGAAGATCAACAAGAAGATGCCCCTGTTGTTGAAAGAAGATTGCCACATGCAGTCAGACATATGAGAGATCATCCAGCACACCAGATCATTGGTGAGGCAAGTCATGGAGTAATGACAAGGAGCAGAACTCAGAATACAACCATATATTCAAGCTTTTTATCCCAAGTGGAGCCCAAGAAGTTTGAAGAAGCCAACATATACCAGCATTGGATTGGAGTTATGCAGGAGGAATTGAACCAGTTCAAGAGGTGCATGGTCTGGAAGCTGGTTCGCAGACCTCTTGGTCATAATGTCATTGGAGTTAAGTGGATCTACAGAAACAAGCTTGATGAAAATGATATTATAATTAAGAACAAGGTCAGACTAGTAGCTAAGGGGTACAAACAAGAAGAATGGATTGATTTTGGTCAAACTTTTGCCCCTGTAGCAAGATTGGAGGCCATCAGGTTATTCCTTGCATATGCAGCACACAAGGGATTCAAGGTCTACCAAATGTATGTGAAGTCAACCTTCCTAAATGGTGACTTAAAAGAAGAAGTCTATGTTGAGCAGCCTCCAGGTTTTGTAGTTCCTAACTCACCTGATTTTGATTATAGACTTAGGAAAGCTCTATATGGGCTAAAGCAAGCCCCTAGAGCATGGTATGAGACATTGTCTAGTTTCTTCATTGAGAACAAATTCACAAGAGGGAAAATAGACAAGACCCTATTCCTAAGGAAATCTAAGGGTAAGATCATCCTAGTCCAGATATATGTAGATGACATCATCTTTGGATCTACTGATGACAACCTCTGCAAAAAGTTTGCTAAATCCATGCAGGGGAAGTTTGAGATGAACAGTATGAGTGAACTTAAGTTCTTCTTGGGCCTCTAAGTAAGACAAACTTATGATGGATTTTTCATATCCCAGTCTAAGTTCATCAGAGAGTTAATCAAGAAATTTGGCATGGAGAATTCCTCCACCATGAGAACTCCCATGAGATCAAGTATGCCTAAAGGCAAAGATGAAGCAGGGAAACCTATTGATGAAACTTTGTATAGAGGGATAATTGGCTCCCTTCTATATCTGACTGCAAGTATGCCAGACATCATGTATGTTACATGTGTTTGTGCTAGGTATCAGGCTTGCCCTAAAGGATCTCACTACTCTACAACTAAGAGAATCTTGAGGTATCTTAAGGGCACTCCAGATCTTGACCTTTGGTACCCTAGGAATGAGGAGTTTGAACTAACTGGTTATTCAAATGCAGACTTTGCAGGCTGCAAAGATGATAGGAAGAGCACATCTGGCACCTGCCAGTTCTTGAGAGGGAGACTGGTATCTTGGAGCAGTAAGAAACAAACCAGTGTGGCAATATCAACTGCAGAGTCAGAGTACATCTCAGCAGGAAGCTGTTGTGCTCAATTGTTGTGGATCTAGCACCAGCTTCAAGACTACAACCTCCAAATAAGTAGAACTCTTTTATTCTGTGATTCTACTAGTTCAATCTCTATTGCTAGGAATCCTGTCTCTCATAAAAGGACTAAGCACATAGAAATTAGATATTATTTCATTATGGAGCATGTGGAATGTGAAGACATCACCCTTGAGTTTGTCCCAACAAACAAGCAAGTGGCTGACATATTCACTGAGCCACTACATGAAGCCAAGTTTAACACATTCAAATTTGAGTTGGGTATGTTAAACTTAGTATAGCTTCAGTTGTTCCTCATCTAGTTGCAAACTATTTGGCTTTATGCAGATAGGGTGGTCCTTTAAAGAAATGAAGATTCTCAAATTTAGGGGGAGCAAGTCAAGCAATGCTGCCTAATTGAGGGGGAGCAGGTGATAAGATGATCATTTTATCGGGTGCATCCTACCAGCTATTTGCTGTAGTCAAAAGGGGGGAGAGGATAAGATGATCAGATGATCAGATAAGCAAGACAACAACAATTCAGGGGAAGCAGATGACAGATGTAGTAATGTATTCTGCAAGCAGGGAAGTGTGATAACTATAGATCACTTCTCAATTATTTAGTTTTCTTTTATTATGCCTTGTGATGCATGGTTCTGTGTATGTTATTGTCTTTGCTTAAAAGTTTTTGACTTCCTCAAATAAGGGAAGATTGTTGGGTCCATTGCCCACAATGTCCTGGATTTGAGTGAAGTCAATATTATCAATGATATATACATGTCTATAGATGATAGAAATTTGTCTAAGTCCACAGGCGTTGAGTGAAGGAACATCACTCAACGCCAGATGACTTATAGCGCTGAGTGTAGCTTATACTGTCATAGCTAAAGTTGGAATGAGCTAAAATATGGCTAAATCTACAGGCATTGAGTGAAGTCAACTCACTCAACATCATGCTATTAAATACAAAAAAATTGGCTAAGACAGAAAACGTTGAGTGAGGCGTGTTCACTCAACGCTCTCAGCGCTTATGCTACTGAATTAGCAGAAATATGGTTAAAGCAAAAAGCGTTGAGTGAAGGTTACTGACTCAACGATATCAACGCCTAGTGAAGATCGAATTTTATCTAAGGGGTTTGGCATTGAGTGATGCTTACTCACTCAATGCCAAGCAGCTGAAAGCTGATAAAGCAAGATTGGCGTTGAGTAGAGCTGAATCATTCAACGCCTATAATCAGACTTAATATTCTAAGTAGTTTGACATTGAGTGAATGTGACTCACTCAACGCCAAAAGACATTGAATTTGTCTAAGTGTTTTGGCATTGAGTGATGCTTACTCACTCAACGCCTATTCTCTGATGCTCGATTTTGGTTACCACAGGTGCTGACATCAGCAAAATCGACAAAGTCAACTAAGGTCAAATCAGACACGGGGAAGCTACATTACACGACAAAACTTGTCGTGAAGCTACTGTACGTCTTATTCCGTTAAAGCAAGGCGCAGCTGGAAGCTGCAGGTGGGGCCCACCGATCTCTAAGAGCCGTTGATTGGTGAACTACAAAAGGAAGGGATAGAGTCAGGACAAAGATAGCTTTTAGGGCATACATTATTCAAAAAGGAGAGCAGTCATCTTCATCTTCTTCGCCATTGCTGCATGTGAAAAGCTTGAAGCTCTCCAACAAGAAAAGTTCAGTTAGCTGTGCAAGTCTCCATCTGCCACAGCAGATTCAGAATCTGTTATGAAGAAAGAAGAACCTTCATTTTTTGGCAGGTTCAGTGAGCTGTTTGAAGACTCAAGATAAAAAGATCTTTAGCTTTCAACAACAAGTTCAGAAGTTATCTTTTGAGTTCATCCAGCAAATCCTTTCCCTGCTGTGAGGAGAGTTGGAGCAGAAAGTTTTCTGCTCAAGTGGTTGACACAGAAATTTCTCTGTGTCAAAGTTAATTAAACTATTTCTCTTTGTAGGATCCTTCTGGATCTGAGCTGTAGGACTTTTGGGTCTGAGATAGGGAAAATTTGTCTGAGCTTTAGGAGAGTGTATCTCTCTAAGGTAGGTGAGTTTTACTCACTGAGAAGTAGGACAGTTTTGCCTGAACTGTAAGAGAGTGTATTTCTCTGAGTTGTAGGAGCTGAGGTAAGGCTATCCTCCATAGCCTGAGTGGTAGGGCTTAAGTGCATGCGGTAGGTGATACTTATATCACTGAGTGTAGGCCTTTGTGGCTAAGGTGTAAGTCTTGGAGGAGACTGAGAGATCCTGAGGGATCTGAGGTGTAAGCTCCTTGGAGCATTGGTTTGGAGAAGTGTCTTGACTAACAGGAAGTTAACAAGGAGGGAGGAGAGTGGATGTACCCATAATTTTGGAGAACCACTATAAAATATTTGTGTGTTTTTCTGTGTTTGCTTTCATTTTTCTTAATTGCAGGTGCTAAGGACAAACTCTAGATCACTATAAGCTGAAAGCTTAAAGAAATAATCAAGTGATTTAAAAAGACTCTCAAAAGACCTAAGCAGACCTATTCACCCCCCTAGGTTGCTAGCTATCTTGAAAATAAGATCTTTCAATTGTGAACCGTCATATAGCCGAAATCGGCTGGCATATAGTTATTGTGTATATAAATATATAGTTGCCGGGAGAACTATAGTAAGCGTACATGTTGGATGAAACATCGTATAAATGGGAATATTGATGACCCAAACGAAAACTAGTGTCCAGTAATTTGAGTACACGCTTAAGCTCTGTTTGACACGATGGTGATGGTCATGAACATGATGGTTAAATTGTAATTCGTTAATGCCCACCTAAGGAGCTTCATTCACTTTTGTGTTCAAATGAATAAGGTTTGTTAGGCGATCCTTAACGAATGACGGTTTAACCCATGCATTTAAGACCACCATCACCGTGCAAAAATGTGCTTTAGGCTCCGTTTGGGGGGGGGGGGGGACTTATTTTCTCCGGTCAAGCGGTTGCGACCACATGAACCGGGTCTTAATTAAGGTCCGGTTCATGCAATCGCAACCGCTTGACCGGTGAAAATAAGTCCCTCCAAATGAAGCCCTAGGTGTTTTGGCGGAGGCGGAGAGGAGATCTCAGCCGGGCCTGCAAGTTCTATCTTCTTCTAATAATTTCATTTTAAATCTAGAGCTAATAAAATATTTTATATAAATGATGGATGTCCACGCATTTACATATAAAACATGATAGCCCATATCATGTGTCAATTATTGATGTTTTTTTTTGACTCACTTATCGGTTATCAACACTATTAAATTATCTGTGTAAATTTTTAATATCTGTAAGGTCGGTTCGTTTATAGAGATTGATATTGAAGTATTGGCTTTGAGAGTATGAATGTCATTTCTCTTGTTCGTACCAATAATTTTAAAATGGAATTGACTTTCTGATGGAAAGTCGTCGATATTCACCGTAATCTAAAAACTCATAGATTCAATATCTATCTCTAGTGACGGATATTGAGATCACCAACTCCGGTTTTTCAAAATGAGATTATTTTTTTTGCATGGACGTGATTTTTTTCGGCCGAACGCAATTTTTCATCGGGACGCAATTTTTTTGCCCGGACGTGTTTTATTCGTCTATGTACGATTTTTTTGCCCAGACGTAATTTTTTGTCTTGACGCATTTTTTTTGCCCGGGCAGATTTTTTCTCCAAATGCGATATTTCTGCACGAACGCGGTTTTTTTCTCTATCACACAATTTTTTCGCCAGGATGCAATTTTTTCGCCCGAATGTGTTTTTTTCGCCCGTACGGAAATTTTTCACTGCGACTAAATTTTTGGTTGTCTGGGCCGAACTATTCATCAAGCCGTAATTTTTTCGCTCAGACACAATTTTTTTCGCCCAAACATGAATTATTCGGCCAAACGTGGTTTTTCGCCCGGACGCAATTTTTTCGCCCGGACGCGTTTTTTTTGCCCTGATGCGTTTTTTTCTCCCGGACGCGATTTTTTCGCCCGGGCGCGATTTTCTCGCTCGGGCGCGATTTTTTCGCCCGGACGAGATTTTTTCGCCCGAACGCGATTTTTTCACCTGGACGCGATATTTTCGCCCGGACGCGATATTTTTGCCCAGATGCGATATTTTCCCCCAGACGCGATATTTTGGACCGGACGCGATATTTTCGCCCGGACGCGATATTTTTGCCCGAACGCGATATTTTTCACCCGGACGCGATGTTTTTGCCCGGACGCGATTATTTCGCCCGGACGTAATATTTTCGCCCCGACGCGATATTTTCGCCCCGACGAGATATTATCACCCCGACACAAATTTTTCGCCCCGACGCAAATTTTTCACCATGAAGCAAATTTTTCACAAGGACGCGAATTTTTCGCCCGGACGCGATTTTTTCGCCCGGACGCGAATTTCCCGAACGCGTTGTTTTCGCCCGGAGGCGATATTTTCGCCAAGACGCGATATTTTCGCCTGGACGCTAATTTTTCGCCCAGATGCGATATTTTCGCCTGGAGGCGATTTTTTCGCTCGGACGCGATTTTTTCGCCCGGATGCCAATTTTTTGCCCGGAAGCGATTTTTTCGCCTCCGGGAAAAAATATCGTGTCCGGGAAAAAATATCGCGTCCTGGCGAAAATATCGCGTCCGGGCGAAAAAATCGCGTCCGGGCGAAAAAATCACGTCCGGGCGAAAAAATCGCGTCCGGGCGAAAAAATCGCGTCCGGACGAAAAAATTCGCGTGCGGGCGAAAGAATCGCGTTCGGACCAAAAATTCGCGTTCATATGAAAATTTAGCATTCGGACCGAAAAATCAAATCAGAGTGAAAAAAATCGCGCCCTGGCGAAAAAAACATGTCTGGGCGAAAAGAACACTTTTGGGCTAAAATTTCACGTTCGGTAAAAAAATTTGCGTTGGGGTCAAAGAACTTGAGTTTGGGCGAAAAAATTCCTATGACAGAAAGTCATCATGCCGCCGAACAAAAAAATTGGTTTTAAATTCAATGTCATTTCTCATGTGTATTGATATTGGATTGAAAGTCAATACTTCAATATCAATGTATGTGAAACGAACCGACTTTAAAGTATTTTTTTAATAATATTATATCCGCATGACAAAATGATATCTGCAAAATAAATTTTGATTTTTTTTTAACGTATGCAATCTTGTTCTTAAATATGTTCTTAAATATTTAAAAAGTTCATAACAACATATAGAGTTAGCAAAATGTAACATTACTAATAACATGTTAGTAAATAATAAGCAAAATTTACCAATTTAAATATTGTCATCAAAAGTTATCATTTAATCGAAAGTCTTACGTATTGTTTATTAAGTCTTCCTCCTCTTTAATAAAATATAGTGCTTGCAAATAAACCTTTCAGATTAAATTAGAGTATAATGTATATGTGTAATCATTGCTTATTTGAATACAATTTTCATCAAATGATCTTCTAATATTTGTAACTTGTTAATCGAAAGTTTTACATATTGTTGTAAAATTGTCAATTGATACCTCCAAAAGAATTTTCAATTAACTATGCCCTCCCTCAAGACGATTAGTACAAAAATTGTTCAAGTGTAAATATTTGTCAATCGATGCTAAGAGTTGCGGGTCACCAGTTTTTTCCCTGTTCGGAGAAGCAGAATGTCATAGCTCGGAATTAGACCGGGCATGCAAACAGTCAAAGAAAAACAACAATAAATGACAACAGATTTTTTTTGACGTGGAAAATCAGGAAATGGTGAAAACCACATGGTCGGATTTGAGCCGAACCAAAATTCACTATTTCGCTTGATATTACAAGATGAGACAATTCCTCGGAGGTTGACATGTCACCTCTCTGCTACAACTTTAGAATATGAAAACAACGGAGAAAAATTAAGTACTCGGAGCCTCGATAGAAGCGCTCCGGTCGGTGATGGTCGGAGGCGGCGGCAGAGGCCGAAGGCGGCGGCAGAGGCCGAAGGCGGCGGCAGAGGCCGAAGGCGGCGGCAGAGGCCGAAGGCGGCGGCAGAGGCCGAAGGCGGCGGCAGAGGCCGAAGGCGGTGGCGTTCGCCGGCGCGCACGGCGCGCGTGCGCACAAGGGGCGCGCACGGGCTGGCCGCACGCGCGCAGGGGCTGGCCGCACGCGCACAGGGGCTGGCCGCGCACACACGTGCGGGCTGGCTACTCGCGCGTGGGTGTGCCACATGCGCGTGCCGCCTATGCGGTGGCGTGTTTGGCTTTGCCCTCTTCTCAGGTGTTTACGAGCCTTCAGGGGTAGCGTGGCTTTCTGCGCGCGGCTTGTCCGGTCGGGTTGATTTTACACACTCATTTTTGTGCGACCGCTTGGTCTTCCATGACCTGACTCGGAATTTTTTAGGGAGGATCCCATCAAATGCCCCCAAATTTTCGCGAGTCATGACCCGCGAAGCGGTTGAGTGCGGAAATTTTTGCCCTTAGCTCATGATGTCTCAAAACCATGTTATCATCAGGATTGACCGTGAATAATCATTTGCCAGAAACTAGAATGAGAAAATGGTGAAATACTTCTTTTCATATCACGAAGAACACTGCTTGCCATACCTGCGAGATATTTTGTCAAGATAATCTTCGCTTCGTTGCCTTTTTTGCAACATGGAAATTTAGTAAGAGATATTTTATTATCACACCTGTCTTCCATTATGAGTCCTTCTACGAGGTCTATAAATTGGAGAGGGTTTTTCGCTCCTCTTCTCACGCGGTCATAGAGTTCTTGGAGCCTTCCCTTAGAGTCCGTGTAGTCGCGCCACCGTCATGTCTCCCTCGAAAAAGGTTTGTGTTTTCCATGAATTTATTTTATGTCTCGGAGAGGGGGGAGTAAGCGAGCGAAAAAGGGTGTGCGTGGAGAATCCCGCATGTGGCGGCGTCGACGTGGGGGTGCGAGGATGAGGCGGTGTGGCGAAACCTCGGTATGGGTGCGGGAGACGGCGCTCGCGTGGGGGTGCTCAGGCGGCCGTGTGCGGAGAAGAATGCGCGCGAGGCCGACCGTACGCGGAGCCGCGCACGGGGGTACTTGCGTGCATGGAGGTGGAAGCGCACATGGGAAGCCGCACGTGAGGGAACCCTGCGCGGGGGCGGTCGCGAGCGCTCATGCGCGAAAGCGGTACCGTCCGCGCGGGTGTGCGCCCGGGTTCCCCCACCTGGGGGCGGCCGCACGGGGGCGGCTGCGCACGGTCGTGCACTCAAAGTGTCGTCCGCGCGGGCGTGTGTGTGTTATCTCTTGCGCGGGCTAGGGGTCACCCGCACGAGTTTGCGCGGGGGTGGGGGGCTCCTGGCGACGTGCGCTTATGCGCGTGCGGCGGCGCCTCCTCCTGGGTACCTACGGGCGCATGCGGTTTTACTAGGATTGTTCCTGCTTTGTTTTGATGCTAACATTCGCTTTCTTTGCAGGTGCCGAAGGGTGGTGCTTCACCGCAGTCGATGTGTCTTCCTTCGACTCTGAGCCTTGCTCGAGTGATTGGTTGGAGGAAACGCTTCGGAATCTTTGCGGATGTAGAGGTCGTGATATCTTCCCCCATTGGAGCACGTTCAAAATCCTCCTTTGGGTCACTTTGGGATTACAGAGGGATATCTGAAGGCGGGCTGTCAGATCCCTCCTATTGATGAAGCCATCACAATTTTCTAGTTTTGTGGCGTTCCGGTTACGTAACTCTCCCCAGTGGGGCTGACGAGAATTATGAGACTGTTTTGCTTCTTTCAGGAGCACAATTCACCACTGACGGTTTGGCTTTTTTGCGAGTGGTGCGAAGTTTGCCTTGGCCCTGGCAACCGAGTCGAGGTGCGGAGAAACAAGAGGTGGATATTGTTTGAAGACATGGCCGACTATAATTACGGGGGAACGTTGTTCGGGTTTGTTAAGAACCCGTGGAAGATGCCTGATGTCTGGCGGGATCCTCCGGACCGCTTCCGCCATCTTGCGGGGAAGGAGTATGAATTTTCTCCGTTGTTTGGTTTCGAGGATCCGCGCGAGTTGAGCGACTCCTTCTATAAGATCAGTGCATCTGTTGTTGAGAAAATGTTGGTTCTTGCGGACCTTTCGATGGATGCAGAGAGGAGCCGCGCTGTGCCGTTGGAGTGCAAAAAGAGGAGGAAGCTGAATTTTTCACAGACACGGGGAGAGGACGAGCTATCCTCTGTTGCCCCCGAGGTCATTATTGAAGTCGCTAATGGCTGTCCAGGCGACCCGGTTGTTGACCCTCCGCTTGCTGAGCCTGAAGAATCCCCAGAGCTACGTGTGCACGAGCTAACTTCTTGAGAAGACCCACTGCTGCTACTGGTGTGGCAATAGGAAAAAGGCAAGAATGCTCTACTTGGCGAGCACTCCTCCCGAAGGTAAACTTATTTCCCTCCATGGCTTTCCTGCTTTGATTGGAGTTTGTGCGTTGGAATAATTTATTGCTTGCGTTTGTAGCTGGATGAGATGCATGACATCGTAACTTCTTGGAACGATAGTTACGTGACCACAAAGGATGATTTTCTCTACTTGTAGATAACGTTGGCTGTGTCTGAGGACTCTTTGTCGGCTGCTCGGAGAAGAATAATGAAGTTCTTTTCTTGTTGGTTGATGCGTAATCACTGTTGTCTTCTTCCCAGGCTGAGGTCGAGATTCTCTGGGGGAAGGTGAGTGCAGCTGATGCAAAGGTCAGGGCTCTTCACGGGAGGCAGGTTGTTGTTGAACCGAACCTTGAAGAGTCGCTCCATTGTATTGAGGCGACATATGATGCGATGTCTAAGCAGGAGGTGGACGTGAAGCAGCTGAAGAAAGAGAACTCTCGACTGACCGCAGAGGCGAAGGACGTTGTGGTAGTGCGGGCTTCCGCGGTGGCTGAGTTCAAAAGATCTCATGACTTTGAGATTGAGCGATCCCTTATTGTAGAGGAGGCACATTCTGAGATGATGACGACCGAGGTCAACTCACTTGTAGAGGACGAGCGCCATGCCACATACTGCTTAGGCTTTGGCAAGAGGTTTCAGGCTGCTCGGAGGTTACCGGAGCACGACGACCTGAGCATGGAGGATGCCTCAGACGACGATGCTGATGTCGACGTTGAGGGATGATACTATGGGCCCCTTTTTCCCCTGTTTGCTTGTTTTGCTTTGTTTTGCGGGTGCACCTTGGCGCCGTTGCATGATTTTGGTGTTTTATGATGATGTAGCCCGTGGGGCAGCTTTTATTTGAACGAAGACCCTTTATGTTTTTGGATCTATTGTGTTCTGCTTGTATTTTTAGGTGCGCGCACGCTTTTGGCGGAGTGGCACTTATGTGACACCACTAAATTAAAGTGTGCCAAGGTTACAATATTTAGAGAGAGAAACCGGTTGAAAGAAATTGAACCGGAGATTCCCGGTTAACAGGGAGTGCGTGTCGTGCCAGGGTTAAGCGGCGCCCGATAACAAATAGAAGCAAAACCGTTGTTCCTTCTATTCTTCTCCCGATTTCCCGCAGAAGGCGCTACAGGTGACGGACAAGCCGCATACCGTCGTGCTTCACAGAGAGCTCAAATCTCCTCCTTTTCTTTTGATTTCTCCTCCATTTGAAAGGTAATCTATTCCTCTCTAGTCCTCTTGTTTTTTTTAAAGATTTCTCATGGATTGAAATGGGTAGAAACCCTAGGGTTATGGGTTTTTTCGATTTTCTTTGATCCTTTACATGTAAAAAGTTTCTGTAAGGGTCCGTTCGTTTGCACGGAATTGAGCCCCTGAAATTGGAATTGAAGGTCTAATTCCAATTCCATCATTCGTCTGCACGCTTGACGTTGGAATTTAAATTTTAATGAATTCCGCAGAATTCATTTTGAATTAAAGACAATTCTGAGAGGACTTAGCGCTACCAACTGCACCAAAAGACCGGCCTGAAGGTCAAAGGCGCATACTAATCTTTATATCAAGATTTTGACCGGGGACGGGGCAGCCAGTTAAGCCATTACCGCATAGCGCCGCAACGCGGGGGCGATTCCGGACCGCAGCCCCAACAAATTCCTTCCAATTTATATAAGAATTGGACAATTCAGATCGAGACACATTTTTAAGCCCGTGCGTGAATTTTTTTCTCGGGCGCGAATTTTTTCGCCCGGGCGCGTTTTTTCGCCCGATCGCGAATTTTTCGTCGGGGAGCGAATTTTTCGCCGGGTCGCTAATTTTTCGCCCGAGCACGATTTTTTCGCCCGGACGCGATTTTTTGGCACGGGCGCATTTTTTTTGGTACGAGCACGTTTTTTTTCGCCCGGGCGCGTTTTTTTTGATCGGGGGCAATTTTTTTCGCCCGGGCGCGATTTTTTTTCGCCCGGGCATTTTTTTTCGCCCGGGCGTTTTATTCCCCCGAGCGCGATTTTTTCGCTCGGGCGCGTTTTTTCGCCCGGGCGCGATTTTTTTGCCCGGGCGCGATTTTTTCGCCCGGGCGCATTTTTTTCGCCCGGGCACGATCTTTTCGCCCGGGCCCGTTTTTTTCGCCGGGTGCGATTTTTTCGCCCAGACGCATTTTTTTCGCCCGGGAGTGTTTTTTTTCGCCCGGACGGGATTTTTTGGCACGGGCGCGTTTTTTTTGGTACGAGCACGTTTTTTTTGCCCGGGCGCGTTTTTTTTTATCGGGGGCAATTTTTTTCGCCCAGGCGCGATTTTTTTTCGCTCGGGCAATTTTTTTCGCCCGGGCGTTTTATTCCCCCGAGCGCGATTTTTTCGCTCGGGCGCGTTTTTTCGCCCGGGCGCGATTTTTTCGCCCGGGCGCATTTTTTTCGCCCGGGCACGATCTTTTCGCCCGGGCCCGTTTTTTTCGCCGGACGCGATTTTTTCGCCCAGACGCATTTTTTTCGCCCGGGAGTGTTTTTTTTTTGCCCGGGAGTGTTTTTTTTTGCCCGGGCGCGATTTTTTCGCCCGGGGTGTTTTTTTCGCTCGGGCGAGAAAAAAATTGCGTCCGGACGAAGAAAGCGCCCCGGGCGAAAAAAAATGCCTCAGGCGATTTTTTTCTCCGTGGGCGTTTTTTCGACCGCGCGCGATTTTTTTGCCCGGTCGCGATTTTTTTGCCCGGGTGCGATTTTTTTTTTCGCCCGGGCGCGATTTTTTCGCCCGGGCGCGATTCTTCTCTTGGGCGCGATTTTTTCGCCCGGGCGCATTTTTTTCGCTCGGGAGCGATTTTTTCGCCCGGGGTGTTTTTTTCGCCCGGGCGCGTTTTTTGCGCACGGGCGCGATTTTTTCGCTCGAGCGTGATTTTTTCACCCGAGCACTATTTTTTCGCCTGGGGCGATTTTTTCGCCCAGACGCGATTTTTTCTCCTGGGCGCGCTTTTATCGGTCGTGCGTGATTTTATCGGCCGGGCGCGAGCGATATTTTTTCGCCCGGGCAGGTTTTTTTTTCGCGCGGGCGCGATTTTTTCTCAGGCGCATTTTTTTGCCCCCAGCTGAAAAAATCACGCCCGGGCGACAAAAATGGGCTCGAGCGACATAATCGTGCCCGAGCGAAAAAAATCGCGACCAAGTGAAAAAATCCTACCCGTGAGAAAAAATTACGAATATGTGAAAAAATCTTGCCCGAACAAAAAAATCGCGTCCGAGCAAAAATCGCGCCCGGGCAAAAAAATCGAATTCCGATTCCACAATATTCACTAATATTCTTTATTAGACGAACATTGGAATTGGAATTCATCACCAATATTTAATTCCACAATATTCATCAATATTCAATTCCAATATCGAATTCCAATTTCGTGCAAACGAACGGACCCTAATGGATTTTAAGCCTAAATCCGGGATTTCCAAGGGATTTTGATGAAACCCTAGCTAAAGTGAAGATGATTTTGATTTTAGGGTTGAAAAAGGAGAAACCCTAAGGGTCCAAATATTTATTTGGAGGCTAAATCTTGCTGCCCCTTTCACTACAACAGTGAAAGTTCACTAATACAACTTAGGGCATAATTATTTTAGGGTTAGTAACATGTATATGTCTCACAATAAAATTAGAGATTGCTACCCCTCCCTAAATAGGTGAAAAATCCTAAATTACAACTTAGGGCAGCCAAACCCTTAGCCATTAAAGGGATTATTTGATGTTCTTAACATATTTAAGGATATTATATTATAGGAAATGACGTCACATGGCAGCGGAAGGGGCAATGACTGAAATAGAAACGAGAAAGGGAAAGGAAAAGCCACGGCGAGTTCTCACCCTGTTATATTATAATATTTCCAAGTTACATGATTATGAATATGTATCAATATATCTTATGCTCTATGTAAAAAGAAAGAGGAATTAAAAGTAAACGTATAATGACATAAATGAATAAAGCAATAAAGAAATGAAATGGGCTAAGGGTCAACCCAACAGTGGAGGTGGGGTGAATATCCTCCAAATGATAATGGAAAGAAAGTTAACGTGCGAATATGAAAAGGCACGTTAAGAAATGTGTGTGAATATGAAAAGACACACAAACGCGCTATATAAATGATAAGAAATGTTAATATTCCCTTAACACTACCCAATAACAACATAAAAAGTATAAGAGATAAGGAAAAATGAAATGCAACCCATATAAAAAGATATACACGTATATGATGAAAAGAAGAAGGTAAACAAAATAAAGAAGATGCAAAAATGAATATTATGAATGCAAGATAGCGAGAGATAACGTAATCAAGAGAAGATGAAAGATTAAATCTATAAAAAGATGAATAAGACATCATAGTTATGCATGGAACAATGGGAATTCATTTAGTCTTTGACTAATAGAAAATATAACTAAATAGGTCAAGGAAGAAGCTACTCCCGGCACGTCTAGCCGGCCCCCTACTCGACGCGAGAAGATGTATAAAATCTGGGTCGAGGTCGTCATCGCTGTCTTTGGAGTTCTAAATGCCCGCAAAGCCTCCTGCCGTGACCCAGATTGCCTGCATGACGAGTTTCAGTTCTTTTTTCAGTAGTTTGTAGTGTCTTTGATATGTAGTATAGTAATATAGTTTTGATCTGTGCTCATTGCTATATTTTATTGCAATTTCATGATGTACTTTTCTATATAACACAGATATAAAATGCCCACTTTTTGTATACATATACTGGGTCATATTTTGTTCGATCGATGTACTGATCATGTAAAATAAATAAAATATTTTACTTTCTACACTTTTCTTTATGTACTCATAAATGCTGAATATTCAATTTCGTGCCAACTCTGTGAAATGAGAAAATATAATGAAAATTGTGATTGTGCCTGGAACGTGGGGCCGTTATAATTAAATGGTATCAGAGCGCGATTTATTTGAACTATCAGCAAGATACGAGTACATATGATGTAAGTAAAACAAATACATGACAATGTAAAACTTCCTGTTTTAGGAGCCTTTCCGCACCTATCTAAGTAGACGGGAAAGAGATGAACTTGAAGAAGAACAAAGTCATAGAGTTGAAGAAAGATAGAGAGAGAGATCAAATCCGCCTTTATCGGAAATTATGCAAGCATTATCAGAAGTAATTCGAATGGGCAATAGTGTTGTTGTTGCATCACAGCCACCAACGTCAAGGGATCCCTATGTGAAGCAATTTCTCGATATGAGACCGCCACTATTTCGAGGAGGGGTATCTCCGATGGAAACTGAAAGCTAGATAAAGAGGATCGAACTAATCTTCAATGCTATAAAGTGTCCCCACAATCAAAAAATTGATTTAGTCGTCTTCTTGCTGGAAGGAGAGGCTGATCGGTGGTGGGACAACATAAGGCAAGGAAAATTTGCTAAGCGTAAGAACTCGGATATCCCCATGGGCTGACTTCTTGAATGAATTCGTTAACTGGTTTGTCCCTCCGTCAGAGAAACAAATGTTGTAGGAGAAATTCCTTCGATTGCTGCAAGGAAATCGTACAGTCCTTCAATATGAAGCTGAGTTCGCATAATTAGCTTATTATGCAGGAGACATGGTCGCCAAGAAAAGCGATCATTGTTTTCGATTCCAATTGGGTTTACGAGAAGATGTGCGTGTACATCTAATCTTACAAAGGATCAATAATTACAACGAACTGGTGGAGACTACAAAGTTAATCGAGATGGGTGTAGAAACTTCGCAAAAGCGAATGGAGTTTCAAAAGAAGAGGCTTCCAGAGGGACAGAGTATGGACTTCTCACGGAGGAGTGGAAGTTCGAACTGGAAAATAAAGAAAGGAGGTCCTCCAACATAAGTTCGAAGTGGAAGAGGAACCAGCAGTAACACGATGAAGCCCTTATGTCCGAAATGCGGGAAGAAACATTTTGGAGAATGTTTGAAGGGGACCAGAGTTTGTTTTAAATGTCAAAAGCCTGAACATCGCCAACAAGATCGACCGTTAGGGAAGACAGTACCTGAAAGAAGTGGTCCCAGTCAGACACCAACATTTCATTACCTTGATACCAGCTCGGTTGGTAGAGTTGATAAAGGTAAAAGGATCGAAACATCTGGATCTGTGGTGGAAACTAGAGAAGAAAGACAGGTGCAACCTAGAGTCTTTAATATGAATCAGCAGGGGGCTAAAGCCGATGACACGGTTATTACAGGTATGATTTATGTACACAATCACCTTCTAAAGGTACTGTTCGATACAGGGGCTAACCAATCATTCATATCTACAAGAGTAATTAAACAATTAAGGTTAGAATCTCATATATCTCGTGAAGAATTGAGAGTTAAAATGCCCAATAATACCGAAATGATCACAAGGCTTAGATGTACAGTGTGTCTAACAGTTGATAACAACCCAGTAGAAGTAGATGTTGCGATTCTACCCCTATCCAAATTTGATATCATTCTAGGGATGGATTGGTTATCAAGACATGAAGCCATCATCAACTGTAAAAAGAAAGAAATTACACTTAAGCTGAACAATCGAACACAGTGTAATTTTAAAGGATTGGATGAAGTTTCAAAAATTATTATATCTTTATTAAAGGCGATGAAGAAACTAAGGAAAAGTTGTGAAACAACATTGGTACTGATTAAGGGAACTAAGGTAGTGGCATGTGAACCGACTGCCGTTCCCGTAGTGTGTGATTTTCTCGAAGTATTTCCTGAAGAATTACCAGGGCTACCCCCATCACGGGATGTTGAGTTTACTATCGATTTATGGAAGGAGCAAAACCAGTAACAAAAGCACCATATCGTATAACTCCTAAAGAATTGGAAGAACTGTAAAGCCAATTACATGATTTACTTGATAAAGATTTTATACGACCAAACACTTTACCATGGGGAGCCCCAATGCTTTTCGTTAAAAAGAAGGATGACTCGTTTCGGTTATGTGTTGACTATTGAGAACTGAATAAGTTGACAATTCGAAACCAGTATCCTCTACCTCGCATTGATGATCTATTCAATCAATTAGTTAATACAAAAGTCCTCTCTAAGATTGACTGAAGATCAGGATGTCATCATATACGAATAAAGGAAGGCGATATTTACAAGACCGCCTTTAGCACAAGATACAGACACTTTGAGTTCGTGGTCATGCCGTTTGGATTGACAAACACGCCAACTATTTTCATGGACTTAATAAATCGGGTATTCAAGGAATATCTGGATAGGTTTGTTATTGTATTTATCGATGACATTCTGATATATTCGACAAGTAAGGGTGAACATGCAGAACACTTAAAGACGGTGTTGCAGACATTGAAAAGTCATGCCTTATATGAAAGTTTTCAAAATGTGATTTCTGGTTAAACAAAGTTTCCTTCTTGGGTCATGTCATTACAGAGCATGGATTATCGGTAGATCTGGCAAAAGTAGAAGCAATTATGAGTTGGCCAAGGCCGACTACTGTCACAAAAATTAGGAGTTTTCTCGGATTAGTAAGCCATTACAGAAAATTTGTACAAGGTTGTTGGGTACATTGGAAAATGTGTACCTGATTTGAAGAAGCCTAACTTAGCTTAATGATATACATCAAGGTGTATTTGATGTTGTTTTAAGTTGACATGTGCAGGTGAAGAAGTATTAAAGAATACAGGAAATTATTCTAAGTCCATATGTCGCCATCTGAAGAAACTGGGTCGACACTTCAGAATAATTGTGTCGACACTTGAAGAAAGCTGTGTCGACACAGAGAAAGATAGTCGACCACATTTGTGTCGACACTGGGAAGCAGTGTCGACTCACAAAAAGATAGTCGACCACATTTGTGTCGACACTGGGAAGCAGTGTCGACTCACAGAAAGATAGTCGACCACATTTGTGTCGACACTGGGAAGCAGTGTCGACTCACAGAAAGATAGTCGACCTCAACTATGTCGACACCTGAAGACAGAGTCGACACATACTGAGTTCTGAATCTACAACAACTGTGTCGACACACAGGACTTGTGTCGACACACTGCAAAGTCAAGACCAAGTTATTTTCTGAAGAAAGATGAAGTGTTGAGTCGACACAAATTCTCTGTGTCGACTCATTCTCAAGATGAAGTTCTGAAGATGCTGTGTCGACTTAAAGGCAAACTAGTTGACATCATCAAAGGCTGTGTCGACACCAAAGTCACTTGTGTTGACACATATAGACAGTTGGTCTCGACACTTTCTGACAGTCTGTCTCAACACTTTGCTGTCCAAGACTAAGGCACAGGATCTGTTTGAAGACTTGACAGCTGTGGGTTATGACAGGTTAACTGAAGCTGTCAGACTTGTCAGAAGTCAGTTAGAAACCGGATCAGCCGGTTACCATGAAGAAGATCTATAAATAGACAGATTCAGAAGAAGAAAGATATATACAATATACAAGAGGAAATTAATTCTTAATCAACACATCAGTTAAGAGACAAGTCCTCTCTTCAAGAAAGTGCAAGGCATTAAAGAAGATCTTCATCAGAAGATCTAAGAAGACGATCTCAGGATCAGTCTAAGAAGAGTCATTTTCAAGAATTCAGAAGTATCATCAAAGGTGTTGGATAGAGAGGGATCCAGCCACTTGAAGAAGAAGAAGGAAGCCATCATTGGTTTCTCAAGAAGCTGTTTGGAAATCAACTCAGCTAAGTTCAGATTCAAGAAGCTTTGAAGAAAGCTCAGATTCAATTGATTTCATCAGGTGATCAAGATTTGTCTTGTTCTTTTCTCTCTCAACAAAGACAAGACATTAAAAACTTCTTTTCTAATTTCTGTAGGATCTGTCAATACAGATCTGAGTTGTAAGCCTGTGTTATAAAGGCTGAGTGTAGGAGAGTTGATCTCTGAGTGGTAGGGCTGTTTGCCTGAGTGTAGGAGAAGGTTCTACTCTGAGTTGTAGGCTTTGTGATAAGTCTGAGGTAGGACTGTTGAGCCTGAGTTGTAGGAACCTTTCCAGGTTCTGAGCTGTAGGATCTGTGGATCTGAGTAAAGAGGAAGTTTGGCCGAATCTAGCATACTGCTAGATAGGTGAAGGGGGAAAGTGGATGTACCCAGACCTTGGGGAACCACTATAAAATAGTGTGCAATCTGTGATGGTTAAATTTCTGTGACTGCTGTGCTGTGTGTTTTAATTCTGTAATTGAATTCTGCCAAAAAGTGTTAACAAGCATTAGAACCTATTCACCCCCCCCTCTAGGTGTTTAGGTTGTCTTGAAAGTAAAACTATCAAGTGGTATCAGAGGGAGGTTCCTCAAAAAGGACTTAACAGTCTGAGGTAGATCTGAAAGGCAGGATCAAGATTCAAGAAGATGGGTTCTGGAGAAAATCACAAGGAGTTAGGGTCAATGAAGTTACCCATCTGCAGGAAGGAAATCTTTGGAATTTGGAAAGAAAGAGTCAGATTGTTCATGGAAGCATCTGACCCAAGGATATACATCACAGTTCAGGAAGGACCCTTCATTCCAATGAAGGTATCAGTTCTTGATGCTAATATTCAAAATCCAAAGAGTTATTCTGAAATGACCAAGGATGAAATCATTTTGGCAACCATGGACAAGAGAGCTCAGAATATTATTGTGAGTGTCATAGATGATTCTACATTTCAGAATCTGATTCACTGCAAGACCTCCAAAGAAATGTGGGACACCTTGATTGTCTACATGGAGGGATCTGAAGAAGTAAGACAGGATAGGAAGTCTATGCTCAACCAGGAATATGAAAGTTTTAGACAAGGAAAAACTGATAGCATAACTGAATGCTATAAGAAATTCTATAGAATTGTGAATGAGTTAAAGTCCTATGGAAGAGTATTCAGTACCTATGAACTGAATGAAAAATTCTTAAGATCCTTGACAAAGGATTGAGACACAAAGATCTGTGCCATAAGAGAAGTGGCTAAACTGGCAGAGATTTCTCCTCCAACCTTGTTTGGAAAGTTGCTATCCTATGGAATGCAACTTATGGTGAGGAAGGAGGAGGAAAAGAATTCAAAAGGAGAGCATAGAGAGAAGACAGTGGCCTTCAAGGCAGAAGCCACTAGAAAGAATAGGAGGATATCATCATCTCCTCTTAAGGAAGTTGCAGAAGTTAGTTCTGAAAATTCAGATAATCAGGGTTCAGAAAGCTGTGAGTCAGATGTAGATTTTGCTGCATTTACAAGGCAATTCCAGAGATTCTTAAAGAAGAAGCAGTGGAAGTCTAGGCCCTCCTCATCACAGCAAGTTGATGACTATTATCAGAAGAAAAATTCATCAAGGAAAGAGAAGAACAGAACAAAGCCCAGCAAGGCCACTACTTCAAAGATTGTCTGCTATTATTGCAATAGGCCTGGACATGTAGTGGCTGACTGTCCTGATAAGAGAAAGGAGTCATCAGACAAGAAGAAGACTTATCAAAAGGGCAAGAAGGAAAAATCTTTTGTTGCAAAGAAGGAAAAGAGCCTAACAGATCAATCAACTTCAGAATCAGAATCTGAAGCTGAAGCATATATTGGACTGTATGCTGCTACTGAAGAAGAGGAGTTCATGCAATTGCTAGACTCCATCTATGAACAAGAAGATCATCAGTGCATGGGACTGATGGCAGGATTAGAAGAAGACATGTGCCAGAATCAGTCTGGTACTAGTAAGGTACTATGTCCTTCAATAAAATCTGTTTGTAGTACAAGTGCAGAATCAGCTACATCTGCATCAAGTGATGTAGATGCATCTAAATCTGAAGGAGATGTCTATCAATTGATAGATAAGTATGGGGACTTGTTGCAGGCCCTTAAGAAAAGCAAGAACCTGGTTAAATCTCAGGCTCAGGAAATTGCTGATCTGAAGGTAGCTGTAACTGAGTTTGAAAAAGTAATTGATCAGAAGTTAAATGAAATTGCCAAATTGAAGAATATAACTATTATTCAGATGGGCACAATCAATTATACCAATGATCAAGTGAAGAGTCTGGAGGCCAGACTAAAAATAAAAAAGGAGTTAGTGGCTAGTTACTCTATGCCAAAGTCTGTCTTACCCTTGATAGATGAATTTGTGACTCAAAAGGGTAGGGCAGGATTAGGATTCAAAGGTAACCCCAGGGCAGCCCAATTCAAGAGGAAAGGCAAAGCTCTTGTCAAGCCACTGAACCTTTCAGTCCCTATTAAGTTTAGAAAGGTGCAAGTGCCTTCTAACCAATATGATCATGAAAATATACATGGTCATTTTAGGACTAATATTCTGATAAACAAGGGTGTAAATGCCAACAGGCCTATCCATGTTCATAAACCCAATGGTTATAAGAAATCAGTGAGTGAAGCTGCTGCAGCACCAGCGATGAACAGAAATTCTTCTGTCAAGAGTATATCTAGATCTAGATACAATAAGTTTGAATGTTGGTGCTGTGGCAAGAGAGACCATTTTGCATTAGACTGCTGACATAACACAAGTGTTAGAAAGAACAATAGTCTACCTGTTAGAAGAGATAATGGTAGCTTTGTTAATGCTAACCTGAACCAAGGACCCAAGACTTACTTGGGTTCTAAGGGTAAGTAAATCTGTGTTGCAGGAAAGTCCAAGTGGCCATGCCCCTATATGGTACTTGGATAGTGGTTGTTCCAGGCACATGACTGGAACAAAGGGGCTGCTGAAGGAGTATACATCTGTCAAAGATGGACCCAAAGTGATCTTTGGTGGATCTGAAAAAGGAATCATCAAAGGGTTTGGTAACATTTCTACTAACCTAATTACTATCACCCAAGTGGCTTATGTAAAAGGTTTGAAACACAATCTAATAAGCATAAGCCAGCTGAGTGATTTAGGATATGACATTTCATTTGTTAAGAATGGATGTCATATCAAAAGGTCAAGTGATCAAAAGATCATATTGACTGGGTATAGGAAGAGAAATGTCTATTGTCTTAATTTTGTATGTGAGAACAAGGCTTCTTCCATCTGTCTTGTAGCTGATGATAATGCTTCTCATTGTGTCAAGTGGCACAAGAGATTGGCTCATCTTAACTACAAGACAATTGGCCAACTCTTTAGGAAAGAGTTAGTGAGGAATGATCCTCAAGTTAAGTGTATAAAGGGAGAAATATGCTCAGCTTTTCAAAAGGGCAAGCAGACAAAATCCTCCTTTCAAAGCCTTGAAAACAAGGATTCTGTGAGGTGTCTATACCTCTTACATATGTATCTTTTTGTTCCTATGCCAGTTCATAGTCTAGGTAGGAAAGTCTATACTTTTGTGGTGGTAGATGACTATTCTAGATTTACATGGGTGTTCTTTCTGAGACAGAAATCAGAAACCCCAAGTGTATTACTTAGTTTTGTAAAACAAATTCAGAATGAACTAAATAGTACAGTGGTCAAAATCAGAAGTGACCATGGTACTGAGTTTCAATCTGAAAGCATGACAAAATTATGTGAAGACTTTGGGATTTTCCAAGAGTTCTCCTCACCTAGAACACCACAGCAAAATGGCATTGCTGAAAGAAAGAATAGAACATTAATTGAAGCTGGCAGAACTCTATTGAGTGACACCTCTCTCCCAGAATATTTCTGGGATGAGGCAGTTAACACTGCATGTCATGTAATCAATAGGGCTTCTATCACCAAGAACCACAAAAAGACTCCCTATGAGATTATGAAAGGTAGAAAACCAAATCTATCCTACTTCAGGATCTTTGGTTGTAAATGCTATATACTTAACAATGGCAAGTCATACCTAACTAAGTTTGCTGCCAAATCCCAAGATGGGATATTTGTTGGGTACAACATAAATAGTAAGGCCTATAGAATCTACAACTTGACTACTCAAGTTGTTGAAGAATCTATACATGTTGTGTTTGATGAAACAAGATTAATCAACTGTGAGTTGTCTTGTAGATCAAATGATTCAACAGGTATAAGCAAAAGAATGGACAAGCTCTCCATTGCTGAAGCATCAAAGGAAGATGGAGCATTGGAAAATGAAGGCTACTGTCTAGGGGGAGTACAAGACTCAATAGATGCTGATGAAAATTAAGAGATTCAGCATGAAGAAGGAGCTGGAGATGTTCAACCAGAAAGGAATCTTCCTCCAGCTACAAGACATTTAAGAGATCATCCAGCTGATCAGATTATAGGTGATCCAAGACAGGGAGTGCAGACTAGAAGCAGAAATCAAAGCACAGACCTGCATTCAAGTTTCCTGTCTCAAATAGAGCTTAAGAAGTTTGAAGAAGCCATCCAAGACCAGCACTGGATTGATGCTATGCAAGAGGAGCTGAATCAATTCAGAAGGTGCAATGTCTGGGAGCTTGTTCCTAAACCAAGAGGCCATAACATAATTGGCACAAAGTGGATTTATAGGAACAAATTGGATGCGAGTGGAATAATAGTGAAGAATAAAGCAAGATTGGTTGCAAAGGGATACAGGCAGGAAGAAGGGATTGACTTTGATCAAACCTTTGCCCCAGTAGCAAGGCTGGAGTCAATCAGAATGTTCCTTGCCTATGCAGCCTATCAAGACTTCAAAGTGTACCAGATGGATGTGAAATCAGCATTCCTGAATGGTGATTTAAAAGAGGAAGTCTATGTAGAGCAGCCATCAGGTTTTGTAGATCCTCTTAAACCTGATTATGTCTATAAGCTTAGGAAAGCTTTGTATGGGTTAAAGCAAGCCCCAAGGGTTTGGTATGAAACCCTGTCTACTTTCCTTATTGAGAATAAATTCTCAAGAGGAAAAATAGACAAAACTCTATTCCTTAGGGAATCCAAAGGTAAGATCATCTTAGTTCAGATCTATGTTGATGACATAATCTTTGGATCTATTGAAAACAACCTTTGTAAAAAGTTTGCCAAACTTATGCAAGGGAAGTTTGAGATGAGCAGTATGGGGGAACTTAAGTTCTTCTTGGGACTCCAAGTAAGACAGACTGATGATGGCCTGTCCATATCCCAGTCTAAGTTCACCAAAGAATTAATTAAGAAGTATGGTATGGAGTCATCCTCCACTATGAGAACTCCTATGGGAACAAGTATGCCTATATGCAAAGATAATGTAGGTAAACCTGTTGATGAATCTTTGTATAGAGGAATAGTTGGCTCTCTACTATATCTCACTGCTAGTAGATCAGATATTATGTATGCTACGTGTATCTGTGCTAGGTACCAAGCCTGCCCTAAAGAATCTCATTATACTGCAGTCAAAAGGATTCTGAGATATCTTAAGGGCACACCTAATCTAGGCCTTTGGTACCCTAGGAATAGAGATTTTCTACTAACAGGTTATTCAGATGCAGACTTTGCAGGGTGTAGAGAGGATAGAAAGAGTACAACAGGTACTTGTCAATTCTTGGGAGGAAGATTAATTTCATGGAGTAGTAAGAAGCAGACCAATGTGGCAATATCCACAGCTGAGTTAGAATATGTTGCTGCTGGCAGCTGCTGTGCACAGCTATTGTGGATACAACATCAGTTGAAAGACTATGGTATTCAAGTAAGTAGAACACCTTTATTGTGTGATTCTAAAAGTGCTATTTCTATTGCTAATAATCCTGTTTCTCACAGTAGAACTAAGCATATAGAAATTAAATACCATTTTCTTAGAGAGCATGTAGAAAGAGAAGACATCTCATTGGAATTTGTTAAAACAGATTGTCAAATAGCAGATATATTTACTAATCCACTGGATGAAACAAAATTCAATAAATTTAAAATTGAATTAGGCATGCTGACTATTGATTAGTTTATCAACAAACTTACAAGTGATATTAGATTATCAAGTGGTATAGACAAAAACAGAAATTGGCTAAGTAAAATAGTGTCGACACATTCAGTGATAATGTGTCGACTCAGTGAAGTCATGTCGACTAGTCAGAGAATATGTGTCGACACAGAGAATTTGTGTCGACACTTAAGAATCAAATAGTCGACTCATCCAGGAATGTAGTGTCGACTTCACCAGAATAGTGGTGTCGACACTTACAGATTTTGTGTTGACACTTATCTTAAGAGTCGACACAGAATTTCTTATGCTCTACTATGTCTCTCAGGTGTCGACATATCCACAATTGGTGTCGACACATAGTAGACAGACTTGCTGTCAAGACAATAGAAGTTTGTGTCGACACACTCCATCTGTGTCGACACTTATAGACTGTTTTTGCCCGACTTTTGATCTTCTTTCCCTAGAAGGTATAAATAGGTCAAGAACTTATTCTGTCGACACGCTTACAAGGTTTTGGAGACTGAAACCCTGTGTCGACAATCTCTCTCTCTTCTCTCTCAAGATTTCTCGTCTGATCAATGGCGCCAAAGGTTGCAGATAATGTCAACGAAGGATATGAGTTGGTGCGCAATGCCTTTGCGGATGCCCCGACAGATGTTCAAAGGGTTGTCACTCTAATTTCTGAATCTGGATTAGAATTTCTAGTTTCTGAACCATCAAAGATCTGGAAGAAGGAGGTGATTGAATTCTTTACCTCTGCATCAGTGGATTCAGCTGGTCTCAAGATAAAATCCACTGTTCATGGGACGAAGGTGAAATTGACACCAAGAAATTTAAGAAAAATACTTCAATTATCAAACATTGAGAATGAAGAAGAGGTTCCAGCCTCTAAGACCAGGGAGGCTCTCCAATGGTGTGGATTGTATCCAACCCTGAAGATTGGAGCAGCTTTCAACAGGAAGGGTATGAATCAACAAGGCAAGTTTCTATCAGAAGTAGTTGGGAAGGTACTTTTGTGCAAACTAGGTGGACATGATAGGATTTCAGCCTATATGTTCAGCCTAATGACCAGAATTGCGTTTATAATTCCAACTGTCTGGTCAGCTGTAGTATTTGATAAGATCAAGGAAGGAATCAAGAAGCCAAATCTGGCTAGAATTGTGAGTTTATACCTGACTGGGGTGATCCCTGAGGTTATGCAACAACTACCTGGGACAAAAATTAATCACATGAGAAAAATGGATATAAGATTATTTTCAAGGTGGGATAGGGTGCTGTCTAAAGATGTGCCTGATGAGAACAGGCAGGACACCCCTGAGAGATCCCCTGCACATGATCTAGGCACTGCCCAGCATCCAGAAGAGCAAGTGAGAAAGCAGGTTGAAGATCAGCCTGAGTCTACTCAAGTTCAGAAATCAACCATTCCTGCACAGATGCAGGGGGAGCATGCTCACTCTCCTATCCAGAATGTATCTACTCCTGACCAGGTACAGGTACAGGGAGAGCAAGTGTATTTTCCTGCCAAGGACATTACTAATATTTCTATTCCTGCACAGGTGCAGGGGGAGCAAGTGTATTCACCTGCCCAGGATATTCCAAATACTGAACAAGTGCAGGGAGAGCATTTGTCTGAATCAGTGCAGGAGAAAGAACAAATTGATTTATCAAAAGATTTGAATATTGCAGATCTGGATGATTCAACATCTGTTCAAGCTCAGAAGGAATACACTCTAGATGAGTTATTTCCTAATATTAAAATTGCTACTGATAGGGTAGAGGAGGAGCAAGAAAATGAGAAGGCACTAGACATGGAGATAGTGCGAGAAGCTGAGAAGGAATAAGGAGTTAAGGAGGAGCAAGTAGTTGAGGGGGAGCCTGTGAATGTTGAGGCTGAGCAACATGCCACTGAAACTAATATTCCTCCTACTGCACCTGAAAGAGTTCAAATAGAAAGTTCATCAGACTCTGAGACTGAAGAAGCCATAATGGCTAAGAAGAGAAAGCTCATAGTCTTCAAGAGAAGGACCCAAAGTTATAAGCAGGCACTCCAAACTTCAACTCACCAATCTCCCTCTGAATTTAACTACTACAAGTTTATGGTAGATTTGCAAGTTAAGTTGGATGAGCAGAGATTAGCAATGAAGAAGTATGTTGATGAGAGCAATAAATCCCTCCAATTTAACTTGGCTCAAGATATTAAGTCTATTAGATTTGAAGTAAATATGAATAAGAAGGAGATGACAGATTGCTTCCATAAGGGAGGTAATGCTGTAGTGTTTTTGGCTAAACAACAGCAGTCTATCCTCACTAAAGTGGATGATATTGCTTTGAACCAAGGTTATGTTTTGGAGAATTAGCTGAGGATGAATGATAATTTGGCTGAATCTCATCATGAAATTCTTGAAGAGTTCAAAAAGGCTACTGCAGGGATGACTGGAGCAAGAGCAAAAGAGATGGAAGCTTTTGATCAGAAACTAAAGGAAGCTATAACTTCAGTTCAATTTGCCATCACTACATCTCAGAAGGAAATATTTGACAAACTTCAAAAATTGAAACCATATTTTAAAGAAGGTGTGAATTATCTAGATGGCCAGAACAGATTTCAGAAGAATTATCTAAGAGATCATATTACCAGAGAAGTCATAAAGGGGGAGAGGTTGTTAGTTCATGCTGGCTCAGAGCACACCAAATGGGTGACAAATAGTATTCGAGCCACATTAGGATATCCACCTTTGTGTGATGATGCTATGGTGGCTGAGTCAGGAATTCAAACAGGTCTACTTGAAGGCAATCAACCTGAGATTGCCCAAGTCATTTACCATCCTCCTGATTTTGATATGATTGATCAGCAAGTTTAGGATATGTATAGTCCTCCAAAGGAGGTTACCAAGGTTGTTATTGAAAAAGTTGATAAGCCTGATGCCAACTTGAAAGAACAGCAAGATGCTCTACTATCCAAGAAAAGATTTAGAGAGCAGGCTGAACTTAAGCCAGATTTTGAGCAGTGGAGCCCTACTTCAAGAAATATTATACTAACTGCATGGAAGGCTGTAAAAGACAAAGTACATGAAAGAGGAAAGTGGTATAATGAAATGGAATGGCAAAAGTATGAAGCTAGGCAGGAAGCCATAGTACAGTTCAGGAGAAAAGCCAAGCTGGGAAGGCTGCCACCAGATGCTCAGGAGCCGAGCAAGTACTTTCCAAAGCCCTTTAATTACTTTGAAAGGCAAAGGCTAAAGGAAGAAGCTCAGAAGAAAGCTGAGCTAAAAGGCAAGAAGCCTGCTGAAGATGCTGAAGCTCCTGTGAAGGCTCAAATCCAATCTGGCAAAGGAATTGTTATAAGAGAGCCTGATCAGTCTTAGCTCTAAGTTCTTTCAAATGTTTTGTAAATGTTTTGATCATTCAATGTAAACATCTGTAATCAAACATTATCAAGTTATAAACAAAATTTTGTTTGGAATCATATATTCATGTTCACTCTGTGATGAATTGTTAATATTTTGTTTATATAAAATATTCCTGTAATGTCATACATCATCATATTATTTTTGTTATAAATGGTGTATATCATTAACTAAAAGGATTATGACTTCTCCAAATAGGGGGAGATTGTTGGGTACATTGGAAAATGTGTACCTGATTTGAAGAAGCCTAACTTAGCTTAATGATATACATCAAGGTATATTTGATATTGTTTTAAGTTGACATGTGCAGGTGAAGAAGTATTAAAGAATACAGGAAATTATTCTAAGTCCATGTGTCGCCATCTGAAGAAACTGGGTCGACACTTCAGAATAATTGTGTCGACACTTGAAGGAAGCTGTGTCGACACAAAGAAAGATAGTCGACCATATTTGTGTCGACACTGGGAAGCAGTGTCGACTCACAGAAAGACAGTCGACCACATTTGTGTCGACACTGGGAAGCAGTGTCGACTCACAGAAAGATAGTCGACCACATTTGTGTCGACACTGAGAAGTAGTGTCGACTCACAGAAAGATAGTCGACCTCAACTATGTCGACACCTGAAGGCAGAGTAGACACATACTGAGTTCTGAATCTACAACAACTGTGTCGACACACAGGACTTGTGTCGACACACTGCAAAGTCAAGACCAAGTTATTTTCTAAAGAAAGATGAAGTGTTGAGTCGACACAAATTCTCTGTGTCGACTCATTCTCAAGATGAAGTTCTGAAGATGCTGTGTCGACTTAAAGGCAAACTAGTCGACATCATCAAAGGCTGTGTCGACACCAAAGTCACTTGTGTCGACACATATAGACAGTTGGTCTCGACACTTTCTGACAGTCTGTCTCAACACTTTGCTGTCCAAGACTAAGACACAAGATCTACTTGAAGACTTGACAGCTGTGGGTTATGACAGGTTAACTGAAGCTGTCAAACTTGTCAGAAGTCAGTTAGAAACCGGATCAGCCGGTTACTATGAAGAAGATCTATAAATAGACAGATTCAGAAGAAGAAAGATATATACAACATACAAGAGGAAATTAATTCTTAATCAACACATCAGTTAAGAGACAAGTCCTCTCTTCAAGAAAGTGCAAGGCATTAAAGAAGATCTTCATCAGAAGATCTAAGAAGACGATCTCAGGATCAGTCTAAGAAGAGTCATTTTCAAGAATTCAGAAGTATCATCAAAGGTGTTGGATAGAGAGGGATCCAGCCACTTGAAGAAGAAGAAGGAAGCCATCATTGGTTTCTCAAGAAGTTATTTGGAAATCAACTCAGCTAAGTTCAGATTCAAGAAGCTTTGAAGAAAGCTCAGATTCAGTTGATTTCATCAGCTGATCAAGATTTGTCTTGTTCTTTTCTCTCTCAACAAAGGCAAGACATTAAAAACTTCTTTTCTAATTTCTGTAGGATCTGTCAATACAGATCTGAGTTGTAAGCCTGTGTTATAAAGGCTGAGTGTAGGAGAGTTGATCTCTGAGTGGTAGGGCTGTTTGCCTGAGTGTAGGAGAAGGTTCTTCTCTGAGTTGTAGGCTTTGTGATAAGGCTGAGGTAGGGCTGTTGAGCCTGAGTTGTAGGAACCTTTCCAGGTTCTGAGCTGTAGGATCTGTGGATCTGAGTAAAGAGGAAGTTTGGCCGAATCTAGCATACTGCTAGATAGGTGAAGGGGGAAAGTGGATGTACCCAGACCTTGGGGAACCACTATAAAACAGTGTGCAATCTGTGATGGTTAAATTTCTGTGACTGCTGTGCTGTGTGTTTTAATTCTGTAATTGAATTCTGCCAAAAAGTGTTAACAAGCATTAGAACCTATTCACCCCCCTCTAGGTGTTTAGGTTGTCTTGAAAGTAAAACTATCAAAGGTTTTTCAGTGATTGCATTACCGCTTACTAAGCTAATCCGAAAGGGTGTTCTATTTCTCTGGACTGATGAGTGTCAGGAGGCCTTTGATGAGTTAAAAGCAAGATTAACCACTACACCAGTGTTAGTCATACCATGGGACATTGAAGGCTTTCAAATTTACAGTGATGCATTCTTGAAAGGAATTTGTTGTGTGTTAATGCATGTAAAGTCATAGCTTATGCTTCGAGACAATTGAAGAATTCTGAACGTAATTACCCAACTCATGATTTGGAATTGGCAGCTGTCGTATTTGCCCTAAAAATTTGCGATATTATTTATATGGTGCTCAATGTGAAATTTTTACAGATCACAAGAGTTTAAAGTATATTTTCTCTCAGAAAGAAATAAATATGCGCCAGAGGCGATGGTTAAAACTTATCAAAGATTATGATGTGGATATCAAATACCATCCCGAGAAAGCGAATGTAGTTGTTGATACACTCAGTAGAAAGCACTTAGCTCTTATGATTGTCCCACTAACCGAGTAGACGGAGTTGTTGCGAGAGATACAAAACTTTGAATTGCTTACATGTATAACTACCTCTCAAACTCAAGGTTTACTCTTTCAACTAATGGTAGAGCATTCCATTAAAGACAGGATAAGAAAAGCGATGAACCAGGATCCTATATTTGTGAAGATTCTAGAAAAGGTAAAAAGTGGGCAATCAACTACTTTTACAGAAAATGATGGATTATTATTTCTGAATAAAAGGTTGTGTATTCCTAATGTTAGTACACTATGAGCATAAATACTTTATGAAGTGCATAATACAACTTATTCAATTCATCCTGGGAGAACAAAAAATGTACCAAGATCTTAAACAAGAATTCTGGTGGCCAGGAATGAAGACTGACGTAATCCGATATATTACCAAATGTCACACGTGCCAACTTGTGAAGGCAGAACATCAAAAGCCTGGTGGATACTTACAATCACTGCCGATCCCTGAGTGGAAATGGGATGACATAACCATGGATTTTATCATGGGACTGCCAAGAAGTAAAGTCGGTAACAACGATATATAGGTAATTATTGATCGATTAACCAAAGTTGCGCATTTCATTCCTATGAAAAATGATAGTCCAGTACAAAAGCTAGTCGATTAATACATCGATGTTATTGTAAAATATCATGGGATTCCCCGATCTATTATATCTAATAGAGATGGACGTTTTACATTAGATACTTGGAAGCTAGTACAGAAAAAGTTGGGAACAAAGCTGTGATATAGTACCGCCTTCCATCCGCAAACAGAATGGTCAGTCTGCCCGAACTATCCAAATGTTGGAAGATCTATTGAGAATGGTCGTACTCGATCTTAAGGGGTCATGGGAAAAATACTTATCGCTGGTAGAATTTTCTTACAATAATAGCTACCAGTTAAGTATTTAGATGACATCATTCGAAGCATTATATGAGCGAAGGTGTTGTACCCCGCTAAGCTGGGCAGAAGATGGTGAACAAAAGTTATTCACAAAAAACAAAGTGTATAAAATGAACGATAAACTTACACTTGTACCAGAAAGATTGAAAGTTGCTCAAGACAGACAACAAAAATATTACAATGGCAGACATCGAAAAGTTGAGTTTAATATATGCGATATGGTATGCATTAAAATAAAGCCCTTCAAGAGAACTTCACAAATTCGTCAACTTGGGAAGCTTTGTCCAAGATACGTAGGGTCGTTCGTCATCTCTGAAAGGATTGGACCGGTGGCTTATCGCCTAGTATTATCTGATGCTTTTCAAAATCTTCATGATGTATTTCATGTTTCTTCACTGAGGAAATACATAGCAGATCCAGATAAAATAGTTCCTTCTGAATAGATTCAAATAGAGTCAGATCTGTAAGTCCAACTAAACCTTACAAGATTGTGGATTGACAAAATAAATAACTCCGAAATCGAGAAGTTCGATTCGTCAAAGTTTGGTGGAAAGAACATGTTATTCATGAAGCAACATAGGAAAAGGAAGAAGAAATGAGAAATCTCTTCCCTCAATTGTTTGATGCAGATTCAGATTGAAGATTTTCGTGGACGAAAATCCAATAAGGAGGGGAGAATTGTGATGTCACTAAATTAAAGTGTGCCAAGGTTACAATATTTAGAGAGAGAGAGAGAAACCGGTTGAAAGAAATTGAATCGGCGATTCCCAGTTAACAGGGAGTGCGTGTTATGCCAGGATTCCCGGAAAACCGCTGTTCCATCTATTCTTCTCCCAATTTCCCGCAGAAGGCGCTACAGGCTACGGACAAGCCGCATACCGCTGTGCTTCACCGAGAGCTCAAATCTCCTCCTTTTCTTTCGATTTCTCTTCCATTTTAAAGGTAATCTCTTCCTCTCTGGTCCTCTTGTTTTTTTAAAAGATTTCTCACGGATTGAAAAGGGTAGAAACCCTAGTGTTTAGGGTTTTTTTTAATTTTTTTTGATCCTTTACATGTAAAAAGTTTTTGTAATGGATTTTAAGCCTAAATCCAGGATTTCCAAGGGATTTTGATGAAACCCTAGCTAAAGTGAAGATGATTTTGATTTTAGGGTTGAAAAAGGAGAACCCTAAGGGTCCAAATATTTATTTGGAGGCTAAGACTCTGTTTGATTGGGCTGTTGCTGATGGAAAGCTGCTGATGAACTGTTGCTGATAGAAAAAGTGCTGATTCTGGAAAACAGAGTTTTGCTAAAAAACTGTTTGGGTGAAACAAAGTTTACAAAACGGAGTTTTCAAAAAGTTGTTTGGATACAAAACGGAGTTTTGAATAATTTTTTTTTCTTCAAATATAACACAAAATAAAATTTCATTCATACATTTTTTTCCAAATAATTTTTTTTTTCAATCATAACATATATTTTCCAATCATTAACATCTTCTACATAACGTAACACCTAACACAGAAAATCATTTTTTCATCAAGACCATTTCTAGGTCTATCTCTACATTCAAACACCTGGTCTGCTATAATATCAGGCAGTGCGATCATCTCCTCTACATTCAAACACCGCATTTCAACTCCATCCAGAGTTTCCATTCCTTCTTCAGATGATTCTGTTTATTTTTGAATTGGACCTTATCGTATTTCTTTTCAGTTGACTCTTCAAATTTCTTCATAATATTACTCCACCCCTCCTTATTAAAATGCGTCATTGGTCGATTCCCGAGTTCTATCTCCTTTATGCAAATATTACAAAAGAGTAGAACATCGGCATTATCCCATATTGCGGCAACACCACCATCTTTTGTTTTGCCCATCTTTATAAGACAAACACACGCATATACAAATAACATTCAAAAACATTATAAATGTAAATCTAAAAAATATATGGTCGGGATCTAAATCTAAATCTAAACAGATATTTTATAGAACCAACACCCATCTTTTTGTCTTATGTCCTAGCTTCATACAAATGCTCTGCTATGATATTACACACACACACACACACAACACAAACACATATATAACACACACACACACACAACACAAACATCAACGCTCATACAAACAACATCACACAAATAACAACACAAAAAGCAACACAGGACACTCCTCATACACACACAACAACACAGGACACACACACAACACACACACACACACACACACACACACACACACACCTCTCAAGATCACTTAACAATTACACACATACACACACATATACACACCAACAGGACACACACAGATACACACCAACATGACACACACATACACACACCCCTCTCTCAATATCACTTAACAATCACACACACACACACACACACCTCTCTCAAGATCACGTAACAATTACACACATATACACACATATACACACCAACAGGACACACACATATACACACCAACAGGACACACACATATACACACCAACAGGACACACACATATACACACCAACAGGGCACACACATATACACACCAACAGGACACACACATATACAAACATATACACACCAACAGGACACACACATATACACACCAACAGGACACACATAGATACACACCAACAGGACACACACAGAGACACACCAACAGGACACACACAGAGACACACCAACAGGACACACACAGAGACACACCAACAGGACACACACACACACACAGATACAGACACAGACACACACACACACACACACACACACACACACACACCAATAGGACACACACACACACACCAATAGGACACACACACACACCAATAGGACACACACACACACCAATAGGACACACACACACACACCAATAGGACACACACACACATACACACACACACACACACACACCAATATGACACCCACCCACCAATAGGACACACACACACACACCAATAGGACACACACACCAATAGGACACACACACCAATAGGATACACACACACACTAATAGGACACACACACGCCAATAGGACACACACACACCAATAGGACACACACACACACCAATAGGACACACACACACCAATAGGACACACACACACACCAATAGGACACACACCAATAGGACACACACACACCAATAGGATACACACACACCAATATGACACACACACACCAATAGGACACACACACCAATAGGACACACACACACCAATAAGACACACACACACACCAATAAGACACACACACACACCAATAGGACACACACACACACACACCAATAGGACACACACACACACACCAATAGGACACACACACACACACCAATAGGACACACACACACACCAATAGGGGACACACACACACACACCAATAGGGGACACATACACACACCAATAGGACACACACACCAATAGGACACACACACACTAATAGGACACACACACACCAATAGGACACACACACACACACCAATATGACACACACACACACTCACCAACAGGACACACACACACTCACCAATAGAACACACACACACCAATAGGACACACACACACCAATAGGACACACACACACACCAATAGGACACACACACACACACACACACACACCAATAGGACACACACACACACACCAATAGGACACACACACACACACCAATAGGACACACACACACACCAATAGGACACACACACACCAATAGGACACACACACACACACACACACCAATAGGACACACACACACACACCAATAGGACACACACACACACACCAATAGGACACACACACACACCAATAGGACACACACACACACCAATACACACACACACACACCAATAGGACACACACACACACCAATAGGACACACACACACACACACCAATAGGACACACACACACACACAATAGGACACACACACACACACACACACCAATAGGACACACACACACACACACCAATAGGACACACACACACACCAATAGGACACACACACACACACAAATAGGACACACACACACACAATAGGACACACACACACACACACACACAATAGGACACACACACACACACACACATAGGACACACACACACACACCAATAGGACACACACACACACACACCAATAGGACACACACACACACATAGGACACACACACACACACCAATAGGACACACACACACACACAAATAGGACACACACACACACAATAGGACACACACACACACACACATAGGACACACACACACACACACAATAGGACACACACACACACACCAATAGGACACACACACACCAATAGGACACACACACACACACACACACACAATAGGACACACACACACACACCAATAGGACACACACACACACACCAATAGGACACACACACACACACACAATAGGACACACACACACCAATAGGACACACACACACAAAATAGGACACACACACACACACCAATAGGACACACACACACCAATAGGACACACACACACACACACACACACACACACAATAGGACACACACACACACACACCAATAGGACACACACACACACAATAGGACACACACACACACACACCAATAGGACACACACACACTAGGACACACACACACACACACCAATAGGACACACACACACACATAGGACACACACACACACACACACACACACCAATAGGACACACACACACACAATAGGACACACAACACCAATAGGACACACACACACACACACACACATAGGACACACACACACACACACACACACACCAATAGGACACACACACACACACCAATAGGACACACACACACACACACACAATAGGACACACACACACACACCAATAGGACACACACACCAATAGGACACACACACACACACACACACACACAATAGGACACACACACACACACACACACACACACAATAGGACACACACACACCAATAGGACACACACACACACACAATAGGACACACACACACACACACAATAGGACACACACACACACACATAGGACACACACACACACACCAATAGGACACACACACACACACCAATAGGACACACACACACACACACCAATAGGACACACACACACACACCAATAGGACACACACACACACACACACACACCAATAGGACACACACACACACACCAATAGGACACACACACACACACACCAATAGGACACACACACACCAATAGGACACACACACACACACAATAGGACACACACACACACACAAATAGGACACACACACACACATAGGACACACACACACACACACACACACACACACACACCAATAGGACACACACACACCAATAGGACACACACACACACACACACATAGGACACACACACACACACATAGGACACACACACACACACACACAATAGGACACACACACACACACACACACACACCAATAGGACACACACACACACACCAATAGGACACACACACACACACATAGGACACACACACACACACCAATAGGACACACACACACACACACACACACACACAACACACACACCAATAGGACACACACACACACAATAGGACACACACACACACACCAATAGGACACACACACACACAATAGGACACACACACACACACAATAGGACACACACACACACACACACACAAGGACACACACACACACATAGGACACACACACACACAATAGGACACACACACACACACAAATAGGACACACACACACACAATAGGACACACACACACACAGGACACACACACACACCAATAGGACACACACACACACAATAGGACACACACACACACACCAATAGGACACACACACACACCAATAGGACACACACACACAAAATAGGACACACACACACACCAATAGGACACACACACACACCAATAGGACACACACACACCAATAGGACACACACACACACACCAACACACACACCAATAGGACACACACACACACCAATAGGACACACACACACAAGGACACACACACACACCAATAGGACACACACACACCAATAGGACACACACACACCAATAGGACACACACACACACACAATAGGACACACACACACACACACACAATAGGACACACACACACCAATAGGACACACACACACACCAATAGGACACACACAACAACACACACCAGAAAATGCACACAACCACAATTACACACACAATTAACAGAAAATGCATAAGATAAAAAATACTGAGGCTAAAAAATGCACAGATTGACAAGCACTGAGCAAGAATTGAGAAATAAAAAATCCTACAAGATCAAAATTACTGAAGAAGGCAAAAATTGACCTAGAGAAAAATTCCTACAAGATCAAAAATCCTCCATCAAGTAGCGAGGCTAAAGAAAAAGAATCGGGGATGACTGAAGAAGGCAGGATCCCGAAAAAAGAAGAGGATGGATACATCGGATATTGGCGGCTGCGTGAGGAAGAAGAAGCAGTGTGGTTCCGGGAAGAAGAGGTGCGCGCAGATCCAGGAAGAAGAGACGCGTGTGGAGAAGAGGCGCGAAATGACTGGTGGTTCTTTCCTGTCGCAAAGACGCGCCTCCGGTAGTCGCCGCTAGAAGGGAAGAAGATGATCTGTTTCGGGAGGGTTTGCGGCTGGACGCAAGAAAAAACAGCGGCCCACGGTTATGAATAAACAGCGGATGATTGAAACCGTTTTTTTTAAAATAAGCCGTGCCAAACGCAGTTTTTTCCAAAAGTACCGGTGCGGTCCAATCACACAGCAGTGAATAAGCTAAACCAAACGCCACCTAAATCTTGCTGCCCCTTTCACAACAACAGTGAAAGTTCACTAATACAACCTAGGGCATAATTATTTTAGGATTAGTAACATGTATATGTCTCACAATAAAAATAGGGATTGCTACCCTTCCCTAAATAGGTGAAAAATCTTAAATTTCAACTTAGGACAGCCAAACCCTAAGCCATTAATGGGATTATTTGATGTTCTTAACATATTTAGGGATATTATATTATAGGAAATGACGTCCCATGACAGCGGAAGACACAATGACGGAAATAGAAACGAGAAAGGGAAAGGAAAAGTCACGGTGAGTTCTCACCCTGTTATATTATTTTATTTCCAAGTTACATGATTATGAATATGTATCAATATGTCTTATGCTCTATGTAAAAAGAAAGAGGAATGGAAAGTAAACATATAATGACATTAATGAATAAAGAAAGAGGAATTGAAAGTAAAAGTATAATGACATAAATGAATAAAACAATAAAGAAATGACGTGGGCTAAGTTAAGAGTCAACCCAACAGTGGAGGTGGGGTGAATGTCCTCCCAATGATAATGGAATGAAAGTTAACGTGCAAATATGAAAAGACACGTTAAGAAATGTGTGCGAATATGAAAAGGCACGCAAGCGCGCTATATAAATGATAAGAAATGTTAATATTCCCTTAACACTTCCCAATAACGACAGAAAAGTATAAGAGATAAGGAAAAAGGAAATGCAACCCATATAAAAAGATATACACGTATATGATGAAAAGAAGAAGATAAACAAAATAAAGAAGATGCAAAAAGGAATATTATGAATGCGAGATAACGAGAGATAACGTAATCAAGTGAAGATGAAAGATTAAATCTGTAAAAAGTTGAATAAGACATCATAGATATGCAGAGAACAATGAGAATTCATTTATTCTTTGACTAATAGAAAATGTAACTAAACGGGTCAAGGAGGAAGCTACTCCCGTCACGTCTAGCCGACCCCCTACTCGACGCGAGAAGATGTATAAAATCTGGGTCGAGTTCGTCACCGCTGTCTTTGAAGTTCTGGACGCCCACAAAGCCGCCTGCCGCGACCCAGATTGCCCGCATGACGAGTTTCAGTTCTGTTTTCAGTAGTTTGTAGTGTCTCTGATATGTAGTATATATAGTAGTATAGTTTTGATCTGTGCTCATAGCTATATTTTGTTGCAGTTTCATGATGTACTTTTCTATGTAGCATAGATATAAGATGCCCACTTTTTGTATACATATACTGGATCATATTTTGTTCGATCGATGTACTGATCAAGTAAAATAAATAAAATGTTTTACTTTCTGCCCTTTTCTTTATGTACTTATAAATGCTGAATATTTAATTTCATGCCAACTTTGTGAAATGAGAAAATGTAATGAAAATTGTGATGGTGCTTGGAACATGGAGTCGTTACAACTTAGCTCGAGTGTTGGTACTTTGAATTACTCGCTAGTGGGAGATAGTTGTATGCTTGTGTTTTAGGAGGACCAGAGGCCGCTTAAAAGTTGGCGGCGAGGAACTTTTGTCCGTTCATACCTTAGGAGGACTGGGGTCCATCCAGGTGGAGGTGACGAAGAACCTTTATTCGTTCATGCCTCAAGAGGACCTGGATCTGTTCGGGTGGAGGTAGCGAAGAACCTTTATTTGTTCGCACCTTAGGATTACCAGTGTCCATCCACGTGGAGGTGGCGAAGAACCTTTGTTCGTTCATGCCCCAAGAGGACGTGGGTCCGTCCAGATGGAGTTGGAGAATAACCTTTGTTCGTTCGCGCCTTAGGAGGACCGAGGTTCGTCCGGGTGGAGGTGGAGAAGAACTTTTGTACATCCGCACCTCAGGAGGACCAGAGTCCGTCTAGGTGGAGCTGGCGATGAACCTTTATTCGTACGCGCCTCAAGAGGACCGAGGTCCGTCCAGGTATAGGTGGCAAAGTGCCTTTGTTTGTTTGCTCCTCAGGAGGACAGGGGTCCGTCCGAGTGGAGGTGATGGAGAACTTTTGTTCGTTCGTGCCTCAAGAGGACCAGGGTCCGTCCAAGTGAAGGTGTAGATGGACATTTGCCCATTTCACCTGAGAGGTGCAGACAGATCTTTGTCTGTTTCGCTTGGGAGGTGCAGAAGTGCTTGCGCCGATCTCGCCTGGGTGGTGCAGAAGGGCTTTCGCCGATCTCACCTAAAAGGTGCAAATAAGGTCTGTCGGGCCCAGGCTGGGCCCAGACCCCCTCAGGTCTGGCCTTTTTGCTGTTGGGCCTAGATTGGGCCTTGCTTAAACCGAACCCACATCGGACCCATACCTTAATGAAATAAGGGGGCATGCCTGAGCCCACAAGGACGGGCCCAAGCAAGCCCCCCAAAAAGAAAACCCTAAAGGTTGCAGCAACTTTGTTGGGCGCAGACCAACAATTAAATGATGGGTTGTCCGCCTAGCATTTAATGTTGGGCGGATAGCCCGACATTTAATTGTTGGGCATGGTCGCACAACATTTAATGATGCGCGACAACGCCCAACATTTTATGTTAGGCACTCAACATGCTTCAAACCGGGCCCAGATCTAGGCCTAGCCCAAGACACGTACCAGGATGGGCTCTAGCCAAATAAGGGACCTAGTGAGCCCCCTTAGGCCTGGCATGGGCCTACCTGGGCCTAACCAGACCTGAGCCTAATCGGGCTCGGGCACGGGCAGACTTGTGCCAGACAATAAAACCCGAGCTAAATTTGCACCTCTAGGTCCAAAATGGCTTTTTCCGATCTAGCCTAAGAGTCAGCTAGCTTGTAAATGGTTGTTTATGTTAGTAAAATTAAGATTAATTAAATTATTACTGAATAAAAGTACATGGGCGTGCAGGCCCGGCCATACGACTTTTTTTCTATAATGACAGAGGATAAACTATGGGTTGTGTTGGAGTTCCTTCGATGTACTTTGTGCGTCAAGTTCTGGCGGGGTTCCCGGAAGGTGCGTCCAACGAGCAGATATCCAACAAGGTACCTTGAGCTAGTGCGTCGGCGCGGAGCATGTAAGAACACCCCCAACCTATGCCCGGGTCGTGCTAGAGGAGATCTTACTTTCCCAAGACGTCCACCCAATGCTCCTTAAGGGGTAACAACCTACTTTGCTAAGCACTAGTTGGTCGCCTTACTCGGCTTGAATCACAACATACACATCTCATTACAGAGTTTAACATAAGCATTAACAGGAAATAATAATAAATATTTATATATATATCAATATATATTTAAGGAGATGCAAAAGGGCAAGTAAAAAACAACAACAATAAAAGACAACAACAATAGTAGCACAAGAGATTCCGATTGAAATTAACTTTTATTACAGGGCGAGGTATACATTGCAAGACATGATTTTACAATATAAACCAGGGAACCAAAAACAGCAATAAGAAGTTAACCACACAGACTAATTTCAATAATCACACAAGCCGCCTACTCACCAGTTGAGTCCGTCGAGACCGCCTAACCACAGCTAACCACGCGGACTGCTGTTATTGCAAATACTGAGCCAAGAACAAAACCCACTGATTGACGGGGAGAACTGCTCCGCTTATTCGCAAATACGAGGAAGAGACAAGGCCGCAAAGACTGTGACCTGCTGCTTAACTGCTGATTGTATCCGCAAACTGTTCCACACCAACGTTTCGTTAATCGCTTGGTGTTAGCCGCATAGTCTGCACAGAACCAACTTTCTTAGTCGCAGCAGTTAGAAAACCGTAACCGCAAAATCAAGCACGAGCTCGTTCTTACTGTTCACTGCTTATTTACGACGAGCTGAGGGATTCTATTTATAGATGTGAGGAGTGCCACCACCACTTACACCGATAGGATAACTGCCCATCAACCCTGTCGGCTAACACCTTGTACCCGCACAGGGCGGATACCAACACCAGTTTGCTAGGTCGCACAAATCAACACTGCTAAATTGATGACCAGTTCACCTAACTCCACGGGCACTGCAACAAGTCCGCGCATACCGCAGCCCGTGACTTAGACAATCCGTCCAGCCAATATTGCCGAACTTGGCGAATACAATAACAGACCGCACCATGCGAACTCGACGAATATTGAGAAGTCCGCACCAAGGCAAACTCGGCGAATACCAACCAGTCCACACCAAGGCGAACTCAGTGAGCTAGACAACTAACTGGGCTTAGTCCCTCCAGACCAAGTCCCAACGAATTCCGCGGTCTCCAAACTTAACCACACCACCTGATATCAAGATCCCGCTCTTCTGAACAACTCCAGTCCTCCACCCTGAAGATTGCTCCATCAGACCGCGTGACCTCCAGACAACCTGTCTGCGCAACTGTGCTTACTCCATAATCCAATATCCAGATCGCAAGTACAGGACCGTGTCAGACACCGGTGAGCTCCAAAGAGTCCGCAACACCAAACCAGGGAACTCTGATCTACCTCGCCTGAGAAGACACCAGCGACCTGGCGGCAAGACACCCCAGTTCGCAATATCTGACTGCCTTCTTGCGAATCAGAGAACCTGCGAACTTGGCTACCTCCAAAAGATTTTGCCACTACCCGCGGATAAACAAACCTATCTTCCCGATTACTTCACCAAAGTGTTTATTGGCCCATACCGCTAGAGAAGAACCACAGCAGAAACCAGCTGCCTGGCTAGGCTATCCACCAAAGCTATCTTCCTAGTCTGCGTGGTCTTCTGCAGTCTATACGGACTCCCCAATCTGTTTGCCCGAATTCCCCAACTTTACACTTCAACAATTTCAACAGTCCCTCTTGAAGTGAGAAGTGGAAACTAGCCTGAGCAACTCTCATAACCGAATAAACGGCCCCTTCGGCAACAACTTGGTCAAAATGTCCGCCACATTATCCTGACTCCGCACGTAGTCAACCATTAAAGATTCCTCCAACACCTTCTCCCGTATGAAGTGATGATCGATCTCGATGTGCTTCGTCCGCGCATGATAAACTGGATTATTCACCAGTTTGAGAGCACTTTCATTGTCGCTGTGAATCAGAGCAAGACGCCACACCTTCTCATGGATGTCATCGACTAACTGCCTAAGCCAAGTGGCTTCCTGAGCCGCTAAGGACTATGCCTTGCACTCAGCTTCAGTAGTGGAGACGAACACTGATTCTTGCTTCTTGATGCACTATGAAACTGCTGCCGATCCTGTGAAGAAGACATAACCAGATGTCAACTTCCGATCATCTGTATCTCCCCCATAATCAATATTCGTGTAGCCATGCAAACAAAAGCCCGTGTCCCTCTTATACAAGAGACCCAACTCCAAGGTGGACTTGACGTACTTAATGATACCTTTTGTAACACCCCAAAATGTTGTAGGAGCGACGGGGATCAAATTTGGCCAAGGCAGATTTTTGGTGCAGGTGACACGGGGCCCGACACGGGCGTGTCGGAGGCCGTGTCGGGCGTGTCGAGCTCGAGCCGTCGAGCTGGCCGTGTCGTCGACCAGTGCAGATCGACGATGGTCGTGTGGTGGAACATGGCCTAGGACACGGGCGTGTCCCAGGCCGTGTCACACCTGGGCTGTGCGGTTGGGTACACGGGAAATGACACGGGCACGAACACGGGCGTGTCTAGTTTGACACGGGCGTGTCTGATGCCGTGTCTCCAAGCCGTGTACCTCTCTGACTGCGAAGTGTTGATAAATTGCACACGGCGGGCGTGACACGGGTCCCGACACGGGCGTGTCGCAGGCGACACGGGCGTGTCGGAGGCCGTGTCAAAGGCCGTGTGCTGGTTTTCAATTTTGGTCGAGACGGCGAATGAGCTACACGGCCAGGCACACGGCCGTGTGTGAACCCGTGTTCGGCCCAGTTTTTGGGATTTCAGATCTAATCTTGACCGTTCGTTTCCTTGGCTTTGGATCCAACGGTGGGGGGCTGTTCCTGAGGGGTTTTATCCGGGATTTAGGGTTGGGAATCCTCATTTCCCTTAGCCATTCTCTCTCTAAGAGTTTAGAGAGAGGGGAGAGCAAGTTTGGAGGAGGAGACCAAGATCCGACCGCCGGAGGAGCTTCGGAGCTCCGAATCGCGATCCGAGTCCAGATCCGCGGAGGTGACGCCGTTGCGTTGCTTTCCAACCGCATAGTTTTCGATGGCGCCGCGGAAAAGCGAAAGGGTAACGATTCTCTTCTTGAGCATGTGAAGCTCTTCTTCCTTTGCATGGGAAAACCCCTCTCCCGTGAGTGTGCGGCGAGATCGTGGTATTCCTTGGGGTAGATATGTAAAGTCCCCCTTATTAGAGTCCGGAATCGTAGTACGAACATAGGCATGTTGTGTGAAGCCTACCCGGACGTGTGTTCCGGATCGGTGATGTTTTGCTATGCATATTTTAGCCGGAGAAGACTCCGAGCATTGTGGTTGTTTTCGGGTTGCTATGCGGTAGAATGCATCAGGGAATCTTGGGGATTAACCCCGAGGTGCACCCGGAAATCTGGGCGGAAATGAAGTTCTGCCATCTCGGTGGCCTGGGTGCCAGCCGGGAACATAGCGGGGCTATGTATCATGATTGGATTGCAGCAGGGAGCCTTGGGGATGAAACCCGAGGTGCACCCGGAAATCTTGGACGGAAATGTAGTTCTGTCATAACGGTGGCCTGGGAGCCAACCGGGTACTTAGCGGGGCTATGTACCGTGTTTGATCGTTAATTGGGACTGGGGAAAGCTTAGTCCGCGCCAAAGGGCCGAATGGCAGTGGCGGAGTGAGCAACGGACTAGTAGCCCTCTACCCGCTCCACCTGCTCGGTTAAAGCGACCTAAAGTTTATGTGGGACTTACCGAGATTTGGAGATCGAGTCTAGGCTGCGGCTGAGAAGACTAAATGCTTACAAAGATTGCCATCCTGGGGGTGGTGGTGGAGTCGAGGACCGGACGGGGTTCGGACTGGCTTCGCCGAGTAAGTGCCCTGAGAGCACGGGGTGTACGGCCGTGAGAGCGTGCACCTATGTTGAGATGCTTGTTTGGCTGTGTTGCGTGTTTTGCTAACAAGTGCAGGGAAGAAGCTTTGCCGCCCCGGTTTGGGGGCGGAATCGTTATAATTTGGTCAGCATTGCTGACCGTTGCCTTTGTTTACCACCGTGCGGTGGGTTGTTGCTTGCAGGTTCTGCGGAGCTGAGAGGTAATTAGCGGGCTAAAGCCCAAGTTGCTGTGCTGGCCCTCGAAGGCCTTGTTTTGAGTGTTTTACCTCTTGTACTCATGTGTGGCCGGCCTGCGTGCCGAGGTTTGGAAGATACTTGTATTTAAGCAACTCTTGTAAAGCCTTAAGGCTATTTCTTCCGTTTTGTGTATTATACATTCCTATGGGTTTGAGTAGTGGACATTCATGCTTGGCAGAGTTCTTTATTCTTTGCAACTCTAATAAATTGCTTCCGCTAGGTGTTGTGTAGGACGTTGTGATTGGTTGATTGGTTTCAACGCATAACCAACCGGTCTGTCCGTAGTATATGGCGTCGGGCCCCGGCCGGACCTACTGCTATATGCTATGCGACGGATATGGGTGTTACAAATTGGTATCAGACTACTGGTTTCGGTCAAGCTTAAATGAATTCGTGGACGAATTCACTTTAAGGGGTGGTGAGCACATGTATGTGCGTCATCGTTATAACATGAAAAGAACCCATGAATGTCCACTTAGGAATGAAAATACACATGTTTGGGGAACCTGCGTGTTCCTATAATTGCTTTTTGCAATTTTGTTCGGTCCCTTATTGGTGTTCTGTTCGACTGTAGGTGTCCGAGAGTGGCGCGTGGCAGTCTGAATGCGCACTTTCTGAGAAAAGTAATGCACCCAGCGATGTGCTGGAGACCCCTACGTCTTTGGAAACCATAAGAAGGGTGGTTGAAGTGGTGTTCGCTGTGAGCAACGTACATCATGGGAGTAATGTGCAACCATTTGTCCCTGAGATGGCCCCAACATCGGGTGGTATGCTGGAGCAAAGGGCATTTGGGGGTCAAGTAGAGCAGCAGAGGAGCATGACTGTGGCGCAGGGAGCGCATTCGGTGGACGCATATTTGCAGACGTTCCTTATGGTAAGGCGCTACCCAGGCTTTGAATGGGAAAGCGAGCAATCTATAGCGGATAGATTTTATAACGGTCTGCGCAGCGAGTTGCGTATCCTACTGCTAGGACCAAAGTTATTGGGATTCCGAGCTTTGGTGGAATCGGCCAGAGCGTTGGAAGTGGAGTTGGGGGAAACTCACCGAGTACCGGTGAATAGGGTACCAAACCTTACAGATCCTATAAGGACTGCGTATCGAAAGATGCCGAGAGAAGAGGCTGGGTCATCTACTACCCAAACTACCGTCAAATGTTATTCTTGTGGTAAGAAAGGGCACCTCGCCAGAGAGTGTTGGGAGAGTGCTCATAAGACAAGGAAAGTTTCGGCAGGAACAGTCGGAGATTCGGTGGTCAAGCGAACAATCGATTTTGCGAGTGAGCTGGCGTTAGGTGCCAAATCTGGGTCATGCTCTCCTTATAGGCTAACGCCTAATGAGTTGGCAGAACTGAAAGTTCAATTTGAAGAGGGTATGGATCAAGGTTTTGTGCGTCCAAGTTTGTCATCTTGGAGCACGCCGGCCCTCTTCGTGTAGAAGAAGGACGAGAGTTTGCAGCTCTGAATCGTTTATGAAAAACTGAGCAAGTCGTTAAAAGAGATCAAGTACCCGATCTCAAGTATTGGCGATCTGTTTGATCAGCTGGGTGGGTCATCGGTGTACTTAAAGTTGGAACTTAAGTCTGGTTACTATCAGATGAGAATCAAGGAAAGTGTTATCTCAAAGATAGCGTTCAACACAAGATATGGGCATGTTGAGTTTACGGTCATGTCGTTCGGGCTGACTAATGCGCCATCGGTGTTCATGGACCTGATGAACAGAATGTTCAGGGAGTACTTAGACCGTGTTGTGATCGTCTTTATTGACAACCTATCGGTGTGCTCGCAGTGCGAAGAAGATCGCTTCAAGCATCTGCGTTTGGTTTTGGGGACGCTAAGGAGGAACGAGCTATACGCAAAGTTCTCCAAAGGCGAGCCTTGGTTATCTTCAGTGTCGTTCCTTGGTCACTTAGTCAGTGGGGAAGAGTTGCGGTGGATCCGGCGTAGACTGTTACAATACGGAAGTGGCCTGTGTGTCTTCGGCAGAGGAAGTCCGGAGTTTGCTGGGGCTTGCCGGCTTTTACAGGCACTTCGTGGAAAACTTCTCGCGGATAACGCTACCTCTCACGACTTTGACAAGGAAAGATCAGAGTTTTGTGTGGGCGCATGAGGGTGCGCAAGCTTTTGAAGAGCTGAAGAGTCGGTTGACTACGGCGCCAGTGCTTAGTTCGCCGAGTGGGACCGAGGGCTTCGAGGTTCTTAGTGACGCTTCGGGTAGTGGTTTGGGCTGCGTGTTGTTGCAGCATGGGAACTTGATAGCCTATGGTTCGCGTCAGCTAAAAGTGCATGAAAGGAATTATTCGGTCCGCGACTGGGAGTTGGCGGCCGTGATATTTGCGCTTAAGCTGTGGAGGCGCTACTCGTATGACGTTAGGTCGATATTCATACCGACCTCAAGAGCCTGAAATATCTGTTGGATCAATAGGACCTGAACTTGAGGCAGCGGAGATGAAAGGAGTTCCTGGGGGACTATACGTTCAAGATTTATCATGCACCCGGCGAGGACAACGCAGTGTGGAGGCGTTGAGTCGCAGGGCTCCCGCCCAAGCCAAATGGTTGTTGGTACATGTTGAGAGACTAGTTCAGGAATTGGAAGCGCTACAGATCCGTTGTGTTGACAAGCAGACTAGCGCCGAAGCATTGTTGAACTGGACGGAAGTCCAGTATGACCTGGCTGATCGTAATTGGCAAACTATGGTTTGTGTAGCTGCATGAAGGAAATCATGAGTGTGGCTCGATGAGTCGAAATCCTGAATCGACGGTTGTAGGTGGGCCACCAAGGTAAGACCATTGTTTGTGCGGCCCAAGCGTGGATAATCTGTTGTTGGAGTTGTGATACGTCATATCAAGTACTCAACTCGCTTAAGAGGCACGAAGTTGTGCCGATATCTGAAGAAGTACTCTGGTGGCCAGAACTTTAGAAGGTCGTGGCACCATAGGTGGCAAAGTGCCAGCCTTGCGCCTTAGTGAAGGCAGAGTGCCAAGTGCCGGGGGATTCTTGAATCCATGCCTAGTTCGGAATAGAAGTTCGACTGGACTGTGGGCATGGTTTGCCAAAGTCACAGTGAATTAATGACGTCGTTTGTGTGATCGTAGTTGTGGTGACACTGGTGTCGCACTTCATTCCGCGTAGGAAGGATGACTCGGTGGAGAAGTTGGCAAAGTTATATGTTGACCATATTGTTAGACTGCATGGTGTGCCCCGTAGCATTGTGAGTGATCGCGATGGGCGGTTCACATCCAATGATTGGAGGTTGGTGCAGCAGACGCTGAGAACAAAGTTAAAGTTCAGCACAGCTTTCCATCCGCAGACGGATGGGCAGACCGAGAGGGTCAAGAGAACGATGGAGGACATGCCCAGCATGTGTGTTCTAGACTTCGGGAAGCTTTGGGAGGACCACCTGTTTTAGTGGAGTTCTCGTACAACAATAGCTACCAGGCGAGTATCCAAATGGCGCCCTTGGAGGCCCTATATGGTAGAAAATGTCGCACGCCGTTATCCTGGTTAGAAACGGGTGAGGCAAGGTTGTACAAGAAGCTGGAGGTGGAGAGTGCTACCTCGTTAGTGCGGATCATTCGGGAGCGCTTGTTGATCGCTTAGGACCGGCAGACGAAGTATTACAATGCCAAGCACCGGAACGTGGAGTTCGCGGTAGGCGATTGGGTATACCTTAAAGTGAAGCCGTTCAAGGGGGGTTTCGCGGGTGAGACGCTTGAAGAAGCTGAGCCCGAGATACCTTGGACCTTTTGGGGTTCTGGAGCGAGTCGACGAAGCTGCATACCGTGTGAGGTTATCGGAGAAATTAAGTGGATTACATGATGTGTTCCACATTTCTGTGTGCGGAAAGCGGTGCAAGAGCCTTCGCAGGTGATCGCGGTTGACCAAGTGCCGGTAGACGAGGGGTTGATGACTAAGGTCAAGCCCATTCGTATCGAAGTTGTGGAGGTCAAGAGACTCCGTAACAAGGAGATCCGGATGGTTAAGGTCCAGTGGGAATCATTGCGGGTGTGAGGAGCTCTCTTGGGAACGGGAGCAGTCTATGCTCGTGGAGTACCCGGGATTGTTCCGCTCAGGTACTGTTTTGCGTTAAGTCCTGTTCTTCCTATATTAATTTCGTGGACGAAATTCTTTAAGGGGGGTAGAATTGTAACACCCCAAAATGTTGTAGGAGCGACGGGGATCAAATTTGTCCAAGGCAGATTTTTGGTGCAGGTGACACGGGCCCCGACACGGGCGTGTCGGAGGCCGTGTCGGGCGTGTCGAGCTCGGGCCGTCGAGCTGGCCGTGTCGTCGACCAGTGCAGATCGACGATGGTCGTGTGGTGGAACACGGCCTAGGACACGGGCGTGTCCCAGGCCGTGTCACACCTGGGCTGTGCGGTTGGGTACACGGGAAATGACACGGGCACGAACACGGGCGTGTCTAGTTTGACACGGGCGTGTCTGATGCCGTGTCTCCAAGCCGTGTACCTCTCTGACTGCGAAGTGTTGATAAATTGCACACGGCGGGCGTGACACGGGTCCCGACACGGGCGTGTCGCAGGCGACACGGGCGTGTCGGAGGCCGTGTCAAAGGCCGTGTGCTGGTTTTCAATTTTGGTCGAGACGGCGAATGAGCTACACGGCCAGGCACACGGCCGTGTGTGAACCCGTGTTCGGCCCAGTTTTTGGGATTTCAGATCTAATCTTGACCGTTCGTTTCCTTGGCTTTGGATCCAACGGTGGGGGGCTGTTCCTGAGGGGTTTTATCCGGGATTTAGGGTTGGGAATCCTCATTTCCCTTAGCCATTCTCTCTCTAAGAGTTTAGAGAGAGGGGAGAGCAAGTTTGGAGGAGGAGACCAAGATCCGACCGCCGGAGGAGCTTCGGAGCTCCGAATCGCGATCCGAGTCCAGATCCGCGGAGGTGACGCCGTTGCGTTGCTTTCCAACCGCATAGTTTTCGATGGCGCCGCGGAAAAGCGAAAGGGTAACGATTCTCTTCTTGAGCATGTGAAGCTCTTCTTCCTTTGCATGGGAAAACCCCTCTCCCGTGAGTGTGCGGCGAGATCGTGGTATTCCTTGGGGTAGATATGTAAAGTCCCCCTTATTAGAGTCCGGAATCGTAGTACGAACATAGGCATGTTGTGTGAAGCCTACCCGGACGTGTGTTCCGGATCGGTGATGTTTTGCTATGCATATTTTAGCCGGAGAAGACTCCGAGCGTTGTGGTTGTTTTCGGGTTGCTATGCGGTAGAATGCATCAGGGAATCTTGGGGATTAACCCCGAGGTGCACCCGGAAATCTGGGCGGAAATGAAGTTCTGCCATCTCGGTGGCCTGGGTGCCAGCCGGGAACATAGCGGGGCTATGTATCATGATTGGATTGCAGCAGGGAGCCTTGGGGATGAAACCCGAGGTGCACCCGGAAATCTTGGACGGAAATGTAGTTCTGTCATAACGGTGGCCTGGGAGCCAACCGGGTACTTAGCGGGGCTATGTACCGTGTTTGATCGTTAATTGGGACTGGGGAAAGCTTAGTCCGCGCCAAAGGGCCGAATGGCAGTGGCGGAGTGAGCAACGGACTAGTAGCCCTCTACCCGCTCCACCTGCTCGGTTAAAGCGACCTAAAGTTTATGTGGGACTTACCGAGATTTGGAGATCGAGTCTAGGCTGCGGCTGAGAAGACTAAATGCTTACAAAGATTGCCATCCTGGGGGTGGTGGTGGAGTCGAGGACCGGACGGGGTTCGGACTGGCTTCGCCGAGTAAGTGCCCTGAGAGCACGGGGTGTACGGCCGTGAGAGCGTGCACCTATGTTGAGATGCTTGTTTGGCTGTGTTGCGTGTTTTGCTAACAAGTGCAGGGAAGAAGCTTTGCCGCCCCGGTTTGGGGGCGAAATCGTTATAATTTGGTCAGCATTGCTGACCGTTGCCTTTGTTTACCACCGTGCGGTGGGTTGTTGCTTGCAGGTGCTGCGGAGCTGAGAGGTAATTAGCGGGCTAAAGCCCAAGTTGCTGTGCTGGCCCTCGAAGGCCTTGTTTTGAGTGTTTTACCTCTTGTACTCATGTGTGGCCGGCCTGCGTGCCGAGGTTTGGAAGATACTTGTATTTAAGCAACTCTTGTAAAGCCTTAAGGCTATTTCTTCCGTTTTGTGTATTATACATTCCTATGGGTTTGAGTAGTGGACATTCATGCTTGGCAGGGTTCTTTATTCTTTGCAACTCTAATAAATTGCTTCCGCTAGGTGTTGTGTAGGACGTTGTGATTGGTTGATTGGTTTCAACGCATAACCAACCGGTCTGTCCGTAGTATATGGCGTCGGGCCCCGGCCGGACCTACTGTTATATGCTATGCGACGGATAGGGGTGTTACACCTTTAGCCGCCACCAAATGAGATTTTCGTGGCTCTGCTATATATCGACTCACCCGACCAACTGTATAAGCAATATCCGACATTATAATAGTTAGATATATAAGACTCCTCATAAGAGCCCGGAACACCAAAGGGTCTGGAAGAACCCTTCCATCATCCCGCCGAAGCTTCAAGCTAACCTCCAGAGGAATAGAATTGCTCTTCCCATCTCGCATGACGAATCGCTTAACGACCGGCTCCGTATACCCATTCTGGGAAATGAGCATGTCGTTCTTCTGCCTCTCCACCTTGAGCCCAAGGAAATGGTGAAGCTCACCCAGATCCTTCATCTCGAAACGAATAGCTAGCTCATCCCAAAGCCTAGCTACTTCCTCCCCCGAGTTCCCCGTAACAATCAGATCGTAAACGTATAACAGAACGAGGACCTGAAGCTCCCCCTGCTTCTTGACGAACAGACTGGAATTTGAGTCTGAAGCAAAGTACCTGCAGAACTGGAGATATTCTGCGATCTTCCCATACCATGCCCGAGGCGCTTGCTTCAGACTATAGAGGGACTTCTTCAGCTTGCAGATATGCCCTGGATATTCCTCAGATATGTAACCCGGTGGTTGCACCATGAAGATATCCATATCAATCTCATCATAAAGAAAAGCATTCTTCATGTCGAGCTGTCATATATTTCACCTTTGGCAAGCCGCCAAGGAGACCACCACCCGTACTAATGTCAACTTGGCCACAAGGCTAAACGTCTCCTCATAATTCTTCTTGAATTGTTGAGAGAACCTCCAAGCTATAAAACAAACCTTATACCGCTCGATACTACCGTTAGCCTTCTTCTTAAGCTTATACACCCACTTACACGTCACTGGAGTGATGCCTTCAACTTTGGCCATAAGAACCCAAGTCTCATTCTTCCTGAGGGCAGCCATCTCCTCATTCATAGCATCCTACCACTCCTTGACTCCAGTGGCATTCTCAAAGCACGAAAGCTCACGTTCATCCAAGGGACCTGTGAAAAAACATGAGTCAGTGGAATAATAGTCCTCTTGGATCTCCGCAGGGCTTGACCCTGATCCACCGTTCCTACTGCTTCTTCTGTGCTAGCTCTGATCCCGGGCACACCAGGACCATCGCTCCCCCTATTTCCAGATCAATAAGCCTTCTCCCCAAGGCTAGTTACCGTTGGAGCACCTGGCGACACAGGCAACTCCACCAGAAGATCCCGAGTAGCTTCTCCTTTCCCTTCGTCATATTTTCTCTCTTGTAGCTCCACAGACGAGCTACCCTAGTATGACATTAATGTCAAATACCGCATCCCAGGAGAAAACAAACTTCCGTATCTCTGGATCCATGCACATCCATCCCTTCTTCTGCTCATCATATCCAATGAAGATTAGCTTCCTTGCTTTCACATCTAGCTTCGTCCTGAGGGAGTCTGGAACATGCACATAACAAGTCGATCCGAACACCCGAAGATGTTCCACGCTGGGCTTCTCCTTGAATACCAACTCATGAGGAGATCTCATATTGTTTGGACTGAGGGGCATCATGTTGATGACGTATGCCACACATGCCATTCCCTCCGCCCAGAAGGCCATGAGAATGCCTTTGGCATGAAGCCAATATTTGCATATTTCGGTCATATGATGGATCTTCCGTTCTGCAATCCCGTTCTGTTGTGGAGTGTGAGCACAAGTAAGCTCTCATTGGATGCCAAATTTTCTACAGAAGTTAGAGAAATCAAGCGAAGTAAACTCCCCGCCATTGTCCGTTCTCAATTTCGTAATCCACAGATTGAGCCAACCTTCCACAAGCTCCTTGAACTCCACAAACTTTCCGAATGCTTTTGCCTTTTCCTTCAGAAAGTATACCCATGTTTACCTAGAAAATTCATCAATAAGTTCAAGCATATAGCTGCTTCCGCCGAGACTGGGCGTGATGGTAGGCCCCATTAGATCACCGTAGATGTATTCCAACGGTGCTCTACACCTAGTATGTGATATATCAAATGGAAGGCGATGTGCCTTTCCACACTGACAACCGGCATAAACATGATTATCGCCGTAAGAAGAAAGACTAGGCAGGTCATGCACCAAGCCTTTCACCGTCATAGCCTTTAGCTTGTCCATCCCTACATGTCCCAACCTATCGTACTAGATAGTAGCGCTATCATTCACCCTCATCTTGTCAACATAAGAAATTATTGCGAAAACGAACAAGTCTTTCACCCTCCTCCCAATATGAGTAACGTCAGCTTTCAGAACTGAAACGTTTCGGAGAAACCTCACTTATATCGGGTCAAATAGAATGTGATACCCAACATCCACTACATTGGTCACCGAGAAGAGATTTTCCTTCATCCCGAGCATGAACACACTCCAGAAAGTGAGTGGCCCCCGATCATTACCCAAAAAAACTGATCCCTCATGCTCTACCGCATGCACAGTATCATCAGCCATAATAATAGAAGCATTATCTTTATACTCCTGCAGAGATGAGAACTTGGACACATCCCCAGTGAGGTGATGACCACACTCGGAATTCACGATCCAGTCCTCCTGATAATCAATGGAGGAAAGTTTTCGGACACAAGTGCCCATCATGAAAGCACTTCCCCATCCTTCCTCCTCACACTTGGATTCAGCCTCCTTTTCTGCAGCATGCCCCGGCTGAAGTTTAACCCTGCAATCCTTGCGGATATGACCGAGCTGGTTGCATCTGTAGCATCGGGATCCATCCCGCTTCTTCCCGTCATCAGCCTTAAGAGGTTGCTCCTCTCCTACTTTGATGTAGAAGACGAACCATCGCTCACAGACGTCTTCTTCTTCCTGTCTTATCTCTTCTTCTTGCCCGAGAAGAGAACATCGTCGTCTCCCTTAGAGACCGACACTCCATCCTTATTCTTTGCTAGGCTCTCCTGTGAAGCTAACAGGTTCTCTAGCTCTAGCAAAGATGACTGATTGTCCCAGCCCTGTATAGAAGTAACAAATGCCACATATTCCTTCCGCAAACCGCGGATGATGTGTCTTTTCAGCTTTGCCTCTGAGATAGGCTCTTCCGGATCCAGTGTCGAAATCTCAACGCAGATGTTTTTCAACTTTAAGAAGAAAGATGACACTGACAGGTCCCCCTGAGTGGCCTCAGCCAACTCATTATCCAAGAATTGTAGCCAAGCTACATTCTTCTTGTTCAGCAGGCCATCCAAGGCCATCCAGGTCTCAGCTGCCGACCGACAATCAATAATGTGGTCCAACAGCTCCGGTGAAACAACACGCTTCAAAGCGAATGCAGCCTTTGCATCAGTTTGCTTCCACGCCTTCACCGCCTCAGCATTGCCTCCGGTAGCGACCACTTCTTGGTGGTTGTCCCCACCGACAACCTCCCACAGATTCTCGCCAAGAAGGTTGCTCTCCATACATGACCTCCAACGCTTGAAGTTGGTCTATGTCAAGAGCTCAATATCAATCCTTCTTGCGTAAACGGCTTTCATTACGATCATCAGAATCACTTGAACTTCAACGAAGGTATAATAACCTTAGATCAGTGAACTGCTACTCTTCAACACCCCTCTGATACCATGAAAAAATTTCTGAAGCGGGAGCTAACGAGGTCGCAGGAACACTCAACCACAACTGAAGCTAAGTAAAAGATATCCGCAATAGTAGCACAAGAGATTCCGATTGAAATTAACTTATATTATAGGGCGAGGTATACATTGCAAGACATGATTTTATAATGTAAACCAGGGAACCAAAAACAGCAATAAGAAGTTAACCGCACGGACTGATTCCAGTAACCGCAAAAGCCGCCTGCTCGCCAGCTGAGTCCGCCGAGACCACCGAAGCTGCCTAACCGCGGCTAACCGCGCGGACTGCTGTTATTGCAAATACTGAGCCAAGAACAGAACCTGCTGAATGACTGGGCGAATTGCTCCGCTATCCGCAACTCCGAGAAAGATACCAAGCCGCAAAGACCGCGACCTGCTGCTTAACCGCTGAATGTATCCGCGAAAAGTTCCACACCAACATTCCGCTAGTCGTCTAGCCGCTTGGTGTTAGTCGCACAGCATGCACAAAACCAACTTCCTTAGTCGTAGCGGTTAGAAAACCGTAACCGCAAAATCAAGCGCGAGCTCGTTCTTACTGATCACTACTTATTTATGACGAGCCGAGAGGTCCTATTTATAGATGTGAGGAGGAGTGTCGTCACCACCTATACTGATAAGATAACCTCCCATCAATCCTGTCGGCGAACACCCTGTATCCGCACAGTGCGGATACCAACACCAGTTCGCCAGATCGCGCCAATCAACACTGCCGAATAGACGACCAGTCCGCCTAACTCCGCGGACATTGATACAAGTCCGCGCATCCCGCAGCCCGTGACTTAGACAATCCGTCCAGCCAATACTGCCGAACTTTACGAATACCATAGCAGACCGCACCAGGCGAACTCGGCGAATATCGAGCAATCCACACCAAGGCGAACTCGGCGAATACCAACCAATAAGCACCAAGACGAACTCGGCGAGCTAGACAACTAACTGGACTTAGTCCCCCCAGACCAAGCCCCAACGAATTCCGCGGTCTCCAAACTTAACCGCGCCACCTGATATCAAGATTGCGCTCTTCTGAATACCTCCAGTCCGCCACCATGCGGATTGCTCCATCAGACCGCGCGACCTCCATGCAACCTGTCCGCGCAACTATGCTTACTCCGTGATCCAACATCCAGACCGCAAGCACAAGACCGTGCCGGACACCGACGAACTCCAAAGAGTTCGCAACACCAAACCAGGGAACTCTGATCTACCTTGCCCGAGAAGACACCAGCAACATGGCGGCAAGCCACCCCAGTCCGCAATATCCTGCTGCCTTCTTGCGAATCAGAGAACCAGCGAACTTGGCGACCTCCAAAAGAGTCTGCCACTACCCGCGAATAAACAAACCTATCCGCCCGGTTACTTCACCAAAGTGTTTGCTAGTCCAGACCGCCAGAGAAGAACCACAGCCGAAACCGGCTCCCCGGCTAGGCTATCCGCCAAAGCTATCTGCCTAGTCCGCGCGGTCTTCTGCGGTCTGCGCAAACTCCCCAATCTGTCCGCCCGAATTCCCTACCTTTACACTTCAACAATTTCAACAACAACTGCTGCATAGATATATTATATAAGAAAGAAAACTAAACCGGACCAAAAATCATGGCACAAGCCGAGGAGACGCGGGATTCCAAAGCCCGTCAGTTTCTGTTCTCTGTTTCAACAGCAACTTTCCTGAACCAGCGACAGCAACGTTTAAATCTGTATTCCTTTTCTTCCTTCCTTCTTTCTACTCGCAAGAACTGTTTTTTTCTAAACAGCTGACTGCAACATTCAGGCTCAAAGACCCATGGCTCCTGCACCAGAGGAGTGCCTGAAATTTGAACTAGAAATCAGTTAAAAAGAATATCTTTTTTTTGTGCGTGATCTTACATGAGAAACAGAATTGCACCAAGGCATTTGGAAGAAGAAAGGTCTGAAAGGAGCCATGCTCTCCAGAGTGGAAGTGGGAAGCAGAGTGGAGGAGAGGAGAGCTGGGGATGAAGAAACTGCGGCGGCCACCTCGGAGGAGAAAGAGGGCTTCGTCGGCGATGCGAAGGGGCTATCAGGGAGATTGTGATCCCCGCCTCTGCATTGTTTATCAACGATGGTGAATGCAATTTTAAACTTATAAAAAAGAAATTTTCAGAGGAAAATGCATGATTTTTGCCTGAAATGAGTTACCTTTCTAAGTCGCCATCAATTTTGCAGCTCTTTTCCTCCTGATCTGCCGGAGAAAAGGCAGCAGAGGCCAGAGATGCCGGAATCAGGCTCTTTTCTATTTCCAGCAACACACCAACATTAACTTTTCTCCATTCAAATTACAAATCAGTAAATTACTACAGAATTAGTAATTTTGATTTCTGCATTTTTCGCCTCAAATCTTTAAAAATGGCATTTTGTGTCCCTAATTACCGATTCGCTTAACATTCCTAGATAAAAATTTTTTAGAGTATTTAGGTCCTGGTAGTATCAAAAATGCTTATTTAATGGTATTTAGATTCAGGCAACAACAATAATCTGTCATGCAGAGTATCAAAATGAGCATTTTTGTTACTGGCCAGACTTAAATTTCCTTGAAATTTCGATCTTGGAGGTGCAAAATGCTAAAAATTGATAATTGAGCGTGCAAAGTGCCAGCATGAGTATTTTTTTATGCTGCCCAGACTTGAATTTCCTTGAAATTTTGTCGTGAAGGTGCAAAGGGCGGAGGTGCAAAGTGCCAATTTTAAAGAATCAATGTACAAAATGCTAAAATACCACATTTCAGATGTGCAAAGTGCCAATTTTAAAGAATCAATGTTTCAGATCTGCACAGTGCCAATAAACTAGTTATTTTCAAACCTTCGTCCAGCCATCCCTCCTTTAATTTCGAAGTCGCTATGCTGGTGCTTAAGGTCGCACAAATCAGAGCATCTTTTACCAGCGGAGGAGAGGCGGCGGGGTGAATGACGGCGGGCGGCGGTGGATTCCGGCTGATTTGGTCCAGGAGGTGAAGGCCCATGAACTGCCGCTGAAGCAGAGCATCCTGCCTGCAGCTTCCATAGCGAGTTCTGGCCCCTGAGTTGGACAGCAGATAAATTTAAATTAAATGACCGTTGGGCAAATCACTTTTACAGACACGAAGGAGAAAAGTTGAGCTTCTGCTCACCGAGTGGATGAATGTTGATACACTGATTATTTCTGGAACTAATCTCCGTAGGGCCAGAGAAATCTCCCCAATCCTCCGTTTGTTGCTGTTTCCTGTGCAAGAAGACGAGGGAATGGGCCATGAGTGTTCATTCGAGTGCGCAGAGAAAAAGCAAATGAGCAGTTTTTTTTGGCATTTGCATCCTCTAATCATCTTATTTTGACATTCTGCACCTTAAATTTTTAAAATTTCTACTTTGATCTCTTAATTACAGAGTTTTGGCGCTTTGCACCGCAATGCTGAAATTTCAGGAGTATTTAGATTAGGACATCACCATAGAAACTAATTTTGACACTTTGCATCTCGAACTATCTTACTTTGATTATTTGTAATGTGTCAAAATAAGTATTTTCGGTGATGCTCGGACCTAAATACTCCTAAAATTTCAACCATGGGTGCAAAATGTCAAAAATCTATAATTAAGTGGTGCAAAATCACAAATTTAAAAATTCAAGATGCAAAATATCAAAATAACATAATTCAGGAGTGCAAAGTACCAAAAAAGCTCAAGAGATTGAGAAAAGGGATGTACTTGTCAAGCATCTTTCCCTTCTCCTTGTAAGGCTTCACAAGGACTCGTGCGTCGCAGACGAAGTGTGGATTCCCTTTGGCGAGGATGAGTTTTACGGTCTCTGGGTAGAGAAATGTCACGAATCCGAACATCCTCTTGAGCTGACATGGAATCCGAACGTCTTGAACAGGCCCATAGAGGCTGTTAAATAGAAGCCGGCCATGAAAAGATCAACAATGTGAAGTGCCAGTATGGAGTTCAGGCTTCGTTTAGAAAGGCGTTTTTACGCCTGTGTTTGGAGCAAACGCCGCCGGACGGAAAACTAAAGTGTCCGGCGACGTTTGCTCCATTTCCTCCCGCCGGACAGCGGAAAGCCCCCCAAAAGTGCCATTTTCAGCCCCGCCTCTCTCTCTCGCGCCAAATGAAACCTTAATTAATGTGGGAAAAGGAATTAAAACTCCAATTAACCTGAAGTAAATGGAAACATCTTCCTCCCTAAAAGCGCTGTCTGCTGGGAAGGTCAAGTAGATCTGTCTGGAGCAAGGATTCACTATCCCTGCAAAGTCACATCTGTCCAACCTTGGCCGGGAAAAGAACTTCTGCGGCGGCTCTCCCCGTCCCACAGCAGGTGTAACCGCGACTGCCCTGTGAACAAAGTTGTTAGTATGGAGATCTTAGATGAGACCCTTTTGAAGTTGGATCGGAGATGAACGAGAGGTAGTAAATTGGGGTATAAAGGACCCACCTTTGGCTGTCGAGTTGCCTCTGTAACTGATACTGGAGAAGAAAGTCGAGCTCTCTACCGGAAGCAGAGGAAGGAGAGAATGGGAAAGCGCTGGCAATCGTCGACTGGAGCTGTAGCAGCTCGTCGTCGACCATATCGTCGAGTTTTCCGGTGGCCGGCGGCACGTCGTAGTGCAGGAAGCGGCACTTGCTGCCGTTCTTGCAGTAACCTCTCGCGAAGAAGAGGCAGAGGCCGGAAACAGAGCAATTCCGGCGGTTGATGCCGCCATCTCTAAAGCGCTCTTCGGGGAATGGTGTCGGCGAGGCCGAGGAGGAAATGGAAGAGCTGTGGGGGCCAAGAAGGAAAACAGAGGAGGGAGAGGATGGGGGAAGAAGGCCGAGATCTTTGCGGGCATTGAGGACGAAGGAGAGGAGGAGGGATTCGGGGCCGAAGGCCAGCCGAATCATCTCCTTCTCGCCGTGCTCTTGGATGAGGAGGGTCCCCATTATCTCGGCCGCGTTGATCGGATCCAGGCTCTGAATTCTGGAGAACACAAGCTTCGTTGCTTCGTAGGCGTCCATGGCAGGAGAGCTCAAAGGCGGCACTGCCAATCTTCTCAAAGGTGTTGCTGCCACTCTTCTACTACTTCTTCTTCCTCTTCAAGTTATTGTTGTTATCTCAGGTAGAAAGTGAAACAGAGGAGATGTGAACAGGGGAGCTACCCGCCCGGTTAAAAATAGGAGAAGGAGAGAGGAGAGAGAGAGAGAGATTGTAATCCTCGCTTACCTCTGCTCACACATGGGCTGCTTCTTACTCCGAAGAGAGAGAGAGAGAGAGTGGGATGCTGGATTTTCAAATAAGTAGACCGAACTCTATTGGAATTAGGGCTGAGTATATTATTCTAAACTCGTTCGAAAATTGAGTCTAATCGGAAGTTGCTCGAAAAATCATTTGAAAATTGAGTCGAATCGGAATCGATTAAAATTGATTCAACTCAATTTGAGTCGATTCAACTCAATTTGACTCAATTTGATTTCTAGTCGATTTCGAGTCAGACCTAAATCGATCGAAATATGATTCGAATCAACTCGAATTAATTTAAGAAATTTATGTATTTATTAATATATTCTTATTTTGAATTTAAAAATAACAAAATTTAAATATAAATAGAAAGAATGAAGTTTTTAAGTGTTTCATTTGCTAAATTTATACGTTGCCCAATTTAATTTTGAGCAAATAAGGAATAAAACAAAAAATTATTCAATTTCGAGCCGACTTGATTCGATTTCGAGCTGACTCGATTCAATTTCGAGCCGACTCGGAATCGTGTCATTTCTAGTCGAGCCGACTCGACTTGAAATCAATTTCGATTTCGAGTCGAAAATTTCGATTTCGAGCCGAGCCAAAATCGCTCGAACTCGACTCGATATCAGCCCTAATTGGAATTTAACATTTAACAAAGTATGTTGTTATTAGCAGATCAGGGCAAATCACTATTAATGACAGATTAAAATAAAAAAATTAAAGAGATGTGTGAACCCGTAAAGGTGGTCTGCCGATAGCCATTTTTTCAGTAGCGCGAGCTGCCAATAGTCACATATGATCTGCTATTAAACCTAATTATGTGTGTTAAACCTAACTATGTGCCTTAAAATCGTAATTATTTGTTTGTTTGAGTTGACAAATTAATTATTAATCATTCATCATCATTGCATTATTATGTACGCATTTTGGTTAACCTTAAAAAAAGGAGGTAATCAGATTAAGGTTCTATTTGGATGCCAATGTCGTTTTAAAAGGGAGATGTTAAATTGTATTTTCAAAAATATAGTTTCAAAATTGAGACTTTATTTGAGTAACTTCCGTTTTGATGACGGTTTAAATTATTTTCAAAATTCTCTTCATATGAATTCTATTTATTTTGGACTGATTTTTTCTTGATTTTTTAAAAATAAAATTAAGTCTTATATATGTGGTTTTTTTTACAAATTTATGAATATAATTGTTCTTTTTATAGGAGTTATATTTATTAAATAAAATTTTTAAAAAATAAAAAATATATCAAACGATCGTTTGTAAATGGAGAATGAAGGTCTTCATGGTCTTTCCAAAACGGAGGAAAAGACAAGTTTTAGACTGACCGTTTTAAAATGGTAGCGATTTTATGTTTGCCAAAAACCTGTGTTCCGATCCGACTAGAATGGAATGAAGTCAAAACGGGTTCCCAAAGAAAGCTTATACGCCTTGTTTCATGAGCGTGTGCAGCTTGTTTGAGATGATTGCAAAAATATATTGAGCAAGTTTGATTGTATAACTTAAATCAAAACAGTGAAAATAAATTCAAACAATCATGTTTAAATGAGCCTTGATTTGTTAAGCTAGACCAGCACTTCCCGACACTAAGAATCTCGGCATAGTGCAGGGCACAACTCTCACGCTCGAGGTGGCGGAGTTCTCCTCCAACATAGTAGAACAAGATGGACATATTCTCAGTGCATCTGGTTAGTTGTTGTCCCGACACACACTGAACAAGGGAGTTCCCCAAGAGTCAACCTCCCGCCAGGGCTCCTGGTTAGTTTTTGTCTCAACACTGTGTCTGGCTGTGCCTCAGGCTCTACCTTGTCATCCGCCTCCGCCATCGCTTTCGCCTCGGCCTTCTCCTCCGCCTCCCACTTCTGCTCCGTCTCTGTCTCCATCACTCTCTCTCTTTTGGTATAGAGCCAGGGAACTCCCTTCCAAGAGTTCTTATAGAGAACACATGCACCCAAATCAAATCTCATGAGTTCGGCGAGGAGGACGGTCGCTGGAGATACAAATCGCGTGAGTCTGATCGATCACCAGGACGCACGCTGGAGAACACGATTCTTTCAGTTTTTTTACCTGCTCCACTCCCAGAGTCCCAGGTAAACTTTTTTGATTGCTGGGGTCATGCTTTGTGCTTCTTTACCAGATATGTTTGATATTAAATTGGTTTGATAAACAATTTTTTGTCTAATGTGATCCGTAGGTTGTTAAATGATTTGAGGTAAAATTGACGCTAATATTGTGTAAGACCCCCCCTTTTTTTTCTTTTTCGAACACCGGGGTCTTAGCCCAGAATTGCTGCTTTGCGGTGGCACCGACTCACGGGAAGGCCGCCACTACAAAACGCCAATTCTGCCGACCCTTTTCGATCACAAAGAAAGAGAAGTAAATATTACACTTAATGTAAACAAGTCCACAGAAACATGTATGAAAAGAAATCACAACCAGTCCATCAATAGATAATAATAGAAAATAGAGGTACTGCAAAGATCAGTTCAGAAGAAATATAAAGAAACGGGCTCGAACCCGGTACATCAGAGTCCTCACTACAAATCACTCATCGCGGAACCTATAAAAATACTAATCACTCACGAAGCTTGTCACAGGTGCTCCGGTGCTAGACTGGCCCACCTCCATGCGCACCGTACTCCGCTGGTGCTGGTCCCTGGACTACTGGTCTCTGTCTCCCATCCGGAGCTCCTGAAATGTTGTGGTTCGAAAACCATTAGTCATAAAGACTAAGCCCTATCATCCCCTACCCCTCCCCCCACGGCTCCTAAGCACCGAGCGGAGAGAAGGAAAGGGAAACTACAAAGGTGGAGGATAATCAAGAGGATGAAAGTGGAACTAGTCTAACAATTATCATGGTGTATAAACAACTAAATAGAATAAAGTACATCTAGCAATTCTACGGTAATGAGCAATAAGGTAGACATGTGGTAAGTAGTATAACAAAAGAAGAAAAATATAAAGCAAGTAAGTAAATAAGTAAGTAAGTAACCTTAACTAAGTAAATAAGTAAGTAACCTTAACTAAGTAAATAAGTAAGTGAGTAACCTTAACTTATATGAATGCCCATACAAACTTATAAGTTAAGGGGTCTTCTGCGAGGCTCCCATCGTATAAAACGTCCCATACCAATTTATACGTTGGGGTGTCGGTTGTATGCAAATATGAGTGTAGTGATATGTTATGTCATGATTCATGCAAGTGCAACTCACACACACGACTCTATGCGCACAGACATTTAGTTCCCCCTGTTCGGGCAGCTAGCTTCACTCCCAGGAACCTCCGTAGTGGCAAACGGAGACAGTGGGTCGGGCCCCCACTCCTAGGCGGGTATCCACACAACCGGGCCTAGCCCTCCCGTACGCCCCTAGAAGAACACAACCTAGAGTATCCGCGTACTAGTGCTGGCTATATCCACCAGACTTTCTTTGGCTAAGTGTCCCACACCGTCGAGTAAACGTACCGATGTCGGTGTGAACGACAATAAAATACCGAAGACCCACCACCTTATTCTGTATTCAAACCCTCGAGCCCTCGGCTCCCCGGAGTGTCCCATCCGTGCATCTACCTTCAGAGCTACCGTCTGAATGGCAACCAAACCAACTTATTCTACCTTCCTAGCTACCGGGGTGTGAGAATGTGCAACCCTAGATATTCTAGCTGCTCTTTTAATTTATTATTCCTACAGTTTACGTTAGCCCAGAACTGCCCCCGGTATTCCCCGTGAAGGACTCTCAAAGGGCACTAGGAACTATGATGGTAGTTGAAGCCCACCGTTCCCTTTCGCAAGGCACTTACTTTTATTGGTTATTACCCATTACCCGATCCCTTTTAAATTACTTTAGATCTAGCCCTAGAGTATTAAGACTCTTCCTCTCCTACCGGGGCGGACGATCTTTCGTCGTTTCCGAACACCACTTAACACTAGTCAATCTCACACTCTACTCATCCTGACTTCCAATAATGAACTTAACTTAACTTGCTCTATCCAAACCAGCAAACTACCAAAATTCCATCTCCTCAAGTTCATTACTCACTCTAGTTCAGTTTCTATGGTTTTACTATATGTAGACCATCCTAAGCTACATGAGGTATATAAGAGGAGGTACTCCAAATTGTCTTTCAAATCTCCTATAATATTTACTAGAGGTCTATCATGACATAATTAGCCTAAATACAGAAATTTATAATTTTACTAATTAATCTGATATTTATTTAATTTTCCCAAAAGATTGGTCATGGGTAATTTTAAACATGAACTACATGATCTTCTTAAGTAATGGACACCCAAAAATTATGATCACTAAATAACAGCAAGGTATCATCAAATACTAATTTTCAGGATTTTACTGAAAGTATTTAGCCTCTAATTAATTTATCTATTATAATCTCATTAATCCTATGTAAAGAAGGAAGTACTGAAATTACTCATTATAAAATTATAGATAAATTACTGAATATTAATATGGTACAGAAAAATTCAGTGTGAAAATATCATAATTTTATAGGCTTGCTAGACATCAAAATAGATTTAACTAAGTTTTCATGAGAAACAACGCTTAATGAAGCAAGCCTTAGAATTAAACTTCTAAAACTTTCACAAAAATTCACAGAGCTTTAACATCATATTACAAGTTCTCTGCCTAAAGTTCATCAATTTCCAGAAAGTATTTCCTCCATAATAAATTTTTAAGCAAATAATACAAACTACTACATTGTTAAGGAAGTATCCAAAATAATGATACTAAATTCATAATAAAATCTCCAGAGCTTGTACTAATCTTAAAAACTACTCTACCCAAATCTCATCACTGTTCAGTGAGTTTTAGTGACATTTTTTATCTCTACAAGTTTTGTGCCCTAAACTAGGGTTAGGGTTTTGAGGGACTTATTTACTTTAAAATCCATTTAGATTCCTACCAGAGGACTTGGGCTATCCTAGAATTCTATCTACCAAGTTTTAAATCATAACCAGGTCATTTGACCACTTGCCCTTCACAACCCATCAAGAGCAATCCTTAGGGTTTGGCCTTGGGTCCTAGGGTAAATTTACCCCAATCCACCTCAAAATCCTTTAGGGGGTGCTAGAGGGCATTCCTAGTCAGTGGTAAAAATCTCAGCCTCTGTTGAGGTGATATGACCACTCAAATCTCAAAGTGCACTTTTAACCTAAAAACCCCTTAATAGGGCATAGCTTAGGTTTGTCCATTTCCAATATAAAACATCTCAAAATAAGATGAAAAATTATAAAGAGCCTTATGATGAACCCAGGGACCACACACCAAGATTTGGGAGAGTTTGGAAGTCATTAAGCCAACTAATTAATTTTTCCTAAGATTATTAAATTTTTCTAAAAACTTTATAAAAACATTCTCCAAAAATTCCCATTTTTGGACAGGCCTTAGGTATAGCTAGGGTAGACTCCCTTCCCAAATTTTAGATCATTTGGTAAATGGATTAAGGGTGGGCACACCTTTTGGTCTCTGCCTAGCTCTAGGTATATATCCCACCAAAAGAAATGCCCTGGTCAAACCAGTTGACCAAATTGACCCAAATCAATTTTAAAATAACGTAGACCCATAGAGCTACAAATTTCATGTTGGTAATTTCTTCATAAAAAGCCCCTAAGTATTTGTCCTAATTTATCTAAGGTGGCTGTTATTTTAATACAGAAAAATGCATATAAAATAAAAGCTTAATAAACTGCATAGATCTTGAAGCAGGATCTAAGGGCCCTGGCATCGTATTCCTCCTCCAGCCAAAGGCCACGATTTGCCCGACCTGGAGCTACTTCCAAGAGTAGCCGCCGGCCGTCCAGCCTCCTCCCCGGCCGACCACCGCCACCACCACCTTCGTTGAGGTGGTGGCTATCGCCGGACGACGGCGCGGCCGCCGGAGATGCGGAATCCGGCGAACCCGTAACTAGTTTTTTTTTGCGGGAAAACGGGAAGAGGAGCTCTTCTGATCGGGCTCAATTGAGCCCGATTCTCAACCCTATTGAATCCTAAGATCTATCCGCAGAAGAAGAGGGAGGGGAGGACCTTGTTCGCGGGCTAGAGGCGTGCATACCGTTAGGATGCCATTGGTGCGGTGGTGGCGTTGCCGGAATTCTCAATAGCACAGTGGGAGGCTCGAAAACTTTAGGTAAAAGCTGGGAAAACCTTCTCTTGGGCCTCTGAGGGTGTTTAAAAGCTTGGTCAAGGAGGGGGAACGACCAAAGCTTCAATGGCCATTATTGGTCCATTAAAGCTTGGGTCGACCATGGTGGAGGGGGGGGGGAGGGGGCTGAAACGGCTCAATCCATCCAAGCTAACGGCTGGAAACTCCTCCTCTTCCCTAGAGGAGTTGGATCCAGCCGTAAAAGGGGAGGGGGAATGCCACGGCATCAAGTGCCATTACTGGCCATGAAGGCCGGGGCTCGGCCATGGCCGTAACTGCTCCTTTTGCAAAACTGTCGGTCCACGTGGCACACTTGACCGGTCAACATTAAATTAAGTAAGACTTTATTAAGTCTTAATAGGAGAAAACGACCCACTCCCTAGACTTGCCCGGTTCAGCTGAACCAGCACACAACCAGAAATAAAATGCCAGAAAAATTCTAAGTACAATGGCATTGAGTGAGCTCAGCTCACTCAACGCCATCCAATCTACGACATTGAGTGAGCTCTGCTCACTCAACGCCATCCTAGATACGGCGTTGAGTGAGCTCTGATCACTCAACGCCATCCAGAATAGCCTCCCAGACTATGGCGTTGAGTGAGCTCAGGTCACTCAACGCCATCCGGATTATTGCGTTGAGTGAGCTCTGCTCACTCAACGCCATCCAAAATATGCCCTTTTAAACGATGGCGTTGAGTGAGATTAGCTCACTCAATGCCGTCCAGACTATGGCGTTGAGTGAGCTCTGCTCACTCAACACCTTCCAGACAACACCAAATGGCATTGAGTGCGGTCAGTGCACTCAACGCCGTTCAACTTATGGCGTTGAGTGCACTCAACGCCATCCCGCCTGACAGATTACGGTGTTGAGTGAGCTAAGCTCACTCAACGCCATCCAGTCTACGGCGTTGAGTGAGCTCAGCTCACTCAACGCAAACCAGACGACACCAGATGGTGTTGAGTGCAGTCAGTGCACTCAATGCTATTTAACTTATGGTGTTGAGTGCACTCAACGCACTCAACGCCATCCAGTCTGAAGGATGGCGTTGAGTCCAGTCAGTGCACTCAATGCCATTCTTCCTGAAAGATGGCGTTGAGTGCAGCCAGTGCACTCAACGCCATTCTGCTTATGGCGTTGAGTGAACTCAACACACTCAATGCCATCCCGCCTGAAAGATGGCGTTGAGTGCAGTCAGTGTACTAAACGCCATTATGCTTATGGCGTTGAGTGCACTCGACGCACTCAACGCCCGAGTCCTAAACTTATTTTAAGCAAGTTTGACCCACTATTTGCAGACCAAGGTGATTTTCACCTTTCTTCCTAAGCTCCCTTGGTCTTTTGGGTTTCCTAGGGTTTTGTCGTGACCTATTCATGGCAAAACCACCCCCCGGGGGGGTCTAGCCGGAAATGGGATGTTACAAATCCCAATAAACAAAACAAAGATTTCGTCCCCGAAATCAAGGTTAAGCCTACGGGGGCTCCAATCGGGAAAAAGAAGCTTGTAACATCCCATGAAAGTCGAAAGATTTACTTCTCTATGCCACGTTTGCTATGTGAGGTTTGAAGGTGATAGTAAAATCTAAGACTAATTCGTCCAATTGACAAGGCATATACCTCAATAAACAAAAGATTAGCCCCTATTCTTGAAATTTTAGTCCTATTGATTTTAAAATAGGAAAGCAAATTGATTGTCCGGAGGGGTTGTGAGGTATACCTGACTGAAAAAGTTCCGGATACTTCTTTCGTATCAAGTCCTGTGGCTCCCATGTATGCTCCTCCTGCCCATGATTGTTCCACAGAACCTTGACTAACAGAACCTTCTTCCGTCGCAAGACCTGCACTGTCGTTTCATCGATCCTGATAGGCTCCAAGTTAACTGACCGATCCGAGGCCACCAGGCCATTTGCCGAGGAAATCAGCTGCTCCAGGCGTAGCAGAGCCTTCCGTAGTGAGGAGACGTGGAATACATCATGCATTCCCGCTAACTCTGGCGGTAGCTCCAGTTTGTAAGCCAAGGGGCCAATCCGTTCCAGGATCCTGTAAGGCCCCATATATCTCGGACTGAGCTTCTTCTGCCCGCGAACCCGCGAGACTCTGTGCATCGGCCGTATCTTCAAGAAAACTCGGTCTTCCACCTGGAACTCAACCCGACGATGCCTCGCATCGTAATATTTGGCCTGCCTGCTCTAGGCTTCCAACATTCTGTCCCGGATCAATCTAATCTTAGCATCCGTATCCCCCACAAACTCCGAGCCCAGTGCCCGCGGATCCTCATCTTGAACCCATGATAGTGGGCTCCTGCACCTCCTTCTATATAACGCCTCGTATGGAGCCATGCTTATGCTGGACTGATGGGCATTGTTGTACGAAAACTCGACCAGTGGCAACAATATCTCCCAAGGCTCGCCGCGGTCCAAAATACATAGGCGTAGAAGATCATCCAGTGTACGGTTGGTGCGCTCCGTCTGCCCGTCAGTCTGAGGGTGAAAAGCTGTGCTGAATGTCAACCGAGAACCCAGATGGGCCTGGACCGACCTCCATTCCCTGGATGTAAACCGCCCATCCCGATCCGAAACGATAGTCTTGGGCACCCCATTATAACGCACAAACTGCTCAATGAACCTCCGTACTAATACACAAATCGGAGTGTCCTTCGCCATTGGAATGAATCTGGCCACCTTTGTTAGCATGTCCACTATCACCCAGATCGAGTCATTCCCCGCACGGGAACGAGGTAGCCCATGTACGAAGTCCTTGGCTATATCCTCAAATTTCCACTCCGGCACCGGAAGTGGCTGCAGCAAGCCTGTCGGGTTCCTACACTCTGCCTTTACGAGTTGGCAAGCCTCACAATGTGTCACAAAGTACATAATCTCCCTCTTCATACCCGGCCAGTACATCGTCTTCTTCAGATCTTTTACCATCTTTTTGATCCCCGGGTGTACTGAGTATCGGCTGCAGTGAGCTTCTGTCATGATGTCCTCCCGGATCTGACCTCCTGCCGGTATGTAGACCCTGCCTCTGAAACACAAGAGCCCGTCCCTCAAAGAGTAATCTACTGCCGTGCCTTCCTCCAAGGCCCTGAATATCGGCTCAGCTCTCGTATCCAACTTCTGCCCATCTCTGATCTGGTCCCGAATATCATCGGTGGTAATCATCTATCCTAGGTACTCCATGTATAACTTAGGATCATCCTCGGACACTAGTGATATTTGCATCTCCTCAAATGACTTAGCCAACTCCAAGGCCATTAGCTGTGGGCCTACTCCCGATATACTCGTTCTCCGGCTCAGAGCATCTGCGACCACGTTTGCCTTCCCGGGATGGTAGTGCATGGTGTACTGGTAGTCTGACAGAAACTCCACCCAGCGTCTTTGCCTGATGTTCAGCTCCTTTTGTGTGTCTACGTACCGCAGGTTCTTATGGTCTGATAAGATATCACAGTGAACTCCATAAAGGTAGTGTCGCCAGATCGTAAGAGCGAAAACTACAACCCTCATCTCTAAGTCGTGCATGGGGTAGTTCTGCTTATGTTGCTTCAGTTGACGGGAGGCGTAAGCTATTGTGTGCCCGTTCTGCATCAGAATGACACCCATCCCCTGATAGGAAGCATTTGTATACACCTGGAATCCTTCCTTCCCTGACGGAAGAGCAAGGATGGGAGCCGAGGTAATACGATCCTTCAACTCCTGAAAAGTAGATTTGCATCGTGGTGTCCAAATAAAAGGGGACTCCTTCTTCGTCAGAGATGTAAGAGGGAGGGCAATCTGAGAGAACCCCTTTACGAACTTCCGGTAATAACCGGCAAGTCCCAAGAAACTTCGAACATCCGAGACCGACTTTAGTGGTGGCCAATCCCGTACTGCCTGGACCTTCGCCGGATCCACTGCCAGACCTGCTCCACTGATGACATGGCCCAAAAAGGCCACCTCCTTTAGCCAAAACTGGCACTTGCTGAACTTGGCATACATCTTATGCTCCCGCAGCTTCTCCAAAGTTAAGGCCAGATGCCTCACGTGCTCCTCCTCCGTCCTTGAATAGATAAGGATGTCGTCGATGAATACGATAACAAAGACATCCAGATACTCTTCGAACACCCGATTTATCAAGGTCATAAATGCGGAGGGTGTGTTCGTGAGACCGAAAGGCATCACGGTGAACTCGTACAAACCATATCTGCTGTTGAAGGCCATCTTCGGGATGTCCTCCTCCCGAATGCAAAGCTGGTAGTACCCTGACCTAAGATCCAGCTTTGAGAACCAATGGGCTCCCTCCAGCTGGTCAAATAACTCGTCTATCCTTGGCAAGGGATAAGTATTCCGGACCGTCAGCCTGTTCAGGGCCCGATAATCTATACACAGCCGAAGGGTTCCGTTCTTCTTCTTGACGAATAACACTAGAGCTCCCCATGGTGAAGAGCTAGGCCGAACGAACCCGACCTCTACTAACTCCTGAAGCTGGCTTTTGAAATTCCACCAACTCTTTTGGGGCCATTCGATAGGGAGCTCTGGATACCAACTTAGCCCCCGGTACGAGCTGAATCTGAAAGTCCTTCTCTCGGTGCGGGGGTAGCCCTGGTAGCTTCTCCGGAAACACGTCGGTGAAGTCCCGCACTACTAGAATATCTGAAATAGGGTCCTTGGCCACGACCGCCTCAAAAAGGACCTGATAAACTTCTTCCCCCTGCAGGTGGGCCTTAACGGCCTGCACAGACGATAATAAGGTGCGGGGTGCTGGTATAATACCTTCGATGACAATGAAGGAGTCGCCGTGCCTCACGGTGATCCTCTTCTCCACGCAGTCGATCTAGGCATGGTTCCAGCACAGCCAAGTCATGCCCAGGATCATATCGTAATCTGGTATCTTCAGAATCATTGCTGGTGCCTCGAACGCCTTCCCGTCGATCTCCGCTTCCATATTGCAATGAGCAGAGGTCATTATCTCTGATCCATCAAGTAGGCGAACCCTCATCATCTTCCCGGTGAATGGCTCCACACCTGCCAGTCCTTTCACGAAATCCTCCGACACGAAAGAGTGTGAAACACCAGTGTCAAAGAGAGTGTGAGCGGGCTTGTCGCTAACGAAGACTATGCCTGGGGTAATTAAGTGTCTTAGTATTCCTGTTGCAGTTGTCTTCTCTTAATTTCTAACTAGGTTATGTCTAGAAAACTAGTTCATATGAAGAAAAACTTAAAAGTACTGCCATACCTGCGATAACCTGCTCCGGGTTTCGGGGCTGTGTCAGGTCTAGAGCATACACCTGCTCCCTCTCTGGCCTGCAGCCTTGGTCATGAAATCCTCGTCCTCGATCATGTCCTCTGCCGCCAATCTGTCGGGGAGGTGGGGCGCCCTGATATGCTGGTGGGGGTGCTCGCCTCATAGGGCAGTTCCTCTTGATATGCCTCAGCTGATTGCACTGAAAGCATACCGGTGTCTGCTCTGCTGTCCTTGGCCTCTCCAGCATCTGTAAAGGCTGGGGAGCCAACACTCCCTGACTCCTTTGCTCCTGCCCAATCTCCTAACGAGGCTGCTCCCCATTCCTTCTCTCCCCAATAACCTGGCCTCGAGGACGGTCTCTACGACCTCCAATCACTGTATCATCAGCCGGTCTCTTCCGGCTCTTAACTGTAAGCTGATCCGCTTCTCTCTTCTTAGCCATCTCCAGAATCCTGGCCAGACTCCCCTCTGAAACGAAGAGGAGGGCCTGTCTCATGTCGTCTTGCAGCCCCTTATAAAACCTCCTAGCATAGCCAGCATCGTCTAACTGGTAAGCGTCCGCATAGCGGGCCAGATGAGTAAACTCTTGGTAGTACTCCAGCACCGTCCTGTTCCCCTTCCTCAACCGCAGGAACCTATCCTCCAGGTCGTCCCTCGCCGACTGAGGTATAAAATGTCCCAGGAGTGCTGCTCTGAACTCCTCCCAAGTAATATCAGCGCAATCCATCCCCGCAAAGGTGGTGTCCAGCTGAGATTTCCACCACCTCTTTCCGTGTGACTCCAGGCAGGATACTGCCAAATCAACTGCCTCCTTAGTGGGGCATCGAATCCATATAAGCGTCTCGTAAATGGTATCTAACCATTCCTCCGTACGTACTGCAGACTCCGTCCCCAGGTAGGATGAAGGGGAAAGTCCCCGGAAGACAGTCATCCAATTGGCCCCGGGGTTTGGCTGTGGAGCCGGGGCTTGTTGAGCACTGAAGGCCTCCAGAATGGCCGTCAGTGTTTATCCCATCTCCATCTCCTGGAATAGAGCTAGAGCCGGCGGAGGTGGGACCACATTTAGAGCCTGAGGTGTCCCCTGCTGTGATGTAGGGTTCGTCGCAGGCTACAAGGAAAAAGATTCCATTTGTTAGAGAACGTATGAATGGAATATAAGAAAGGGGTAGGATGGACTTTCACATGTGATTTCCCTTATGGGCACACCACTGCTTCCGCTGCTAGTTTGTCCGCAAACTAAGCTCGCACGGGGGTGTCTCAAGATTTTGTGGACTACTTCTCTTCCGATCGAGATCTCCTCTGATACCACTTGTAAGACTCCCTTTCTTAACTTAACAAAACAACCACTGCAAATAATCATCTAAAAATTATGAATTAATTTACACATCAATGTGTTGACCTCATAACTCTACTGATAAAGTTACATAATTTTCCAACAACATATAATTTCTGAATAATTTTTTTGAATAGAATTGCATTACTAAAAGCATGTAAAGGAAGTACTAAAAATAAACCTCCAAAAATTATAATAAAATTCCAGTGTGATTACATTAGGCTAAAACACTCTCTGCCAAAATTTCATGAAGATCAAGTAACCACAAGGATCATCATAGATAAAAGCCTATTGGGGCAAATTCATGAATTATGTGATAATGACTTGAAGTGCTATCCTAAAATTAGAAAATAAATACCAGAGGACTTGGGCTATCCTAGAATTCTATCTACCAAGTTTCAAATCATAACCAGGTCATTTGACCACTTGCCCTTCACAACCCATCAAGAGCAACCCTTAGGGTTTGGCCTTGGGTCCTAGGGAAAATTTACCCCAATCCACTTCAAAATCCATGAGGGGGTGCTAGAGGGCATTCCTAGTTAGTGGTAAAAATCTCAGCCTCTGTTGAGGTGATCTGATCACTCAAATCTCAAAGTGCACTTTTAACCTAAAAACCCCTTAAGGGCATAGCTTAGGTTTGTCCATTTCCAATCTAAAACATCTCAAAATGAGGTGAAAAATTATACAGAGCCTCATGATGAACCCAGGGACCACTCACCAAGATTTGGGAGGGTTTGGAAGTCATTAAGCCAACTAATTAATTTTTCCTAAGATTATTAAATTTTTCTAAAAACTTTATAAAAACATTCTCCAAAAATTCCCATTTTTGGACAGACGTTAGGTATAGCTAGGGTAGACTCCCTTCCCAAATTTCAGATCATTTGGTCAAGGGATGAAGGGTGGGCACACCTTTTGGTCTCTGCCTAGCTCTAGGTATAGATCCCACAAAAAGAGGTGCCCTGGTCAAACCAGTTGACCAAATTGACCTAAATCAATTTTAAAATAAAGTAAACCCATTGGGCTATAAATTTCATGTTGGTTATTTCTTCATAAAAAGCCCCTAAGTATTTTTTCTAATTTATCTAAGGTGGCTGTTATTTTAATACAAAAAATGCATATAAAATAAAAGCTTAATTAACTGCACAGATCTTGAAGCAGGATCTAAGGGCCCTGACATCGTCTTCCTCCTCCAGCCAAAGGCCACGATTTGCCCGACCTGGATCTACTTCCAAGCGCAGCCGCCGGCCGTCCAGCCTCCTCCCGGGCCGACCACCGCCACCACCACCTCCGTTGAGGTGGTGGCCATCGCCGAACGGCGGCGCGGCCGCCGGAGAGGCGGAATCTGGCGAACCCGTAACTAATTTTTTTTTGCGGGAAAACGGGAAGAGGAGCTCTTCCGATCGGGCTCAATTGAGCCCGATTCTCAACCCTATTGAATCCTAATATCTATCCGCAGAAGAAGAGGGAGGGGAGGACCTTGTTCGCGGGCTTGAGGCGTGCAGACCGTCGGGATGCCATTGGTGAGGTGGTGGCATTGCCGGAATTCTCAATAGCACAGTGGGAGGCTCGAAAACTTCAGGTAAAAGTTGGGAAAACCTCCTCTTGGGCCTCTGAGGTGTTTAAAAGCTTGGTCAAGGAGGGGGAATGGCCAAAGCTTCAATGGCCATTATTGGTCCATTAAAGCTTGGGTCGACCATGGTGGAGGGGGGCTGAAATGGCTCAATCCATCCAAGCTAATGGCTGGAAACTCCTCCTCTTCCCTAGAGGAGTTGGATCCAGCCGTAAAAGGGGAGGGGGAAGGCCACGACATCAAGTGCCATTACTGGCCATGAAGGCTCGGGGCTCGGCCATGGCCGTAACTGCTCCTTTTGCAAAACCGTCGGTCCACATGACACACTTGACCGGTCAACATTAAATTAAGTAAGACTTTATTAAGTCTTAATAGGAGAAAATGGCCCACTCCCTAGACTGGCCCGGTTCAGCTGAACCAGCACACAACCAGAAATAAAATGCCAGAAAATTCTAAGTACAATGGCGTTGAGTGAGCTCAGCTCACTCAACGCCATCCAAGCTACGGCGTTGAGTGAGCTCAGCTCACTCAACGCCATCCTAGATACGGCGTTGAGTGAGCCAGAATGGCCTCCCAGACTATGGCGTTGAGTGAGCTCAGGTCACTCAATGCCGTCCAGATTATGGCGTTGAGTGAGATCTGCTCACTCAACGCCATCCATAATATGCCCTTTTAAACGATGGCGTTGAGTGAGCTTAGCTCACTCAACGCCGTCCAGATTATGGCGTTGAGTGAGCTCTGCTCACTCAACGCCATCCAGACAACACCAAATGGCGTTGAGTGCGGTCAGTGCACTCAATGCCGTTCAACTTATGGCGTTGAGTGCATTCAACGCACTCAACGCCATCCCGCCTGACAGATTACGGCGTTGAGTGAGCTAAGCTCACTCAACACCATCCAGTCTACGGCATTGAGTGAGCTCAGCTCACTCAACGCCAACCAGACGACACCAGATGGCGTTGAGTGCAGTCAGTGCACTCAACGCCATTCAACTTATGGCGTTGAGTGCACTCAACACACTCAACATCATCCCGTCTGAAGGATGGCGTTGAGTGCAGTCAGTGCACTCAACACCATTCTTCCTGAAAGATGGCGTTGAGTGCAGCCAGTGCACTCAACGCCATTCTGCTTATGGCGTTGAGTGCACTCAACGCACTCAACGCCATCCCGCCTGAAAGATGGCGTTGAGTGTAGTCAGTGCACTCAACGCCATTCTGCTTATGGCGTTGAGAGCACTCGACGCACTCAACGCCCGAGTCCTAAACTTATTTTAAGCAAGTTTGACCCACTATTTGCAGACCAAGGTGATTTTCACCTTTCTTCCTAATCTCCCTTGGTCTTTTGGGTTTCCTAGGGTTTTGTCATGACCTAGTCATGGCAAAACCACCCCCGGGGGGTCTAGCCAGAAATGGTATGTTACATATTGAAAAAGAGATCTTTCATATTGTGATAATTATATAGAAATCAAATGTATGGGTCGTGCAATGTTATCAAAGTAATAAAACCTATATTTGAATAGTTATGTCGAGAATCAAATTTATTTGTCATTAAAATTCATTGTTAATCAATCTTTTCTTATACCATTAATGAACAAGATATCATTAAAATGATGTTTGTTTGGTTCTTAAAATTATAACATTTGGTCGAATAATATATTAGTATGTTATAGTAGGATTACTTTGATGATCAATGTTATGTTCATTTTTTTCTATTTGTATAAGTATGCTTATACAAGATATTCAAAACTTAGCGTGTTTATTTATCTCAGGCGAAAATGTTGTAATCAATGCAACATTGCTAAAGTAAGCGTAAATTCAAATTTATGTAAGACATGATTACAAGATAAATATCTCAAAATTAGTAGATTTAAGACTAAGTATTGTACAACCTGTATTCATTGTGGGCATGCATAGCCTCCTTATCAGCCTACGACATCAAGGAGATTGACCATTGACCAGAGGAGAACATTATTTAAAAAAGAGCAGAAAGCAACTAAAGGATTTGACAATCAGCTCGCCCATAGGAGAGACCCCTCTTAAGAAAATTTTCCATTCTTCAAATGATAGATCATGATCTTCCTTCCTATCTCACTAAAGCTCAATCTACTATGAAAGAGGTGAAATTACTCTTCACTTACAAAGATCTTCCCAACACTCTGATGAAAATTGATAATATATGTATGATCTTTGTTCATCATGACTTGCGTAAAGATTTGAACGGTGAATAATAGAAACTTATATATTATGTGAGAGCAAAAAACCCAAACCCCATTTTGAAAGGGTCGTGCAATGTTATGAAAGTAATAAATCTAGATTTGAATAGTTATGATGAGAATTAATTTGATTTATGCCATTAAAATTTGTTGTTAATCAACCTTTTCTTATATCATTAATGGAAAAGATATCCTTTAAATGATGTTTGTTTGGTTCTTCAAATTTTAATATTTTATCGAGTAATACATTAGTTTGTTATAGTATGATTACATTGATGATCAATGCTATGTTAAAATTTTTTTCTACTTGTATAAGTAAGCTTTTAAAGGATATTCAATACTCCGTGTGTTTATTTATCGCAGGCGAAAAGATTGTAATCAATGCGGCTTTGCTAAAATAAGCGAAAATTCAGACTTATATGAGAAATGATTACAAGATAAATGTCTCAAGATTAGTAGATTTAACACGTAGTATTATACAACCCATTTTTTGTTGAGGGCGGATACAACTTCCTTATCGGCCTACAAAAACAAGGAGATTGAACATTGACAATGGGATAATATCATCTAAAGAAGAGTAGAAGGAAACCACAGGATATGACTATCAACTCGCCTATAAGCGAGGTCCCTCTTGAGCAAATTTTCCATTATTCAAATGATAGATCATGATCTTCCTTCCTATCTCACTAAATATCAGTATACTATGAAAGAGGTGAAATTACTCCTCACTTACAAAGATCTTCCCAACACTCTGATGAAAATTGATAATATATGTATTGTCTTTGTTAATCATGACTTGCGTAAAGATTTGGATGGTGAATAATAACAACTTATATATTTTGTGAGACATAATATATAAGCATACTTATATATTATGTGAGAGCATAAACCCCAAACCCTAAACACCATTTTGAAAGGGTTATGCAATGTTATGAAAATAATGAAACCTAGATTTGAATAGTTAATTATGTCGAGAATCAATTTGGTTTATGTCATTAAAATTTGTTGTTAATCAATAATTTCTTATACCTTTAATGAAAAAGATATCCTTAAAATGATGTTTGTTTGGTTCTTAAAATTATAACAATGATCGAGTAATACGTTAGATTGTTATAGTAGGATTACTTTGATGATCAATATTATGTTCATTTTTCCTACTTGTATAAGTATACTTATAAAAGATATTCAAAATTCAGTGTGTTTATTTAACTTAGGGGAAAATGTTATAATCAATGCAGCTTTGCTAAAGTAAATGGAGATTCAGACTTATGTGAGACATGATCACAAGATAAATGTCTAAAAATTAGTAGATTTAAGACTAAGCATTGTACTACTCGTATTCGTTGAGGGCAAACACAACCTACCTATCGGTCTGTGACAACAAGGAGATTGACCATTGACCAGGGGAGAACATCATCTAAAAAAGAGCAGAAAGGAACGAAAGGATTTGACAATCAGCTTGCCCATATGCGAGGTCCCTCTTGAGCAAATTTTTCATTCTTCAAATGATAGATCATGATTTTCCTTTTTTATCTCACTAATGCTTTGTTTACTATGGAAGAGGTGAAATTACTCCTCACTTACAAAGATCTTCCCAACACTCTGATAAAAATTGATAATATATGTATGATCATTATTCTTCATGGCTTTCATAAAGATTTGGACGGTGACTAATACCACTTATATATTATGTACGACATAATATGCAAGTATATATGCTTGTATATTATGTGAGAGCATATATTCTAAATACTAAATCCTAAATTTTAAACGAACCATCTTTTTAAATTTAGGGATCTAAAATTCTGATTTAAAATAATAAAAAATCAACCAATCAATGCATACTTTTTTTTGAGTTTTTATTGAACAAATCAATAAATCTTTGTTGGTTGTGGTTCAAAAATGCTTTGAATAAAAATTCACTAGATCGGGTATATTGCAGGCTCTTTTTTTATTATTATTATGAAAATCAATGTTAAATCCCAGTTGAAGGCATCCCAAATTCATGTTTTTTTCATCAATTTCTTTATTCGATTGATCGATTTCATAACTTATCTATTACATTAATCTGAATTTACTGTTTTTATAAGTTTCGAAGTAATCGGGAGTGACACATACAAAAATAAGCATGTACTATTAGAACTAATTTTCTGATCTAATTTAGATTTGAAGGATAAATTTTGAGAAAGTCATATGTCTTTCATATTATTATAAAATGATATAATCATTGACTCATAAAATTATCTAATCATAGAGTCCCAAATAGTCATTAACATAAGAGATCACATAGTCATTAACATAAGAGATCACATAGTCACACATACGATATACCATAAAACAACAAAGACAAAAAAGCTATCGCGATAACGATGAGCTACATATAACACCACTTGCTCCTCCCGCGTGTCTCCTTCTCCGCGACTGCTCCTTCGTCTTCCTACTTTTTTTGTTCAAATTTCCCACAAAAGATTGTTTATATTAGTCTAAATAAATTTTTGTAAAAAAAATAACACTTGAATTGAAAGTATATCTATTAGTTATTTATGTATGACATGTATAATTATAATTAAGATGAGGGAGCAGGAGAAGGGAACAAAGAGATAGAAAGAGGAGCACGAGGAATTGTTCCCAATCACAGCACCCATCAATCAACCCTAATTAACAATTAATTAAATATTTAACATGCTCCCAACAACCACTAATCATGCATTAATATTTTATTATACTAATCCTCCATGCCCCCTAAACTATACGTTAACTATTTGTTAACTATGATGTCACACACAAATTTAAATTAAGTTTTGATTAAATTAAGTAATAATTAGCAACATTTAATTTGTTAATAATTAACCCACACATAATTTAATATGCTTCAACATTTCATTCATAAAGTCGTATACCTCGTCGCATGGTGCTACCTCCTTCTCCTTCTCCTCCCCAAGGGTCAGCCTCCGTCAGGGCTCTTGGTTAGTTTTCGTTCGAACACAAGACCTGGTTGTGCCTCCGACTCCGCTTTGGTATCCGCCTTCACCTTCGCCTTCGGTTTTTCCTCGGCCTTTGCCTTTGCCTAAGCCTTTGCCTTCCCCTTGACCATTGCCTTTGCCTCGGTCTTCGCCTTTGCCTCCGCGTCCTGCTTCTGCTCTGCCTCTATCTCCATCACTCGTTTTCTTTTGGTATAGAGCCAGGGAAATTCCTTCCATGATTTCTTATAGAGAATGTCTTCACCCAAATCGAATCCCGTGAGTCTGGCGAGGAGGACGGCCGCTGGAGATACAAATCGCATGAGTCTGATCACCATGACGCTCACTGGAGAACAAGATTTTTTTCATTTTTTACCTGCTCCATTCCCAGAGTCCCAAGCAAACTTATTGACCGCTGGAGTCATGATTTGTGTTTTTTTATGGGATATGCTTGATATTAAAGTGGTTTGATCAACAAATCTTTTTTGCCTGATTTGATTCGTAGAATGTTAGATGATTTGAGGATAAATTGATGCTAATATTGAAGAAAGAGATCTTTTATATTGTGGTAATTATACATAAATCAAAAGTATGGGTCGTTCAATGTTATGAAAGTAATAAAACTTAGATTTGAATAGTTATGTCCAGAATCAATCTGGTTTATATCGTAAAAATTCTGTTTGTACAACCCCAATTTGGCGACCTCCAGTCATGTCTACACCCGACCAGGACAGAGCGAACTCATGAAAAGATTGCAGGCTAGGCGAGATGACTTTGCTCAGCGGCGAGCCACCCTCTCCGGCCAGGTGCCAGGTTGCCAAAGCGAGGCCCAGGGCGATGGAGTCGCGCGCCAAGACGATTGCAGGCGTGCCGAGCCCACCTTTTTCTCGGGCTCGCCTCGGTAGGGAGGATCCAACTCGCCTTCTATTTTCTGCTCGCATCCTATCCTGGTATGCCTATAACCATCTTGAACAGCGAGATTTTGCTATTCGTACACCAATCAGGAGTGCATATAGCAAAAGTAAAAAGGCGGAGACCGCTATTTGCAGGCCATAAAGACGATTCTTCCCTAGTTTGGGATTTGCCTATAAATAAACCCCCAAGGCACTTTGGAGAGGCAGACTCAGGCTCCTAGAGCATCCGACTTTCAGAGAACTCTTGCTTCGTGCCATCCAAGATGCTGAGCTTAGCCTTTGGCTTTGGGAGGGGAAATTGCGATGCGCGCTTCTGGGTGAGTGGGGGACCTCCTCATTGTAGCTCACTAGGTCTTTTCATGGGCAAACACTTTTTCCAGCTAGTGCCTAATCTAGGCTTGAACAAGACCCTCCTAGTGCACCCGACGAAGGGCAAAGTAACTTGAACTACTCCCTCTCAACCCGATCTTAGTTGAACCGATGTCCGGGTTTCAACACCATTGTTAATCAACCTTTTCTTATGCCATTAATGAAAAAGATATCTTTAAAATGATGATGTTTGGTTCTTAAAATTATAACATTTGGTCGAGTAATACAATAGTTTGTTAGAGTAGGATTACTTTGATAATCAATATTATGTTCATTTTTTCCTATTTATATAAGTATGCATATAAAGGATATTCAAAACTCAGTGTGTTTATTTATCTCAGACGAAAGATGTTGTAACCAATGCAGCTTTCCTAAGTAAGTGAAAATTCAGACTTATGTGAGACATGATTACAAGATAAATATCTCAAAATTAGCAGATTTAAGAATAAGTATTGTATAACCCGTATTGGTCGAGGGCAGACACACACTTCTTATCGACCTACGATAGCAAGGAGATTGACCATTGACCAGGAGAGAATATCATCTAAAGAAGAGCAAAAAACAATCGAAGGATATGCCAATCAGATCGCCCATAAGCGAGGTTCCTCTTGAGCAAATTTTTCATTCTTCAAATGATAGAAGAGGTAAAATTACTCCTCACTTACAAAGATCTTCCCAACACTCTGATGAAATTGATAATATATGTGTGGTCTTTGTTCTTCATGGCTTATGTAAATATTTGAACGGTGAATAATAACAACTTATATATTATGTGAGACAATATATAAGTTTGCTTATATATTATGTAAGTACATAAACCTTATACTCAATCTAGACCTTAAATTAAGTAATAATTAACAACATTTAATTTATTAATATTTAACCCTCACCTAAATTAATACGCTTCAACATTTCATTCACAAAGTCGTAAACCTCATCGCCCGGTGTCGCCTCCTTCTCTTTATCCTCCCCAAGGGCCAGCCTTCCATTAGGGCTTCTGGTTAGTTTTCGTCCTGACACTAGACATAGCTATGCCTCCAGCTCCGCCTTGCATCGGCCTCTGCCATCTCTTTCACCTCGGCTTTCGTCTTCGCCTCCCGCTTATGCTCTGCCTCTGTCTCCATCACTATCTTTCTTTTGGTATAGAGCAAGGGAACTCCCTTCCATGAGTTCTTATAGAGAACGCCTGCACCCAAATCGAATCTCGTGAGTCTGACAAGGTGGATAATTGCTGGAGATACACATTGCTTGAGTCTGATCACTAGGACGCTTATTGGAGAGCATGATTCTTTCCGTTTTTTACCTGCTCCACTCCCAGAGTCCCAGGTAAACTTTTTTGACCGCTGGGGTCATGATTTTTTGCTTCTTTGCGGGATATGTTTGATATTAAAGTGGTTTGATAAACAAATCTTTTTTTTTCCAAATTTGATTCATAGGATGTTAAATGATTTTAGCAAAAATTGATGCTAATATTGAAGAAAAAGATCTTTCATATTGTGGTACTTATACAGAAATCAAAAGTATGGATTGTGCAATGTTATGAAATTAATAGAACCTAGATTTGAATAGTTAATTATGTCAAGAATCAATTTGGTTTATATCGTTAAAATTTGCTGTTAATGAAAAAAATATCATTAAAATGATGTCTGTTTGGTTCTTAAAATTATAACAATTGGTAGAGTAATATATTAGTTTGTTATAGTAGAATTACTTTGATGATCAATGTTATGTTCATTTTTTCCCTACTTGTATAAGTATGCTTATAAAAGATATTCAAAACTCAGTGTGTTTATTTATGTTGGGCGAAAATGTTGTAATTAATGTGACTACTTTGCTAAAGTAAGCTCATGAAATTCAGACTTATGTGATACATGATTACAAGATAAATGTCTCAAAATCAGTAGATTTAAGAATACATATTGTACAACCCGTATTCGTGAAGGGCAGACATAGCCTCCTTATCGGCCTACGATAGCAAGGAGATTGACCATTGACTAGGGGAGAGCACATCTAAAGAAAAACAAAAAAGCAACAAAAGGATATTTGATGGGTAAAATTTAGAATTAAATATTATTGTCCAAATTTTACGAACTATAGACAAGAACACACATTGTTCATGGTATAAGATATTTTAAAAATAAAATATCAAGTGTCATATTCTTTCAGGCCTATTGATTACTTCCACTCATGCAAATTATTATTATTTTATCGAACATAAAATTGATTTTGAGAATGACTAAAAGATAAAGAATACAAAAGCATTTGATCGAGAATCTTTTTTAAGTAAAATAATTCGTAAAACTAGATTGAGAACAATTTGCCCGTGGAGGTTTCCAAAATATGAAAGTGTCTTTCTCGAGAATACGCTAACAACTAACCTTAGGTTGATTAATTAAGACCCCTCAGCTTATCGAAACCCCTAAGCTTGCTTTAAGCAGTGAACCCAACTATTGAGTTTGACTCGAATCTGGAAGATTTATGTCATCCTCTATCGAGGAGTCCATGCAACTCCTTCCACCAATGAGCGATCTACGCGCATTCGCAATCTCTTAATAAACAAGAATACGGATCAAGACTTGATTTACATATATCGGAAATATGAAATCAATATGAGAAGAATCAAAAGTGAATCATAATAATTCTAAATCGAGAGCTATGAGAAAGGAAATACGAAATTTAATAATTAAGAATTCATCCGATCACATGTCAAGAAATAGTTAGGCCATAATTGAAAAGACAGACATTTTATAACTAGGAATTGGAAAAATCCAATTGCACGAAAAGAAAGATTTAAACTATATTACAAATAAAATAAAACTAACTTAAAAGAAATTTTGGAAATGAGCCACCCAACCTTCTTCTCAACCCCAAATGGTGGACTCCCCTCACCCCCCTCTTTTCCCTTGGTCCACCCTCTTCCTTTTGAAGCAATGAATTCATCCATTATTTATAGGATAAGTGGGGCTCATTCACAATAAAATAATTTATTTTATACAAAAAAGCCAAAAAGTATGGAAAATGCCAAATAATTTATTTTAGGACGCTGCTATCCGCACCGCAGTTTTGGCTATTCGCACCGCACTTTCTCCTAATTTTTTGTACTTTTTGAAAATACGTCTTGTACATGCATTTTTAGGAAAAGTGTTCAACACAAAAGTTGTAGATGTCGTCGAGATATACAACTTTCGTGTTGAACAGTTTTCCTGAAAATGCATGTACAAGACGTATTTCCAAAAGACGCGAAACCTGAGTGTATTTCCAAAGTACATCTTGTACATGCGTTTACGGGAAAAGGGGAGTGCTGTATTGCACCACCGTGCAGTGCAGCATCCAGCAGCTGGGGTGCATCAGCACTCACGCATGCATCTTGGCGTGACAGCCATTGAATGTGCTGCACTGCACGGTGCAAAAGCGCACCCCGGGCTTCCACAGTGTAGTCCTTAAAAAAGTAAGATTGACCCCTCCTTAATCAGTAATCAATAATCATCCCTTCTTCCGAGGAACCTGCCGACATTACACCACCGTTATCACGCGGCGGCGCCGCCATGGCCGTCGGCGTCTCCGGCTTCAACGAAACCGCATACTTTGAAGCATACAACCCCCACCCATATCAAGGGGGCTACGACATCGTTCTCACTTACGGCTCCCCTCTTCCGCCGTCCCCCACCATCTGCTACCCGATCTCCGCCGCCGCCTCATCTCCACCTCTTAACCCGCAATTGCCTCCGCCGTCAGTTCCAGTGGATCCCCTGGCTTCTCCTGAAGCCGTCGGCCGTGAAAACGACCTCCCGGAGGCCGAGCTTGGTTCTTCTTACGGTTTAGGGTTTAGGGATTTCGGCTTAGACTGGTCCTTGAATTTTCCCCCATTCATGATGGCGGCAGGTGGAAATAGTCTTGCTGGTTTGAGGTATGATGCAGAAGAGCTGAGATATTGGGGCCAGTTTAGGAGGGCTGCTGAATACATCTTCGGATATTCACAAGGGCTTGGTGAGAGGAGGATTGGAGTAGATAGTTTGGGGATTCCAATCTATGCTCATAGAAATCGTGGTAGTGATTCTGTTCATGTTCAAATCGAGCCAGGGAGGACTGAAAAGCTGAATTACCACCTTGAATCCCCTTGCAGAGTGAGTTTGCAGTGTTCTTCAACTTATAATAACAACAGGGAAGATGAGAACTATAAATTTAGCAATTTGTCTGATGCATTTATGGTTCAAGAGCCAGGGAGGACTGAAAAGCTGAATTACCACCTTGAATCCCCTTGCAGAGTGAGTTTGCAGTGTTCTTCAACTTATAATAACAGCAGGGAAGATGAGAACTATAAATTTAGCACTTTGTCTGATGCATATATGGTTCAAGAGCCACTTCATACTGACATTGATCCAGTTGATGGATTTTATGATGAGCTAGTGAATTCTGAAAGAAGATGGGTAAGATTTAAGTAACCATCTGAAGTAATGATTTTGCTACCTGATCTGAAGTTGAAGTAATATATGCTCAGTATCCCAGGATGAATGTCCCATTAATGATTTTATGAGGATACTGAGCCCAACATCAGATCCCATGGCACCCAGAATTCTGAAAGAAAATGGCTTTTTGCACTTTGCACCATCTGCTACCCGATTTTATGCTTCAGATCGCATGTCGAATTCTGAAATAAAATAGTAATGATTTTGCTATATCTTTGATTAAATTCTCTGTTTTGTTTATGTGGATAGATTTCCTCGTCTTATGGTGAGAGGAGAAATGAGGTGAATGTGTATGAAAATCTGGGGATAGACTATAGCACACACTGCTATGGGGGTGCCCAAAATGTTCATATGGAGGCAATTGAGAGTTCATATCACACATTGGACTATCCTGAGGCCTCTCAGGAAGTTTCTTATACAGATTCGGATTGGGTGGGCGCTTAATGCAGTTTACCAATTTTGTTTATTTTAATCTAATTGCATTTATTGCATCAAAATGTTATAATTCCTGTTATTCTTCCTGTAGGAACTACCTTATAAAGGTTATGAAAATGAGAGCAATGTCTATGATGTGGCGAGGGAATATGAACAACAAAGTCATACTGAGCTTGAACCATACTGGTCAAGTTGGGCTCAGTATCCTGGGTACCATGGGATCTCTGAAGATGTTTATTCTGGTTCCCAGCCTGTGAGAGCTCACTCCCCACTATTTCATTTGCCTTATATGTTAACTTTTTATTAAATTTGCTCTTTGATTTCTATTTTTTTGTTTAAGTTATTTTCATTCACCATTTTTTATTATTCAAGCTTCAATTTTGCTTTGGATGTTTTGTTGTTTCCTCTTGTGAATTACTTACTTTTTAGTGCAAAGGAGTTTTGTTATAACTATACTGACTTTTGGTAGATGCTTCATCAAATCTATTGAAAAATTACTGTTTTTCTCTACTATACTAGTTTAAGATAGCAAACTATTCTCATGTTTACCAAGAATCATTGTCACCTAAATCTTTGTGGGTAAGTAGGAAGTCTTCACGGTAAAAAACTACATTAATCAACATATTTTTCACCATGTCTTGCTTTAATTGGACTTCAACTCAGTCCTGATGTTTTCATGCTATCGATTTTAACTGTGTATGTAGCAAACATCTTCACTTGGTGAATGGAGCGATGAGGGCAAGCTCTATAGTTCCGAGCCCGCATTCCAGACACACCATGATGACCATTCTGTTGAACTAGAACCTTTCAAACCAACATGGATGTTGAATCCCAACTATTATGCCACAGATGAGGAGATTTTTGCGCTGTAGAAGCAGGTTTATTTTGTTTAATTAAGAAGTGTGAATAATTTTATCATGACTGTGCATGGTATAGTTTAGTGCATCAATATGATATGTGAACAAGTTTGTTCAAATGTTATATTATACCAATAAGTTTTTTTCAATTTTTTTGTCTTAGTGTGTTAATATCTCCCCTCCTTTTCTCTCCTTCCTCTTATTTTTTTTTCTTCCTGTACTAGTAACACACCATTTCAATCCTCTTTCTCCCTTGGAGGAGCACCTATCTAAGCCATTTTATGAAGCATTATGGATGATAATGATTTGAGATTTACTTGAGTTATGCTCTCAAGGTGTTTAGTGCTATATATGAACCTTCATGTCTTACTATGAATTTCAATTTTCTTTGGATCGCATTAACTAACAATTAAAGTTTGAGGGCCTGTTTGGAAGGATTTTTTAGCTTCTTTTCGTTTTTTGGAAAACGTCACCGCATCTAAGAAGTCGTTTGGATTTCAATTTTCTTATCATGAACCTCCACATCTTATTATGAATTTCAATTTTCTTATCATGAACCTCCACATCTTATTATGAATTTCAATTTTCTTTGGATTGCATTAACTAAGGACAATTAAAGTTTGAGGACCTGTTTGGTAGGGTTTTTTAGCTTCCTTTTGTTTTCTGGAAAACGCCACAGTACCTAAGAAATCGTTTGGATTGTCTGCCGGTGGGAAAGACCACCGCACCTAAGAAACCGTTTGCATTTTCCACCCGAGCGCGTATTTTTGGCCCGGACGCGCATTTTTTCCCCCGGGCATTATTTTTTCGCCCGGGCTCACATTTTTGCCCGAGCACGTACTTTTTGCCCGGGCGCGCATTTTTTGCCCGGACGCGCATTTTTTGCCCGGACGCGCATTTTTCGCCCGGACGCGCATTTTTCGCCCGAACACGCATTTTTCGTCCGAACGCGCATTTTTTGCCCTGGCGCGCATTTTTCGTCCGGTTGCCCATTTTCCGCCCGGGAGCGCATTTTCCGCTCGGACGCCCATTTTTCTCCCGGGCGCGCATTTTTCGCACGGGGGCGCATTTTCCTCCTGGATGCGCATTTTCTGCCCGAGATTTTTCCACCCGGACGCGAATTTCCGCCCGTGCGCGCATTTTTCTGCCCGAATGCGCCTTTTTAATAAAAAAGTCATCGCAACGAAGATTTGTCAAACGATTTATAAAGTGCTTCTCAAATTTGAAAATCTCTGCAAAAAAAGTTTATCCAAACAGATCTCATTTTCCAATATATATTTTTCAAAAGCTCATTTTCTTATATTCTTTTTTGTCACCACTCCTTGCCATCCCAAACAGAACCTGAATTGCATTAGCTAAACTCATTATTTGGTCAAACACAACAACCAAAAAGTGATGATGATTCATCTATATGATCTCTCTCATCATTATAACTCTTTTATTATGTTTGTGTGTTTAACATTTAAGCTGGGTAAATCATTTTTTTAAATAACCATAACTAGCTGAAGAAGGATGAATTAGCTAGCTGCGAAGGGTCGCAGGAAGGAGCTAAGGCTGCACACGATGTTGTCAAGGGGATAAGTTCATGACAGTTGATATCAGAGTCAGGTTCACTCAAGTTCGTGGTTCGTGCTAAGGAGTAAGATGACTTTGGAAAGGAACAACACTTCAATCATCATTGATGAGCGCAGCAGGGCGACCGAGGAGAAAAGGGAGAGGAGGAGGGACCAAAGCAAAGGTCGCGAAGGTCCCAGCGTGGATCAAAACATGGTGGACTTGTTAGAGTATGAGGCAATGCGAGATGCATACCTTACTCTACATCGGAAAGTGGAGGACATATGTAAGTACTTTGATACTTTTCATATGGAGCAAGAGAAAATGCAAATGAATATTGACCTTTTGAAGGAGCAAACATTGGGTAAATCGGAATCCTCGCATAATGCTTTTGACACTATCATTAGTGACTTTGAGAAGCGCTTGACAAATGTGGAAACACAAGTGGAAGACTTGCGCAAGCAAAGTCCTACCAATGGAGGGAACATTGGAGCCATGGTGAATAACTCAAGGCTGGACGTGTCAAAGCCTAAAGTAAAAAGAGCTAAATAAACAAAATATTTTATTGCTCCAAAAAGATAATTATTACATAGGTATGCCCCCTTATTTATAGAAAACGAGGGAGATAAGAGAATACAACAATCGATGTGGGACTAAATACAAGTCGGGCGACCAAAGGACTTTATCGGATCGACTCTTGGGAGGACTTCAAACAAGAGTTGAGAAGGAACTTCATCCCGGAGAATATGAAGGATGACAACTTACGGAAGCTCAGGGAGCTGAGGCAGAAGGGAACCATTGGAGACTATGTCAAGGAGTTTACAACACTATCGCTACAAGTTTTTGATGTCCCCGAGCACATTCTCCTCTTCAACTTCATTGATGGACTGCAAAATTTGGTCAAGCAAGAGGTCAAGCGGAAGGACCCAAGGACCACCAGAGACGTTATTGTTATCACAGAGTCTCTTATTGAGTTCCAACGCCACCCCAATCCAATCAAGGAGAAGAAGGACAAGTTCAACAATGGAAAAATTTGGGGAGATCGGCGAGACAACAAGATCACCCACTTCAAAGGAGGATCAAAAACTTTGCCCGACCCGTGAAAGGAGTTTGAAGAAAAAAAGAAGAGTTTCGTACCAAAAGGCGGATGTATGTGTGCAAGGGGCCACATCCGATGAGCAGCTGCCCAAAGTTGGGATAATTATCTGCTATGGTGGAGGGCCAAAACGTCACCCTACCGAAAGAAGGTACTTCTCAAATGAGTTCATTGCAATTACTAAACGCTTTGAACATGCAGCCAACAAAAGCTACATCAAGCAAAGGGTTGATGTATATGGAAGCTATGGTCAACGGGAAGACCACGAAGGCCTTAATCGACACAAGAGATTCACACAACTTCATGACAGAAGGAGAATCCAAGAGGTTGGACTTGCAAGTCATGAAGGGTGGAGGTTGGATCAAGACAGTGAACGGTCAAGCAAGGCTGCTCGATGGAGTTACACGCAACGTGGAGTTGTGTATGGGCACCTGAAAGGGCCGGGTGGACTTCTCTATAGCACACATGGATGACTTCAATGTTGTGCTAGGAATGGACTTTCTAGATAAGATGCAAGTCATTGTTATGCCAACACATCGCTCAGTTTGTATCTTAGAGGAAGGAACTGCATGCATGGTCCCAACGATTCAAGGACCATCAAAGTTGGACAAAAAAGGGCCGAAACAACTCTCGGCCATGCAAATTGCAAAAGGGTTCAAGAAGGGATAACCAACTTACTTGGCTACCCTAAAGTAAGAAGACAAAGGCGACATAAGGGAGGAGGTGCCTCACCTCATTGCGGACGTTCTGGTGAAGAATGATGACATTATGCCCGCCGAGTTACCTCTCAAGCTACCACCTTGGCGGGAGGTGGATCACAAAATTGAGCTCGAACCAGGGGCAAAGCCACTAGCCAATGCACCATATAGAATGGCTCCCCCTGAATTGGAGGAGTTGAGGAAGCAACTTCAAGTACTGCTAGAGTCGGGGATGATCAGGCCATCAAAGGAGCCATTTGGTGCTCAGGTGCTATTCCAAAATAAGAAGGATGGAACCTTGCGGCTTTGCACAGACTACTGGACGCTAAACAAGGCGACGATAAAAAACAAATATCTCATTCCTCTCATTTCGAATCTCTTTGATATGCTTGGGAAGACAAGGATCTACTCCAAGTTGGACTTACAAAAGGGATATCATCAAGTGCGGATTGCAGAAGGGGATGAACCTAAGACCACTTGCATCATAAGGTATGGAACATTCGAATTATTGGTGATGCCTTTCGGTTTAACCAACACACCAACAACTTTCTGCACTCTGATGAACCAAATATTCCACCCATACTTGGACAAATTTGTGGTGGTGTACTTTGATGACATCGTGGTCTACAACGACATCCTGGAGGAGCATGTCAAGCACCTTAGCTTGGTATTCCAAGCATTACAGGAGAACGAGTTATATGTGAAGAAGTCCAAATGCTCATTTGGACAATAGGAGATACAATTTCTTGGACATGTCATTGGGCATGGCCAACTACAAATGGACATGACCAAGGTGCAAGCCATTCAAGTATGGGAGCCGCTAACAAAGGTGACTGATCTACAATCATTCCTTGGATTGGTGAACTACTATCGTAGGTTCATCAAGGACTACTCAAAGAGGGCAGTGCCATTGACGGACTTGTTGAAGAAGAACAATGTTTGGCTATGGACGGATGAATGCCAACAAGTTTTTGCGGTTTGCAGTGAATCGGTGCTTGCCTTGCCAGACTTCAACAAGAGATTTGAGTTGCACACAGATGCATCAGACTTTGCGATCGATGGCATTCTAATACAAGAAGGTCATCCCCTAGCCTTTGAAAGTCGCAAACTCAACGAGGCGGAATGAAGGTGCACCGTTCAGGAGAAGGAAATGATGGTCATAATACATTGCTTGCAAGTATGAAGACATTATCTACTAGGAGCACAATTCACTATCAAGATGGATAATGTTGCAACAACTTATTTCCAAACACAGAAGAAGTTGACAGTAAAACAAGCGCGGTGGCAAGACTTCTTAGCAGAGTTTGACTTCATCTTGAAGCATAAGGTAGGGAAGATTAATGTTGTGGCAGTTGCACTAAGCCGCAAAGCCGAGCTAGCCGCGATATCCATGACTAGTGGAGGAATACTAGATCGTGTGAGACAAAGGTTGAAAGAGGATTCTCTTGTCATGCAACTTGTGCATTTAAGGAAGGCCAAGCCATGAAATTTTGGGTAGAGGATGAGCTACTCTACACCAAAGGAAGGCGACTATACATCCCTAAGTGGGATAACCTACGAAGGGATATCATCAAAGAATGTCATGACACAAAATGGGCAGGACATCCTGGACAGAAGCGCACGTTGGTGTTGATGGAAGACTCATACTTCTAGCCACGGATGAGAGATGAAGTGGAGCTATACGTCAAAACTTGTCTTGTTTGCCAACAAGACAAAGTGGACAACAAGCAACCCGCTAGACTATTGGAGCCATTGCCGATTGCAGAGCATTCTTGGGAGTCAGTGACACTTGACTTCATCAATGCTTTGCCAAAATCTGAAGGGTGTGGATCGATCTTAGTAGTGGTGGATCGATTCTCCAAGTATGGGACATTCATCCTAAGCACAAGGGACACTACAACAGAAGAGACATCACGTCTTTTGTTCAAGAACGTAGTGAAGTATTGGGGTTTGCCGAAGACTATTATTAGCGATCGAGACCCCAGATTTACAGGGAAATTGTGGACATAGTTGTTTAAGTTGTTGGGATCTGAGCTCAATTTCTCCACAAGCTTCCATCCTAAAACTGATGGGCAAACTAAGAAGGTGAATGCATTGCTCGAGTGCTACTTGTGACACTTTGTGAGTGCCTATCAGAAGGACTGGGCTAAGTTGATTGATGTGGCGCAATTCTCATACAACCTACAAAGGAGTGAGGTAATAGGAAGGAGTCCATTTGAGCTTGCCACGGGAAGACAACCACTTACTCCACACTCTGGCCATAGCTGATGAAGGGAGAAGCCCAGGAGCATGAAAAATATCTAAGTCTTGGGAGGAACAAGCAGACTCAGCCAGAGCATGTTTGGAGAAAGCACTCAAAAGGATGAAGAAGTGGGCCGATTCAAAGCGACGGATGGTGGAATACACGGTTGGGGACAAGGTCATGGTAAAACTCCTACCCTAACAATTCAAAGCCTTGCGTAGCTTGCATAGAGGATTGGTTAGAAAATATGAAGGCCCGTTCCCGGTGATTTCTAAGGTGGGTAAGGTTTCATACCGGCTCGACCTACCAAACTCTTTGAAGATACATCCAGTGTTTCATGTCAGCATGTTAAAGCCTTATCATGAAAACCATGAAGATCTTCAAAGGAGAATATCTCAAAGAGCACCACTAGTGATGACCAAGTATTTTGACAAAGAGGTGGAAGAAGTGCTCACAAAGAAAACAGTGCGGAGAAGAGGCATGCAACCCAACACGCAATATTTGATCAAGTGGAAAGGAAGGCCAGAGTCCGAAGCGACATGAGAAACTTTAGCAGATCTCTGACAGTTCAAAGACATCATCCAACAGTATGAGGCGACGACAGAGTCGCCAGGTTAGGTGGTGGAGGATGTCACGATCTTGCATCTATGAGGTTAACTTATGGAGATTTCTAGAGAAATCTAGGATCTTGGAGGATATTATTGTACATAGAGACTAGTTTAGAACATTTTTGAAAGGTGTAGATACATAGATGATGGTAGAGTAGTCTAGACCCTTCCATCCTTTGGAGGGAAAACCCTTTGGGGGCCTATATAAGGGGAAGACCCCCTCCTTTGTAACTCACTAAGCAATTCAAGCAATAATGCTCTCTTACACACTCTTGCTCTCTTGCTCTCTTGTTTACTCTTTCTAAGTGCTCTCTTACTTTTCTTTCCACGATCAAATGTTGAATAAGATTGACTTAGCTAGCTGCGAAGGGGCGCAGGAAGGAGCTAAGGCCGCATGTGACGTTGTCAACGGGACAAGTCCGTGACAGCGCGCCTGGCCGTAAACTTAGTGCGGGCAGGGGCACCCGTGCGCGAAGCCTATGCGGCCGAATGGTTGCTTGCCTACACCCTTAGCGGTTGCGCTAGTCAGGCCGGGGTGGTCCTCGGGCTTGACTGAACAATTTTTAGAGGGAAACCCCAACAATTATAAATGCTAATTATTCTATCATGTGAATATTATATTCCTAGATGCTTAATAGGATGAAAAAAATTCAATTTTCAGAGCTAAGATTTAACAATAAAGTATAATTTATGTATTACTATTTACTCTTAATTTGCTATATGATTATAAGTAATTTGAGTAATGAATTAACATGAACACAACGGGTCGAACCGAGAACCAAATAGAAATTTTCGGTTCAGGTATGGTTCTATGTTTCACGCGCATGAGTCGATTCTAATTCCAAAAAAATGAAAATGAACATTAATGGATCAATTCTTATTCTGAGTGGAACCGAACCAAACAAACCCAAGTTGGGACCGGCATCCTCTCCATTTGAGACCTCAAATGAATGTCAATTTCATGATATGAATGCATTCTCACTTAATCGGTCTAATGGTGTAGAATTTCTTTTGATAAAAAGAAAAATAAAATAGTATAGGATTAGTGAACCTACATGATTATACAAAAATAAATCTAAACAATAAAATAAATATCATAAAATTTCACTTGAAATAGAGAGCATCCTGATTTCCCCAACTGCACCTCTTAAGCGGACACACACATTTTTTTCAATAATTATTATAAGTTAAAATTTAAATATTTATTTTGACTAGTTGCTTGCAATTCTTCCCTCTCCTTGAAATAATTTTTTCATGCGCTGCCCGCTCCCAGTGGAAGGAGCGCGTGTAGAACATGAGCCATCCGACCGTGCTTTAAAATTTGTGTTTTGCTTGTTTTTTTGTTATTTTTTTATTTTGTTAAAGTTTGTTAAAGCGTAAATGTTGGATTTAAAGCTTAGCCGCTTGGATCTCACCCACTCCCAGAGAAAAGAATGTTACCCGTACAAAAATATTACTCCTCTCCTTGTCGTTTATTTCATCAACGACATCAATCTCAGGGACTTCATTGCTTCTATGTCCCAAAATCCCGGCCTGCCCTTGCCCGAAAAGATTCAATTCATCAGGCTTTTGAGGTGCTGGGCTGTCTTTCACAGAGACTTCGGCTCCGTTTGGGAGGACTTATTTTCTCCGGTCAAGCGGTCATGACCGCATGAATCGGGACTTATTTAAGTCCCGATTCATGCGGTCATGACCGCTTGACCGGAGAAAATAAGTCCTCCCAAACGGAGCCGAGTTTGCTGGCGGTGGTCTTCTGGACCCAACAACTGTAAGGAAAGAAAGGGCTGCCACTAGTAGGTTTGAGGAGGATTTTTTTTTTCAAAATATGAATTATTATTGGCGAAAGTAGGACTGCCCATTACATCATCCTAGCAAAATATAAAGGCGATTGTTATTAGCAGTTTAGCACTACAGTTTTGGTTAGTCGCACATTATTTTCTCCTAATTTCTCGTGACTTTTGAAAATACGCCTTTTACATGCAATTTTAGGAAAAGTGTTCAACACGAAAGTTGTAGATCTCGACAAAATCTACAACTTTGGTGTTGAACACTTTTCCTAAAAATGCATGTACAAGGTCTATTTTCAAAAAGCACGAGATCTGGGTGTATTGTCCAAAGTACGCATTGTACATATATTTTTAGGAAAAGTGTTCAACACGAAAGTTGTAGATTTTGTCGAGATATACAACTTTAGTGTTGAACATTTTTCCTAAAAATATATGTAAAAGACGTATTTTCAAAAAGCACGAGAAATTAGGAGAAAATAATGTTCGACTAACTAAAACTATAGTGCTAATAACAATCGCCAATATAAAACGACAAATGTGCGCATAAATTTTATCCGCCGAAAGCAGCGGAGAAATTTATATTAAATGTTTCACGTGCCAAAATCTGCCCCACATCACATGACTTCATCAATGATGCATCGGGCATGTGATCATGTCAGGCCATGTCCACAACAAATTACTGTCATCATAAGATTCATAACAGTCAAGGGAAAGAAGAAATCTATAGGGCTCGGTTTGATCAGTAAATTTTAGGTGCGCTCCATTGGCACATCAAGTCAGATGCATGACTTTGTGTTCCCGCCTGACACTGTAGCCATGTAGGGTACCTAAAATTTAGCCTTGTTTGATAGGGCTCGGCCTAAATTTTGGGGGGGGGGGGGGGGGGGGGGGGCGTGCAAAAGTGTATGGCAGAATCCAAAACTGTGCGGGCCCCACCTCATTTTCAAGGTTCTGATTGGTTCCGTACCATGAGCATGGTCCGCTGATCGGACCTAAGTTTTTCTCGTTTGATAGGGTGGTGACGATCGTGAACACGATTGTTGTGAACAGTCCACGATTAATGTAATACCAATGGTGTTGGGGTTCGCACGACGCTCTTGGTAGATCGGGCTTCATGAACCTTCCTAGCCCGTGGAGTGGTCGAGCGTACCAATATTTAGAGACTCACTGGGTGTTGAGACGGGGGCTTGATGACATAAAAAATCCGCAATCGGGGTGAAAAACCACGCGATCGGTACAGTGCTGACCTAACTTTCATTATATGAGAGTTTATTATTGAGCTTACAGGAGGAGAGTGAGGGTGACAGGCCGCGCCTCGTTACACTTAATAAGATGGGGGGGGGGGGGGTGAACAAACGACGGGTGCCGCTAGCGACCGTGCTGCGTTTACGACGTTCAGTTGTTCGCTTTCTGAGGGTGCGGCCGTTGTCTTGCCTTCAGAATGAACTTAGAGTGTTGTTGGGGATGGCACCACGCTACATGCCTTCTGTTCCTTCGCGAAGCTGACGATCTGGGGGGGGGGGGGGGGGGGTAGTTCTCGAAGCGAGTATGCGGAGTGCTTGTGTTGCTTCTTTTCCAACTTCGTCTTGACTTTGCAGCCTTGGCGGAGTCTTGCGAAAGTGGTCTTGGGTGGAGATCCTGCAAAGAGAAAGAAAAAGGAGTGAAGTGGAATGAGAGTTAAGAAATTTCCTGAACTTGAAAAAAGACTTTTTTGAAGTAAAATCTAGCATATTTATAGATTTTTAAGAGAGGTAGTCCGATAATTTCGCCTAATTATTTCCGGACCGGCCAATAAGATCGCTTGAAATGAAGCACACAGATTGTCAATTTTGGAAAAAGGGAATCTCACCCTTAGGCCAAAAGAGAGCCCGCTTGCAAAGGTTGGCGGCTCGGCGACGATGGCGGGAGCGGCGACCGCCATCCCCATGCCCGACAGGCGGCCAGGAGGCTGGCCCCAGCACGGCCACCCGGATCTGAGCGGCCTTGGCCGACCCCTGCGGGGGCTAGCTGCGGAGAGGCCGGTCGGGGACGGACGGCCTGGGCCGCCCTCGCAGGGGTCGGCCGCGGAGAGGTTGGTCGGGGATGGACGGCCTGGGCCTGCCCCCGCGGGAGCAGGCCGCGGAGAGGCCGGTCGGGGGTGGGCGGCCTCAATCGGCCCTTGCGGGGTCCGGTCGCGGAGAGGCCGGTCCGGGGCGGGCGGCCTCGGCCGGCCCTCGCGGGGGCCGACTGCGGAGAGGCTGATCGGAGGCAGGCGGCCTAGGCCGGCCCTTGCGGCGAGGCCGGTTGCGGCGAGGCCGGGCGCGGCGAGGCCGCTCGGGGAAGAGCGATTTCGGCCGGCCCTCACGGGGGCCGGTCGCGGCGAAGCCGCGCGAGAATGAGAGTCCTAGGCCGGCCCGCACGGGGGACGGCCATGACGAGGCCGCTCGGAAGAGGGCGGCCTTAACCGGCCTTCGTAGGGGCCGGCCGCGGCGAGCCTGCCCGGGAGTGGGCGACTTTGGATGTCCTTTGCGGGGGTAGACCGCGGTAAGGCTGCCCGACTCCAGGTGGCCGAGGAGAGGGAGAGGGCGGTGGGCGGTGGTCGGCTCGGGTAGGGTTGGTCGGCGCCACTGGTCGGCGTCGGGTGCACCACGTTTGGGATCCGGCGCGCAGCGATTATACGTGTAACTTCCTACGAATTTAGTGGGGGGAGTGGGAAAACTGGCTACGTGAACCCCAGTTTTCCTATAAATTTGTGTTAACCCCATCATTTTACCCCCAAAGCCCTTAGAGTTGGGAACCAAAGCGAGTGGAGTTCGTGGGATTTTATCCTTGTGTTGTTCTAGATTTTAATGGCGGGGACAACAGAAGATGGGCCCACTGGTGCGGTCGAGACCGGGAAGGTATGGAGAGTGAGAGAAATGCGAGGAGAAAATTGCTGGGTGCGTCCGGGCATGGCATGCCCTGCGCATAGCGCACGTGTGTGGGGTGCGCTCCTGTGCGCTCAGGGTATGCTATTTGCACTGCGCGCGTGCGCGAGATGCTCCCCACAGGCAATTCGTATGCGCGCTGGGGGTGTCCCAGCACAATGCGCGCTCCCTTGAGTGCAATGTGTGCGTGCGCACGTGGGGGTGCTTCAGTGTGTCGTGCTTGCTTGCATGTTGTCTCCATGTGCGTTCTATGCACATGTGCAGAGCATCCCTGTACGTGGTGTGCGGGACGTAGTTCCTTAGGTGCCCCTTGCTTATATTTTAACTTGTCCTTTGTGGGTTTTCTAGGCTCTGAGGCGTGCTGTTCATGGCATGCCGATGCGTATGCACTTCACCCTTACTGCAGTCTGCAGAGCAAATTGCTTCTTGGAGCAGGCGTTACAACATTCCCTCCGATTTTGAAATCAAGATTCCTCATGGCGAGCAGCGAGTGCAGAGGCCCCTAGTGGGCTTGATGTCTTTATGCGAGTCATCTTTAAATACTGGGCTTCAGTTTTCACCGTGTTAAGAAGTTAAAGTGTTCTTGAGGCATTATGGGGTTCCGATGTCACAATTTACCCCTTAGCGAGGACACACATCATGGGTCTGATTGCCTTCTTTTGCGAACATGGTTCGAGTTTCTCGCCGGAGCTTTTCAGAGAATGGTGTGACGTGCATTCTGATGGCGGCGGCCGTATCGAGGTCTATAACAACATGACTTGGTTGATATTTGAGAGTCGGATGGACATGCACCACAGGATCATAGTGTATTGATACTGTTGAAATGGGAACCGACCTCTGTGGAGTTCGAACCCTTGGGGAAGGGGTGACCACACACTTACTTCGCCAGCAAGCTTAGCTGACCAAAGACTTAGAGCTCAAGACTGACCCAAGGCTCCAGCACGGAGGTCCCACCACACACCCGGAAAATTTTAGAGCGCTTCCCCTCCTTAGCCAGTGCTGAGCTAAAGGCACCTCAGAAAGCAGAAAGAAGATCTGGGAATTAGAGAATTGGAAAGATTGCCCTCTGAGGTACCCCTTGGGTCTACTTATAGATTTCAAAATCTGGTCTGCAAATAGCGCAGCTTCGCTGTTTTAAATGGTTATATATAGCAAAAAGGAGGTCTGTTAACAACGAAACTCCGCTGTTCTGAGAAGCTAAATGCAGGCCTAATCACATTTAGCAGACCAAATTATATTAACCACAAGATATCTACACCCAACTCATAGGGGGAAATCGGGACTAGCTCGCCACTCAACTGGGCAGACGCGACCTGTCTCTCGCAGCTCGCCTCTCTCTTTAGGCGAGCGCGAGCCGGGCTCCTGCGGCTCGCCTGCCCCGTACACGGAGACATACCAGTGATCTGTCCTGGCAGTTACTTAGGCGAACACGGGCTGGTGAGCTGGCTTGCGCGGTCTGCCCGCATGCTTGGCTTAAGCGAGCCGGTTGCCCCTTTGGCTTGCCCGCCTACTGAACTGATGCGGGCCGACTGCCCTGGCTCGCTAGCCCTCCTGGCGGATGCGTGCCGACTTGCGTTGAGGGCCCCTCATCTCCTTGTTGGACCCACTCGACGAATACTGGGTTGTACATGTACATTCGTAATTGCTGGGAATGGCCCGATCTTTGGAGCTCTTTTCCAGACTGGTGCCATTGGATGAATGGTCACGATCGTGATTTTACTCTAATGATCAGATTTGAGGCATCCCATGAATTGGTGGTCCATCTTTTTATCATCTCTCTATTTGTAGAATAAAAGTGTCTACTGCTGTATGACCTTTCCATGTACAACCCCGTGTTCATCGAGGGAATCTAGACAAGCAGGCAAGCCAGCCCCGACCCGTGCCTCCTGGGCGAGCAAGCCCCGACCCACGCCTCCTGGGCGAGTCAGCCCCGACCCGCGCCTCTTAAGCGGGTCAGCCCCAGCCCGCTACTCCTAGGAGGGGCAGCCCCAGCCCGCGCCTCCTAGGCGGGTCAGCCCCGGCCCGCGCCTCCTAGGCGGGTCAGCCCCAGCCCTCCCCTGCATGGTGGGGTTGCGAGCTGGCTCAGATGCTCAAAGATCCTTCCTCGAGAGGCATAGGAGCCAAATTACCAGAATGACCCAGTAGGGGGTGCGAATGTCCTTCTCAAACAACGGAGTTACGCTGTTAGCAGACCCAATCGTGTTGCACATAGCCACTCAGAACAACGGAATTTGGCTGTTAGCAGGCCAGCCCAAGGGGCTTTCAGTAATTTCAGACCAGCGGAGTTTGGTTGTTGGCAAGCCATCCCAATGGGGCTTTCAGTATTTTCAGACCAGCGGAGAATGGTTATTTGCAGGTCATCCTCAGAAATCTATAAATAGGGCCCAAGGGGGTACCTCAGAGGGCATGCTCACTTGTCTCCCAGCCTTCTAGCGCTTTCTGAGGTACCTTAGCCCGACATTTGGTTAAGGAGGGGAAGCGCTCAGTGATCTTTTGGGTGTGTGGTGGGTCCTCCTCGCCTAGCCCTTGGGTCCGTTCCCAGTTCTTTTTCCCAGTATCCCAGCTCGCGGGAGAGAAGTAGGCGCGCAATCACCCCTTCCCCAAGGGTGAACTCCACAAGAGACCGGTTTTCCGATTTCAACATTCTGGTGCAGTGAGCGTGGAGAGTGATCAGCACAGAAAATCTTCAATGAGCTCAATGACTGGAGGAGAAGGGCAGGGATCGAACAGGACCGACTCGCCACCCCCTCCCCCTCTCGCCACAATGGGGATGCTCGAGGATTTCAGAAAGGAAGTCCTCGGTCTGGTCAGATTTGCACTCGGCGCGCGTGTCAAGTGCTTGACTCCAGCAATTCCAGTTCACGCGGATCCGACACTCGGCGAGGGCGCTGCGCCAGGCGAGCGGGGAAGGAGATCGCCGAGGAAGGCTAGGGTGTCGAGCTCCCCGGGCAAGTACTCTTCCCCAGCTTGGGAGGCAGCGTCAGGTTTTGCGAGATGGGGGAGCGAGACCCCCCAACTCGCCCAGTGGGAGGAGACAACCCCTTCAGCGAGTTGGTCTCCTCTGCACCAGTCTCGGATGGGTTCAGGGAGCCCGAGATATCTTATTACAATGGGAAGGGGGACCCGGTCCAGCACGTCCAGTGGTTTGCGGACGTGGTCTCGATCCGACAGATGTCGGATGGATTCAAGTGCAGACTCTTTGCCATCACTCTCAAGGAGAAAGCAAGAGAGTGGTTCCACCAGCTGCCGGCCAATTCCATCTACTGCTTCGAGGACCTACGCCGGGGGTTCATGTTGAGGTTCACCGCCTCCAAGAGAAGGAAGAAGGAGTCGGAGTCCCTGTTCCGTATCAAGCAGGGGGTTAACGAGACCTTGGGATCTACGTCGCACGCTTCCAGGAGGAGGTCACCCAGGTTCAGGAGATGTCGGGACACACTCTGATGATGGCCTTCACCCTGGGGCTGCAGCAGGGTTTTTTCTGGATGGAACTGAAGAGGATACCACCCCTCTCCTACGAGGAGTTGATGGAGAGGGTAGCGAGAGAAGTCGACGGGGAGGCGTCAAATCCGGAGTTTTCCCGGAAGTTGGCCAGGTGGGCTACGAAGGAAGGGAGGCCCAGGGGGGCCAGGGGCCAAGAGGAGAGGAGAGCTGAGCCCTAGCAGAGGGAACACCCGCAGCAGCAGTAACAACAACATCAGCAACCCAGGTGGGGGCGCCAGGAGCCCAATCACCGGCTAGGTTGGAGGCCGAAGTGGCAAGATCAGGGGGCGAGGAGAGGGTTCCATGGAGGGAACTATCGCTAGGGAGGCCAAGGCCAGTTTTACCCTCCGTGCGGGAGGCATGCCCAGAGGCCACCTCTCCCCTACCAAGAACAGGCTATGGCAATAGCCATGGGGGAGAGGAGGAGAGCAGTGCGGAGAAGGAGGAGGGAGGTCAGGGTGGAGCTACCCTACTGCGACTTTCATCAGGAAGAAGGGAACGCCACGACCATGTGCCTGGAGTTCCTCGAGATGAGGGGAAACAGGGAGCAGCAGCAATAGGGTGCCAGGAGGTGCGGATCGAGGAGGTCCTGCCTCGAGCAGAGGAGGATAGATGTGAAGACCGGGCGGATGTCGGAGCCCGAGGAAGGATCGGGGTGATCCACGGGGGGGGGGGGGGGGGTGGTGTCGAGGCTTCCCGCAATGCAAGCCTCCACACCAAGTACCGAAGGAGCGTTGCCTCCACGTCCCAGGCCCCACCCCCGGAAGAGAAGATCACCTTCTCAAGGAAGGATATGTCGGATCATGAGGATCCATTTTGTGATGCGCTGGTCATTCAGACATACATCAAGAACTTCACCACCGCCCGGATCCTCGTCGACAGCGGGAGCTCAGTCAACGTCGTCTTCAAGAAGGCATTTGGCGCAATGAAGGTGGAGGCCAAGAGGGTGTTGGCCTCGGACGGATCCTTGTTCGGGTTCTCGGGGGAGAGGAAGGAGGTAGAAGGGGGAGTGGTACTCCATCTCACGCCGGGGGGTGGGGGTGGGTGGGTGGGCAGTCCCACACTTGCAAGTTTGTTATTGTGGATGCCCTCAGCAGCTACACCGCCATCTTCGGGAGGCCCATCATCAGCTCCTTTCACTGCGTCCCCTCACCCTTCCACCAGTGCCTGAAGTTCAACGTCGAGGGAGTTCAGGTCCGGGTCCGCGGAGACCCTAAGGTTTCAAGGGAGTGCTACGTCACCGCCGTGAACTCCATCTCATGGCAGGAGGGGGCCGAGGAGATGGGGCGAAGGATGGAGGAGGCGGAGCAGGAGGATGTCAGAGAGGAGATGGAGGAAGAGGTGACCCACCCTCGGGAGGAGGATGCGGAAGAAGTCCGGGAGTCGGCCGAAGCAATGGCCGTGGAGGAAGCTGAGGAGGTCCTCGCCCCCAGAGGGGAGGATGTTGAAGAGTGGGGAGTGCAGTCTCGCATGGAGGCGGCGGAAGAGGTGGTGGAGATGGAGGTTCTCACCCTCGGAGGAAGGGTGGAGAAGGTCCGCGTCAGCGGAGGGCTGACCCCGGAGGCTCAAGGCAGGGTGCTGGAGTGCATCCGAAAGAATGTGGACATCTTCTCCTGGAGTGCCGCGGAGATGCCAGGGATCGACGCTGATGTGGCCTGTCATCTCCTCAACCTGGATCCGGAGGCTTGCCCCATCCAGCAGAAGAAGAGGTCCACGACAAACAAGCTGGCCGAGCCAATTTGGGAGGAGGTGGCCAAGCTCCTCAAGGCCGGCTTTGTATCCGAAATACAATACCTCGGTTGGGTCTCCAATGTCGTAATGGTTAAAAAAGGAGACGGTCGGTGGAGAATGTGTGTCGATTTTTCTTTACTTAATAAATCGTGTCCTAAGGATTGTTATCCCTTGCCTCGGATCGACGCGCTGGTTGAATCAGCCATTGGTTTCCCTGTAATGAGTTTCCTAGATGCTTTTTTCAGGTTATCATCAGATAAGGATGCACCCTCCCGACATCAAGGATGTCTCCTTCATCACAGGGGACGAGTGTTACTGTTATAAAATGATGCCCTTTGGGCTAAAGAATGCAGGGGCAACCTATCAGAATATGATGGACAGGGTCTTCCAAGAGCAAAAGGGGAGGAACCTGGAGGTGTATATAGATGACCTCATGATCAAAAGCCAAGATGTCGACTCCCACCTCCGGGACCTGGAGGAGACCTTTGCCACTCTCCGCAAGTATAAAATGAGGCTGAACCCCTTGAAGTGTATCTTCGGGGCGAGTAGGGGCAAGTTACTGGGCCATCTCCTTACCCCAGCTGGGGTAGAGCCCAACCCTAATAAGGTGAGGGAAATCATGGAGTTGGGGTCGCCTCGGAACGCCAAAGAAGTGCAGCGGTTGACGGGAAAGCTAGTAGGGTTGAGCAGGTTCCTCTCCCGGGCCGGAGAGAAGTGCTCTCCCTTCTTCAAAACTTTGAGGGGGGGGGGGGGGGGTCAGAAGTTCGAATGGACCGTGGAGTGCGAGGAGGCATTCCAGGCCTTTAAGAGGCAGCTGAAACAGGCTCCCCTACTCCAAGGGTCGAAGGGGGGGGGGACCTATCCTTATATCTAGGGGTCGGAGCGGAGGCCCTGAGCTCCGTATTGGTTCAGGAAGAGGGAAAGAAGAACCTCCCAATATACTATGTGAGTCGGGTCCTAAGGAAGGCTGAGCTTCGGTATCCCATCTTGGAGAAGCTGGCCTTTGCTCTCGTCATCTTAGCTCGGAGGCTCCGACCCTACTTCCAGGCACACTTGATCCGAGTGGTGACTGACCATCCCCTCCGTAACATCTTCGAGGGGGTGGAGCGTTCGGGCCGGCTGGCCAAGTGGTCGGTGGAATTGAGTGAATTCGACATCTCCTTCGTCCCTCGCCTCTCGAACAAGGCACAAGCAATGACGGATTTCCTGGCAGATTACGTGGTTGAAGTAGCGGAGGCGAAACTCCCTCATACTGTCCCCTGGAGGGTGATGGTGGACAGCGCATCAAGAAAGCATTCCCTGGGAGTAGGAGTGATATTGGAGAGCCCACAAGGGATGAGGATCGAACAAACAGTGGTGATACACTTCTCCATCACCAATAACCAGGCCGAGTACGAGGCAGTAATCGTAGGGCTACGATTGACCAGGGAACTAGGGGTACTCGACGTGGAGGTCCTCACTAACTCCATGGTGGTGGCTTCCCAGATCAACGGGGAGTTCGAGGCAAGGGAGGCCACCCTCCAGCTGTACTTGGCGAAGGTGAAGGGGGTTATTGGGGCGTTCCAAACCTTCTCCATTTGACATGTCCCGCGAGAGGAGAATGAGCAGGTAGACCAGCTAGCCAAGCATGGCCCCCGGGTGGGTGGGGGGGGGGGGGGGGGGGTATCGTCACCTACTTATTCCGCCCATCCATCGAAGAAGGGGAGCTGATGGAGGTGGAGCAATACCCCTCATGGATGGATCCGTTCACGGCCTTCCTGTCCACGGGAGAGTATCCGGAGGGGATGGATAAGAAGAAGCTCAAGTACAAGTCGACATACTACCTCATGCGCGACGGACAGCTATACCGAAAGACCCTCTCGAGGATGTTGGCATGTTGCGTGGCCGAGAGGGAAGTCCCGAGGATTTTGGAGGAGGTCTACTCCGGGGAGTGTGGAAGCCACTCCGGGAGTCGGACCCTGGAAGCCACTCCGGGAGTCGGACCCTGGAAGGAAGGATCATCAGGCAAGGGTACTTCTGACCAACCCTGAGCCATGATGCTGAAAAGTTCACAAAAGAAATGTCACAAATACCAATTGTTCGCTCCCCTCCAGCTGCAACCGGCCCAACGCCTCAGAAGTATAACAGCACCCTGGCCATTTGCAATCTGAGGAATGGAACTGGTCGGACCCTTCCCCCAGGCCAGCGGCCAAAGAAGGTTTATATTGGTCATGATCGATTATTTATCCAAGTGGTTGTAAGTTAAGGCGTTGGCCAAGGTAACCTCTCAGGTGATTAAGAATTTTGTGTGGGGGGAGATCATTTGCCGTCACGGGTTTCCCCAGGCCATTGTCACGGACAATGGGCCTCAGTTTGCTAGCTCCAAGTTCAACAGCTTTTGTGGGCAACTCGGGATTGATCTCAGGTTATCCTCGGTTCATCACCCCAGGAGCAATGGCAAGTGGAGGTGGGGAACAAGATCATCGTCAACCTCCTAAAAAAATGGTAGCGAACCTGAAAGGTAGCTGGGTGGAGCAACTCCCCTCAGTCCTCTGGGCCCTCAGAACTACACCCAACACAGCCACCAGGGAAACTCCCTTCAGACTTTCCCATGGGTGCGAGGCGGTGCTCCCCATAGAGTTCGAGGTCCGAACGCCTCGGGTGGTCGAAGCAGAAGATGGCAGGGAAGAATGGAGAGCTGAGAATGAAGAAGAGTTGGGGCTCTCCCTCGACATGGTGGAAGAGCTGCGTGACCTCTCCACCATCAGGCAAGAAGACGTGAAAAGAAGGATGACAAAGTACTTTGATAAGCACGTCAGAGTCAAGCAATTCGTGGAAGGAGACTTGGTCCTAAGAAAGGTAGATGCTGCAGGAAGGTCGGCCACCGTTGGGAAACTCAACCCCAACTGGGAAGGTCCATACATAGTGCAAGAGGCCTTGAAGTCGGGAGGGTATCGCCTTCGGAACGTTAAAGGCGAGACCCTAGATCTCACCTAGAGTGGTGACGACCTGAAGCGTTTTTACCCTTGAGTCCTGTAAGTGTTCTGTTTTTTGGAATAAAGCTTCTTGAGGTGCTTATGCTCATGACATGTGTGAGAAGTAGCGAACAAAAGACTAAAGTGGCGAACAAACGACTAGAAAACAAGCCGGAACTTTGAATAATTGAAATTTTATTATCCAAAAAGATATCATTTACAAAGGTATGACCTCCCTTTTATAGAATGGAGGAGAGAGGATAGAATACGAACTAACAATATGGGACTAAAGCTATACATCAGATCCGGGCGGCTAGAACAATAGACCGGAACAGGCCGCGCGGTTAGACAATGTTCTAACCGCTCGGCAATACCAGAAGCAAGAGAGAGATGCGGTAGGAGACCGCTAGACCGCCCGGTTTCCAAGCCGCCGGAGATGAACCGTCAGACCGCTAGACACCACACAGCAACAGTCTGGATATCAACCTGCCGGACACAAACCGCCAGACCGCCCGGTCTACAACCCGCCAGGCTCAAACCGCTAGACCGCCCGATCTCATACTTCGACACTCCCCCTCAAGCTGGAGCATAGATATCAATCATGCCCAGGTTGTCACAGATATGGAAGAAGGAAGTAGAAACCGGCTTGGTGAAGATATCTGCCAACTCTTTATCGGAGGTGACGAACGGAGTGCAAATCTGTCTCTTCAAGACCTCTTCTTGGATGAAATGGCAGTCGACCTCTATATGTTTCGTTCTCTCATGGAAGACCGGATTTTTGGATATGTATATAGCGGTCTTGTTGTCACAGAACATAGGCAGAGGATAGTCGTAGACCTCTCCTAGGTCAAGCATGAGAGCCCGCAACCATTTTAACTCACACGTGGTTGACGCCATACTCCGGTATTTGGCTTCTGCACTGGACCTTGAGACCACAGACTGCTTCTTGCTCTTCCAGCTCACAAGATTACCTCCAACAAATATGCAAAAACCCGATGTAGATTTACGGTCACCTTTATCATCCACATAGCTTGAGTCTGAGTAGGCTTCAACTCTCAGATGACCATGCTTCTGAAAGAGTAGCCATTTTCCTGGTGCTGCTTTGACATACTCTAGTATCTTCAAGGCAGACTGAAGATGACATTCCCTGCGAGCTTGCATGAACTGACTGACCTTGCCTACAACATAGGCGATGTCGGGTCTGGTCACCGTGAGATAAATGAGTTTTCCCACCAGACGTCTATACCTCGTGACATCGGATATAAGAGGTGAGTCATCTGTCCATGTTTTGTCCTCTCCAGTGGCCATGGGATACCGGGCCGGTTTGGCACCGGTCAATCCTGCCTCTTGTAGAAGATCAAGAGCATACTTCCGTTGGGAGAGAACCAACGAGTCGGGCTTCCGATAGATTTCTATCCCCAAAAAATATTTCGGGGAGCCCATATCCTTCGTGACTAGGTGTTGACGGAGGTGTTTCTTTGTCAAGTCCACCCCAGCCTGGTCATTGCCGGTAAGAAGAATATCATCCACATACACCGCCAAAACCACAATGCCCGATACGGTTTTGCGAATAAACAATGAGTGATCGGCTGAACTCCTTGTAAAGCCAATGGCAGCCACAATGCCACTAAACTTGTCGAACCATGCCCGAGGGCTCTGTTTTAGGCCGTAGATGGCCTTCTTCAACTGACATACTCGTGTCTCCCCCTGAGCAACATACCCAGGAGGTTGCTCCATATAGACGTCCTCCTGAAGATCCACATACAGAAAAGCATTCTTGACATCAAGCTGGGAAATAGCTTACTCCCTGTTGACGACCACAAAAAGAAGAACCCGGATGGTGCTGAGGCAAGCAACCGGGGAGAAAGTATCAAAATAGTCAACTCCATAAGTCTGAGTAAAGCCTTTGGCCACCAGTCGGGCTTTGTAACGATACACAGTGCCGTCTGGGCAAAACTTCACAACGAACACCCAGCGGCAGCCAACCACATCAGTACCTACCGGTGGAGGAACAAGGGTCCAGGTACCCCTTTCAGTAAGAGTGGCGATTTCCTCATCCATGACAGATTTCCAATGAGGAATAATAAGAGCCTCCTGGTAAGTGCGGGGAGTGGTAGTAGCCGAGATAGCCAAAGCAAAGCACCTGCGAGAGGGAGTAGGCCGATCATAGGAAACAACAGCCGCAAGCGGGTGTTGGGTACACGCCCGCACCCCTTTGCGAAGGGCAATGGGAAGATCTAGGTCGTCTTGTGCCTCAGGGACCGGAGCGTCCGTGGCGGAGAAAGCTGGCCCGGGACTAGAGAGAGACGGCTGCGGAGAAGAAGGAGGGGAGATAATAGGGAGAGGAGGAGACGGAGGAGGAGATGATATAGGAGGGGAGACGTCGATATGCGTGGAGGGATCACAGAGAGATGGTGGAGAGTCAGAGACAGTAGGAGGAAGCGGGGATGGAGAAGAAAAGTAGGATGCATTTTCGAAGAAGGTGACGTCCGCGGAAACAAATTGTTTGCACAGAACGGGGTCAAAGCAACAATAGCCTTTTTGAGTGGCCGAGTATCCCAAAAAGACACATTTTGTGGAACGGGAGGAAAGCTTGTCACGGGTAGCAGACGGAGCATGCACAAAATCCGTACACCCAAAGATACGGAGAGGAAGAGGAAAGGGTTCCTTGCCCGGGTAGAGAATGGAGAAGGGGGTCTTGCCGTGAAGAACCGAAGAGGGAATGCGATTGATGAGATAACAGGCAAGAAGAACAGCATAGCCCCAGTAGGAGCGAGATACCTGCATCTGCGCCATTAGAGTGCGAGCGATATCGAGGAGATGACGGTTTTTACGTTCCGCCACCCCATTTTGCTGGGAGGTGTAAACACAGCTGGTCTGATGAATAAGACCATATTGCATACAAAAAGACGAAAACTCATGACTGAGGTATTCTTTAGCATTATCAGAGTGCAGTACTTTAATAGAAATATCAAACTGAGTTTTAATCATATTATAAAAAGATTGCCAGACAGATAAGAGTTCAGAGCGATCTTTTAAAAGATACACCCAGGTACATCTAGAGAAATCATCAATAAAAGTTACGAAATAAGAACTACCCCGACCAACGGTGAGAGTAGGAGCAGGACCCCAGACATCAGAATGAATGAGATCAAAAGGGAGGGAGGAACCACGGCCTTGCTTCGGCGGGAAGGAGGAGCGGTGATGTTTGCCAAGTTGACACTCATCACAGTTGAGCAGAGGACTGGTCTGAGGTAAGTGGGGAAGAAGCTGACGAAGAATCCGAGGAGGAGGATGCCCAAGGCGAAGATGCCATTGAAGCAGATCAGTAGACGAGGAAGAGAAGGCGGACAAAGCGGAAACATTGTCGAGGAAGTAGAGACCGCCGCTCTCAGTCCCAGTAGCAATCGTCCGTTGGGTCCTCGGGTCCTGAAAATAACAAGAAGTAGGAGTAAATAAGACAGAACACTGAAGTTGCTTGCATAAAGTAGTAACTGAGAGCAAATTGCAAGGGAACTTCGGGACATAGAGAGTGTCTGCTAAGCAAAGCGACGGGGTGACTTGAACCATGCCCGTTCCGTGAACCGGGGAAGGCGAACCATCCGCAATAAGAATCGGGGGTAACCGATCATGCGTCTCTAGGAGAGAGAAGCAGTGAGGGTTTCCGGTCATGTGATTTGTAGCACCAGAGTCAATCAACCATTTACCTTGGGTAACGACGTGTGCACTACCTGAGGTCGTGGCCACAGAAGCAGATGGCCGAGAGGAGGCAGAGGTTGAGGAAGAAGTATCACCGGAGGGACGAAGATGAGGATGTTTCTGCCAGCAGCGGTCAACAGAGTGGCCGGTACGACCACAGTGAGAGCAGAGGAATCTTGACGGACCACGCGTGCCAGAGTGGCTGCGACCACTATTGCCACCCCGCTGAACTTGGTGAGCATAGGAGTCCTGTGGAGGAGGGGAGGACAACAGAGGACGATGGAGCAGTGAAGTAACAGCGGCGATGAGAGCCGCAGTGGCATCCAAGGTGGGAGACTCGGCTTCGCCCAAGATCTGCTGGCGGATCATATCAAAAGACTCAGGGAGCCGTAGAAGATAACAAACAACCAGGAGTTCCTGGAAGTGTTTGTGCTGCTCGGCCAAGTCCGCGGAGAAAGGGCGATTCTGGAGGATTTCAGCGCCAAGAGCCTGAACTTGCTGATAAGCCGCAGCAGGAGACATGGAAGGGCGAGCGAAGAGATCCGCGTAGAGAGTATAAATGCGGGATGTCTGGGCCCCCTTCGAGTAGAGAGCAGCAAGGTGAAGCCACGCGGTCTTGACCGTCTCATCATGGCGTATGACAGGAAGACATTCATCGGAGAGGCTGTTAGCCAACCACGTTCAGACAAGCGCGTCACTGGCATCCCAATCATCAAATTCAGCAGAGTCTAGAGGAGGAGGGTCATTGGTGAGGTGATGACGTTTGCGCTAAGAGCGAAGAAGAAAGGTGAAAGAAACGCTCCAATCCGGATAGTTGGAGCCAACAAGTTTAGAAACCGTGCCAAGGTTGCCAGAGGGAGTAGGAAGCGACGTCGGAGTGGCGATGGGAGTGGTGGTAGTGGAGGTTTCAGAAAGGGCCATAGGAGAAATCTGTGAGAAGCCGCGCGGTTAGAATACAAGCCGCGCGGATATGAAGAAGAAGAGCTGCGGCGGTCACGATGACAGACACCAGCGGCCAGAGAAGCCACGACCAAGCCACAGATCCAAGCAGGGAAAGAAGTCGAGCGGCTAGAAGATAGACCGCGCGAACAGAAGGGATGAACGAACAAGGAAAAAAAGGGCAGCAGGTCGCGGCGAGCAAAAGAAACAGGTCGCTGTGACTGAAAAGCAGGAAAAGACGATCGCGCGGACAGGACGCAAGCAAGCGGAAGAGAAACTGCGAGAACAGGTCGCAAGAGAGAAAGAGGCAAGCCGCGCGGACAGGGCGCACAGAATCAGGAGGAGAAGATCGAGTCCTCTGATACCATGTGAGAAGTAGAGAACAGAAGACTAAAGTGGCGAACAAACGACTAGAAAACAAGCCGGAACTTTGAATAATTGAAATTTTATTATCCAAAAAGATATCATACAAAGGTATGACCTCCCTTTTATAGAATGGAGGAGAGAGGATAAAATACAAACTAACAATGTGGGACTAAAACTATACATCAGATCCGGGCGGCTAGAACAACAGACCGGAACAGGCCGCGCGGTTAGACAATGTTCTAACTGCTCGACAATACCAGAAGCAAGAGAGGGATGCGGTAGGAGACCGCTAGACCGCCCGGTTTCCAAGCCGCCGGAGATGAACCGTCAGACCGCTAGACACCACACATCAACAGTCTGGATATCAACCCGCCGGACACAAACCGCCAGACCGCCCGGTCTACAACCCGTCAGGCTCAAACCGCCAGACCGCCCGGTCTCATACTTCGACAACATGTTTTGTGTAGATGGAAGAGTTCATCACCCCAGAGCCCGAGCAGATCCCGCTGTCAGGCTCCCACCAAGCTGGCAAGGCTGGATGTCACTCGGAGGAGTCTACCCAGACCCCGAGCAGATCCCGCTGCCAGGATCCTATTAAGCTGGCAGGGTTTGATGTCACTCGGATGAGTCTACCCAGACCCTGAGCAGATCCCGCTGCCAGGCTCCAATCAAGTTGGCAGGGCTGGATGTCACTCGGAGGAGTCTACCCAGACCCCGAGCAGATCTCACTGCCAGTCTCCCATCAAGATGGCAGGGCTGAATGTCTCTCGGAAGAGTCTACCAATACCCCGACCAGATCCCGCTGCCAGGCTCCCACCAAGCTGGCAGGGCAGGATGTCACTCAGTGGAGTCTACCCAGACCCCGAGCAGATCCCACTGCCAAGCTCCCATCAAGCTGGCAGGGCTGGATGTCACTCGAAGGAGTCTACCAAGACCCCGAGCAGATCCCGCTGTCAGGCTCCCATCAAGCTGGCAAGGCTGGATGTCACTCGGAGGAGTCTACCCAGACCCCGAGCAGATCCCGCTGCCAGGCTCCCACCAAGCTGGCAGGGCTGGATGTCACTCAGAGGAGTCTACCCAGACCCTGAGCAGATCCCGCTGCCAGGCTCCCATCAAGCTGGCAGAGCTAGATGTCACTCGGAGGAGTCTACCCAGACCCCGAGCAGATCCCGCTGCCAGGCTCCCAACAAGCTGGCAGGGCTGGATGTCACTCGGAGGAGTCTACCCAGACTCAAGGCGGATTCAGCTGACGGGCCCTCACCGAATCAGACAAGGGTTGGACGTCACTCCGGGAGTTCACCCAGACCCCCCCGCTGTCCGACAAGGGCAGGGGAGCCTTGGCGGACGCGGTGCCTAAGGTAAGGAACTAGCTGCCCGCATTACGAAGGATCGAGTCGCAGGGTCGCTGAGATGATCTTAACGGGCCAGCAAGCCAGAAACTCCGGCTCCGACCTATGGATCAGCGAGCCCCAGGGATGGGGTCTAGACGGCAATAGCTCGACCGTGCCAAGACCCCCAGAGGGCCGACTCGCACAAAGTCAGGAGGTATGGGCTCTAATTGAGTCTTATCGCCCGCTCTACGACACGAACGGTGTGGCGAGCCCGGGCCGAGGACTCGAGTCGCCTACTCGCAGTACGGCCAGCTAACATGCCTCTTGCTTCTAAGCCTAAATTCCGAATCTAGAATGAATCATCGACCTCACCAGCTCGCAACAACAGATCAGAAGAGGCTAAGTAGATCGCGAGTGCAAGAAGAAAATATTTACAATATAACATGCAGAATTCAGAGAGTTTTTAAGTACATGAGGCAGAATTCAGAGACAACAAAAATGTTGGGCGAGGTGCAAGCTTCCGGCAAGGCAAGCCCCGAACGGCGAGCCCCCTATATGCGGTGGTAGGGGACGTCGCCCAGCTTTGGTACCGAAAGGAATAATTCCGGTACCACGTGACTCGCTGAGAGCTTGACGCCCTTGCTCTTGATTAGGTCAGCCCGCTGCAGAATCTGGAGGGTGTACTTCGCTGCACCAGCGGCGTTCTTCTGCATCATCACTTCGATCTCGTACTCGCTATAGTGAGCGAGCTGGCAACCGCTGCTAGACGGCGGTAGAGCAGCCGCTGCAGTCTCTAGCTCTCCCACCCACGCCTGCAGCACTTGCTTCTCCTGCTGAAGGGACGACGGTAGAGCAGCCGCTGCAGTCTCCAGCTCGCCCATCCAGCTGGTCATCACCGCGTCCTGCGAGAAGGGGAGTCCCTAAGATGAACTGAAAGGAAACATTTGAAGGCAGGTGCGGGTCAAGGAACTTACCACCCCTCCCAGGTATTGAGCGAGGGCAGCCTCGGCTGCGTCGGCTTGCCTTCGTTGGTCGTTCGCCTCCTCCTGAGCGAGCTTGCGAGCCGCCTCCTTCTCATCGATCAGCTTCTTGAGTGAGGGAGCGTTCTTCTCTAACCGGAGGCATCGCCGGCTGACCATGTGGGACATCTCGAGGCTGCAGAACTGGGCTCACGCGCTTTCATGGATCAACACCTGCATAGCCTCCTCGTCATAGATGGCGGCGTCCTCCCGCCCGTAGTGGCCGAATGAGAGGTTATAAGCCTCTCCCCCGATGGTGTACGTCTCCAGCCAACTCGGCAGCAGCGAGGAGATGAAGACGCGATTCGTCTCCCTGTCCCATTGGAGGAGTGGGACACCGAGCTCATCCACGGGCCCCTCACCGTAGCCAAAGTTGCGGTGCCCTCTTGGCACTGGCTTCACAGCGGGCTCAGCCCCTTCTTGCGGCTCCGAGGTGTCAGCCTCCCTAGCAACAGAGCTGTCGGCCGGAGGGGCCACGGGTGCGGGATCGCTGGGTGACTATCCCACCGGGGCCTTGCCTTTCTCGCGAGCTGAGGGAGGTACCCTGCCCACTTTATTCGGTTTCTTGGGTGGTGGCGGAGCCTAAGGTTGCTCGCGGCTTAGTCGCTTCTGGGCTGCAAGGACCGTGACTTCACGGTGAGCGGAGGCTGCCGCCTCGGCCCGGGCGAGCCCGCTGGAAACGAGCCACGCGCTCTCGTATGGGGGGTGTAGGGGGATGTTGCGCTTGCCTGCGAGAAGTGTAAGACTTAGAACATTTAAAGGTTAGATAGAAAAGCAAAAGCGCGAACCGCTTACCTTCCCCGGGCGGGACGGGGACGAGGTCGTCCAGATTCCTGCGGAGGAAAACCACTTCAAAGTTCTTCCCGGAAAAGAACCCGAACAGCTCCGCTTCATGCCCCCCCAGGGTAGGGGGAGGGGTAGCTCGCCTCGCTAAGTTGAACTGGCGAGAAGGGATTGTTGTCGAAATCCCCTTTGATGAAAACGAACTTTTTGAGCAAATTGTGGCTCTTGTTGACGGTCTACCACACCTTGACCTGGCTGCTGGCGATGCAGACAGTCCCGTCTTTGTTCGCCCGGAAGGAGAACAGCTTGCGGAATACCGCGAGGCTGAACTCAATCCTCTCCTCTCGCAGGAAGCAGGCAAACCCGACAATCACTGCAATAGAGTTAGGGGTCATCTGCCCGGGGACAACCCCATAGTACTTAAAGACTTGGCGGACTTCCGACCATAAGGATAGCCGGAGGCCCGCCTCAAAGTGGGCCGTGGGGAACGCAAGCTCGTCGGCGGAGAGCTCGTTTATCCGCTCCTCCTTCTCGATCCGTCTCGCCTCAAAACCCGGCGGAACAAAATTGTCGACGGTATCCAAGAACTCTCTCTCGGTAAGGACGACGAGAGGGAAGTCGTGCTCGGAAAAGGTCCAAGCACACTTGCTCCTCTCATCCGCCTCGCCGCTGCTGCCAACCATCTTGCAGGAATTTCGCCGAGAGGGACAGGGGGTTCTCGTAAAGGGGGCTAAGAAGGAGAGGAAGTCTTAAATGCGGTAGGTAAGGAGGGAGTCGACATGCCTATTTATAGAATCGAAAAGGCGGGAAAATACTCCTTTGGCGGGAAAAGTGCGGATAGCAATTTAGCCCTGACGTTTCGACTTCCGAACCCGACCAGGGTCCTTGCAAACTTGTCAGTCGACCGCGAAAAGCCCCCGACCTCGAACCGCCTGCACCCGCGTCCGCTGTAACGTCCCAATTCGCGCTAGGCCCCCCCTTGCACGAGTTCTGAGTCAAGAGACTTGACTCGGGCTCAGGACGCACTGGCAAAAGGTGTCAAGTGTGTTGAACAGAGTGATGGGTTGAGTGATACCCGGCTATACTCACCGATCGTCGAGAATGATGACCGATCGTCGAGTATCGTTGACTGATACTCAACGCACTCAACGCCAGGATTTCTGATAAAATGGTTAAGGGAAATTCGTCGAGAATCATTGTTGATACCCGACGAATTCGTCGAGAATACCCGGCTATACTCACCGATCGTCGAGAATGATGACCGATCGTCGAGTATCGTTGACTGATACTCAACGCCAGGATTTCCGATAAAATGGTTAAGGGAAATTCATCGGGAATCATTACTGATACCCGACGAATTCGTCGAGAATACCCGGTTATACTCACCGATTGTCGAGAATGATGACCAATCGTCGAGTATCGTTGACTGATACTCAACGCACTCAACGCCAAGATTTCCGATAAAATGGTTAAGGGAAATTCGTCGGGAATCATTGTTGATACCCGACGAATTCGTCGAGAATGCCCAGATATACCCACCGATCATCGAGTATCGCTGACTCATACTCAACGCACTCAACACCAGGATTTTCGATAAACTGGTTAAGGGAAATTCGTCGGGAATCATTGTTGATACCCGACGAATTCGTCGAGAATACCCGGCTATACTCGCCGATCGTCGAGAATGGAAGCTGATTCCGGCCGAATTTGACTAGTGCGTTTTTCCGCCCAGGCAGATTCGCTGGCTTGTACAGGCGGACTGAACCGGACTTCGGGATTCGTGCTGGATGATCCCTTGAACCGGTCATTTCAAATAAGATCTAATTTGGGCGGTCCAATCAGAAATTGACACATGGCGAAGTGACATAACCCTAATGCGCTAATATAAATAAGAAGGAAACTAAACCCTAGCCGTCACTTCGACCACTGCCGAGCCGCTACCCGCGTAAAACCATCGGGAGAGAAGCCGATCGTCGGAGTCGGAGCTCTGGAGGAGGAGAGGCTTGCTGGAGCCAGCCAAACTTTGGAAGAGGAGAAACGTCATCGCTATCAAGGGAAAAATGATGCCGCGGAGGAGGGTGACTAGATCCATGGCCGGAAATGATGGTACCGCTGGAAATGAGGTGAGCTTCCCCCCTCTCCCTTGGTGCTAGATCTGTAGTTAATATTCTAGGAGAGATATCGACTCCATAGAGTCTTGATGGTGAGGAGGAGATTTCTTAGGGAAAAGCCATGCCTAGATCGTTTTCTAGGCTTAGTCTCCTCCAACCTCTTCATTTTTCAAAGTGAAGATGAGAGAGTGATTCGTGGAGAAGTATGGCTTTGTGAGGGTGAATAAGGGTGGACGTAATATCTGGAGAAGTTTTGGGAGATCGATGCAAGGAGGAAGATGAACGGATGCCGTTCATCTCACCTTAAGATGCGTGCAGAAATCTGATTTCTGCACGTAGCGATCTTCGTGGCCAATTTCGGGGGTGTTTTGGCCAGATCTGGGCTTTCGACTAAACACGAAAGTTGTAGCCCATGAAATTATCTTTCCAACGAGTGGTTACACGCACTCGCCGAATTTCTTTACCCACGGGAATCCTTGGTCGAAGTTGCTGCCCGGATTAATGCTGTACCAAAATTCTGGGTTGTGCAATGTGGAATTTGATTTGGTGGAATTTAATGTTGCGATCCAACTCGAGGTTTGGGTGAACTCTTTTGACATAATCATCATAGTGTTATGATAAGTTGATGTTATAAATCTGAATTCGTATAACGAGCTGTGGAAGCTTAATTTAAGGAAAGAGCCGGATATAAATTGGTAGATATATTATGTTGAATTCATTTGGAAGGGCATATAAATGACTTAACTATGACCATGATGTATGTTGAATGGATAGAAGGGAATTAGTAATCCAATGCTTAGAGTGTCGTCTCCCTACGGGTATCATTGTGGAAGTTAACAAGTACGGTTTTGACCGTCACTAGTTGGAATGAGGTTGGGATGAGTAAAAATGGACGGTGGGGCTTGGTCCTCGGTGTTCACGCCCCGAGGCTCCTTCCGTATTTGATGGATGGTTGGGCTTGGTCCTCGGTGTTCACGTCTCGAGGCTCCTTCCATGCCACGATATTGTGGAATTGCATGTGGTGTGAGTCGACACGCGCTGTCGTAATCCCGGGTTAAAGATATTGTGGCAGGTCTACGGGCTCGCCAATCGTCACACCGATGAGAGTTGACAGTTAGACCTAGGGCGGTTGGGCTTGGTCCTCGGTGTTCACGTCCCGAGGCTCCTTCCGTGCCAAGTGAACGGTTGGGCTTGGTCCTCGTGCTAACTTCCGAGGCTCCTTCTGTGTCATACTTTAGGCCAGTTTGGGGCTAGGATCTTGGTGCACATTTACCCAAAAGAACCCGCTGAGCCGTAGTACGCATGTGAGCTCCGCTGTTGTGTTCTCAGCGTTGAGGCGTACGGAGGCCTATGCCAGGTAGTGTGGAGACCAGCCTTGTAGTGGAGATGCCCGCTCTACTGTCACCGTTTGGCCACAACGGTTGACGCCTGAGAAGTTAGCTACCTGCTCAAATAGTGAGAACTATGAGTCCGTGTCGACATAACAATTGCATGTGCTTGATCATGGGTGTGTCATTGCATTGCATACATAGCATTGCACTTCATTACATACACAAGACACTCATCGTATAAGTTTGTATGGGCACTCCTATACGATGAGTTACTTACTGCTGAACGACCCTCAACTTATATGCTTGTATGGGCATCCATATAAGTTGAGTTACTTACTATTATAACATTATACTCTCTTGATGCTGTAGATGGTAGAATTGTAGAATAAGAGGTTGCTCATTTATACACTACTTCTATTGCTACTTATGACATGTATACTTACTTCACCTGCTTGTACTACTGTTTTATATATTGTACTTGTTCCTTTCTCCGCCCGGTGCCGAGGAGTCGCCGGGGGAGCGGATGTGAAGCCACTTAGTCTTTATGACTAACGGTTGCTACGTCTTCCTTTTTAGGAGGAAACCCGCAGGTGGAGCAGCAGGTCATGCAGCTGGACAGCTAGGCCAGGATGACAGGGCCTGAGGGGACGGTACCGTCGCTACCGTCGGTTACAGATGTGAGTGAGAGAGATTTTATTGTAGCCCCTCGGGGCAATTCTATTTACGTACTCTGATTATGTAGAAGCTTATTTAGCTTCTCTTTTGCTGTACTTATGGACTTATGCTTAGTGTGGAATTACTTCTTTATATTATTAGGGTTGGGTTGACATTTATATGTTGATATTGGTTGTAGCCGGCAGGATAGGCGTCTTGTGGTACAAGCTAGCCCGAGTGCTAGTGTTACCGCAAGGCGGCTGTTCTGGGCATAAGACCCCTCTCGTGACGTGTTCTGTGTTCCGGGAGGGGGGGGGGTCTTACAAATGGTATCAGCTTGCTACGATCCTCCAAGGAAAAAGTCACTTAACAATGGTGCCACCCCCGTTTGATTAGTCAGTTTGGGGACAAACTGACTTAGCGAAAGCAGTGGTGTGCCCATATGTAATTCACACTAAGTTGTCCATCTTTGGTCTTAGATTAGCCAACCTAACCTTAGTTTTGTACCCTATGTGTAGATCCCAGTACATGCTGAGCCAGTGAGGGGCACCCCCACCCCGTCCGTACCTATACAATTCCAACAATCAGAGCTGGGGCAGACACTCACAGCTATTTTGGACGCCTTTAGGTCCCAATCTCAGCAGGCACATGTACAACAACAGGGTTCAGGATCTAGTTGGTTAAGCATTTTCCGAGCTCTCTCCCCCCCGCTTATATTGGGACAGAGTCGGTGGTGCATACGGAAGAGTGGCTCGACACTATACAAGAATTGTTGGCGGGAATAAGATGCCCAAACAACATGGCGGTGACCCTTGTGGTGACACTCTTAGAGCTGCACGCCAAAAGGTGGTGGAAGTCCCTCATGGGCTCCACTTTTCATGGAAGAGTGTACACGAACATTAGTTGGAGCGAATTCACTGAAGCCTTCTTAGAGCATTTCATCCCCTCGGCCGCTCGGGATGGTCTTGAAGAGAGATTTTTGCAACTAAAGCAAGGGTCCAAGTCGGTGACAGAGTACCAACGGGAGTTTCAGCACTTGGATAGATTCGCTGACTCTTATGAGTTGGATGATAGAGGGTACGCCAAACGATTCTACAAAGGCTTGCGAGATCCCCTAAGACAAGCCCTTTTGTTTATAACGGACTCTAGTCTGGCGGAGATTATCGATATGGCGAAGAGATTGGAAGCGGATCACTTGGGAAGTGGTAAGAGGCCAGTTGAGGGCGTGATGGAAGCCGACCCCAGCAACAGAAGGAGATTTGACAATAGAAGAGGAAGAGGATATCGGAGAGGTGGCGGGCATTTCCCCCAGAATTTTAGAGAGGAGCGCCCGGTTCCGCAACCACCAGCATTACCTCCACCTCAACAATTTCAACAACACGGCGGAAGGCAGGAACGGGTGTGCTTTGAATGCAACCAACCGGGAAACATTCGACGCTACTGTCCGCAACTGTTTGGAGATTCGCCTTTTGCTTTCCCTCCAGCAGCCCCTCGGGAGCGAGGGTATGTGCGTGATCGAGGACGTGGACCACGAGGAAGAAACCCTGGACCCGCTCGGGATCAGATGTATGCCTTGGATATGACTCAAGAGCGGAATCCTCAGGAGATGATTGCAGGTATGATCTGAATTAGCCATTTTGCTTTCATTAATATCCTCTAGTGGCTTAAGATATACTAGACGTCTAGCTTGAGTATTATTAATGACACTTAGGCACCGTGATGGTCGGCGGAAAACCGGCTTATACGTTATTTGACACCGGTGCTTCACATTCTTTCGTGTCTTAAGACTTCATCAAGGACATACACGGAGTGCAATATTTCACTGGTATTGCTCGAAGAGTACGCCTCCCAGACGGATCTGAGATGACGGCAACCGCGAAGTGTGAGTTGGAGATAACCATTGGGGGAAAGACCTTTGATACCCCCGCCACAATTTTTAGAATGCCAGAATTCGACCTCATTCTGGGCATGGCGTGGCTGGATTGACACTATGCAAGAATCGACTGTGCGGAGAAGCAAATATATTTGAGACATGGAGATACTGATGTAATCTTTCAAGGTATAAATTTCGCCCCACGATTATTGTTATCCTCAATCAAGACCTTGAAATCTCATATGAGAGGGGATGAAGTCTACATGGTATGTTTCGAACTGAAGGAGGTGAGGGTAGATGTGAAAGATGTGCGGGTAGCACGAGATTTCCCTGAGGTATTTCCTGAGAAATTACCAGGGTTACCCACGCATAGAGAAGTGGATTTTTAGATTAAGCTTGTATCAGGAGCTAAGCCTGTTTCCAGGACCCCTTATCGAATGGACCCAAAAGAACTCGCAGATTTTAGAGTTCAACTGCAGGAGTTGGTAGAATCAGGGTTTGTTCGCCCCAGCTCATCACCTTGGGGAGCCCCTATTCTATTCGTTAAGAAGAAAGATGGAACCCTGCGTTTATGTATAGACTATCGGGAGCTCAACCGACTGACGGTACGGAACACCTATTCGTTACCTCGGATCGATGAGTTGTTCGATCAAATGGTGGGAGCGCATTGGTTCTCCAAGCTGGATTTGCGCTCGGGGTATTATCAATTGAGAATACAAGAGGATGATATCCAGAAAACGGCTTTCAGCTCAAGGTACGGCTTATATGAGTTTACGGTGATGCCGTTTGGGCTCACAAATGCCCCATCAGCTTTCATGAGCTTGATGAATAAAGTGTTTGAGCCCTATCTAGATGTCTTCGTCATTGTGTTCATTGACGACATCTTAGTCTACTCGAAGACGGAGGAAGAACATGCCGAGCATTTGGCCTTAGTTCTGTAAAAGTTAAAAGAGCACGCCCTGTTCACCAAGTTTAGCAAGTGTGAATTCTGGCTTAGGGAAGTGGCTTTCTTGGGTCATGTAATCAGTGGGGCTGGACTAGCTGTGGATCCGGCAAAGGTGCGTGCCGTGAAGGAGTGGTCGCCCTTGAAGTCGGCGGCCGATATGAGGAGTTTTCTTGGACTTGCCGGATACTACCGCAAGTTCGTAAAAGGATTCTCCAAGATTGCCCTCCCGCTTACTTCTTTGACAAAGAAAGGTGTGCCATTTGAGTGGACATCCCAATGTGAAGCGGCATTCCAGGAATTGAAGGATAGACTCACCTCCGCCCCCATCCTTGTCCTGCCGTCTGGGAAGGAAGGATTTCAAGTTTATACGGACGCGTCTTATCAGGGGTTGGGAGCGGTGTTGATGCAGCACGGGCACGTGATTGCTTATGCTACAAGACAATTTAAGAAGCATGAAATCAATTACCTGGTGCATGATTTGGAGCTAGGAGCAGTGGTGTTTGCCTTGAAGGTATGGAGGCATTATCTATACGGCGTCCACTGTGAAATCTTCTCGGACCATAAAAACTTGAAGTACGTTTATACCTAGAAGGAGTTGAACCTAAGACAACGACGGTGGTTAGAGTTTCTATGCGATTATGAGTTCACCTTGAACTACCACCCCAGAAAAGCAAACTCTATAGCCGATGCGTTGAGCAGGAAAGTACCCGGCTCGAGCCCAGAGTCTCGTTTGATGAGCATGGAGTTGGCGCGAATGATTGAGGAGATGGATATTACATTGATATTTAAGGCTCCTTCGGAAGAATATTCGGAGTACTTGTCCAGCATGAGCATAGTTTGTGAAATCCGGGACCGGATCCGAGTGGAGAAAGGATTGGATGCGGCTCTGGCCCCGACACTCAAGTTGATCGAAGACGGGGCTACCGACGAGTACACACTAAAGAACGGCCTCTCTTACTTTCGCGGCCTGCTCTACATTCCCAAAGGCGGTAAAATCCGGGAGGATATCTTGAGAGAGGCACATTGCTCTCAATATTCAGTGCACCCGGGAATTTCAAAGATGTACGCCGGCTTACGGAAGACGATGTGTTGGTCAGGAATGAAGAAGGATGTCCGATACTTTGTCACACATTGTGAAGCCTGCCAAAGAGTGAAGGCGGAGTGCAGGAGTCCTGGTGGCCTGTTGCAGTCGTTGCCAATCCCCGAGTGGAAGTTCGAGGATATTTCCATGGACTTCGTACATGGGCTACCTCGCTCCCGCTCAGGAAATGGTTCAGTATGGGTGATCGTTGATCGCTTGACGAAAGTTGCCCGGTTCATTCCTATGAAGAAGGAGGCTCATGTGGATGTCTTAGTACGCCTTTTCGTGGAGCAGTTTGTACGGTATCACGACGTACCTAAGACGATAGTTTCAGATCGTGATGGTCGCTTTACCTCCAAGGAGTGGAAGGAGGTGCAGGCGTATTTGGGCTCGCGCCTTACCTTCAGCACCGCATTTCATCCTCAGACGGACGGGCAGTCTGAGCGGACCATCCGAACATTGGAGGATCTGTTGAGGTTGTGTGTGATAGATAGGGGAGAGCCGTGGGAAATGTAACAACTCATAGTTAACAAAATATCAATACAAATAATAATAATAATAAAAAATAAAATTATAAAAAAAGACCTAAAAAAACTAACCCGGTCTAAACCTACCCCCCTCCCCTTGTTAAAATCCCGAGCCCCTATTGTTTCCGCATTCCGCAAGAACCCGCAGGAGCAGCTCCCGCCACGCTCGCACCCGGCGGCCCGATTCCTCCTGTGCGTCCCTCGGCAGCCCCCGATCCCGGTCTCCGACGCCTCCTCCTCCTCCGGTAGGCCTCGGGCGCCCCTCCTCTGGCTTCCCCGTCGCTTCCTGCTCCTTCCCCGTGGCCGACGATTCCTGCAAGCCACCTCCCGTGGCCGACTGCTTCCAAGAGAGGGCTGACAGAAGCTTTTTCTCCCTTCCTCTCCTCCTTCTCCGGCTAGTGAAGGCAAAGACAGCATCACTTCTCCGGCAACCCTAGCTCCTATTCGTTCCGGCCGGTGGATTTCGTGAGGGACTCCTAGGGTTTCGCTCGAAACCCCTCCTCGTGGATTCCTGAGCCCAGATAGGGTCTCTTTGGGTAAGGAATTTCATCAATCCCTCATATTCTTTGTGCCCTAATTTTTTTAGGAGGATTTCCGCCCTCCGATTGACGTAATTTCGTCGGTCTCCCTTAAGTTTGTCGTGAATTCGACTAATTTTCGCTTATGTTTATGTTTCCGGTGCCGCTCGTCCAGTCTAGGTGGTGGGATCGCTCCAATCTTGGGATTTTCGCCTCCAAATCGCCGCCAAAATCCCCGATCTCACGCGGTAGCCACTTCTCCCCTCACTCTCGAGGGAGGTAAATTTCTACAACCCCCCTGTGGTGTGATGCGAATATTCAACGCATGTGCAAGTACAAAACTCTTGTTAATTCAACCTAAAATGCGTTGTGGATCCTGAACAGGTTTAACTCGAGCTCCTAACCTTGCTCGCGCCACGTAGCTGTCGCAATCTTTTTTTGACGTGACCTTGAGGCAAGTAGAGAAATCTCTCTCTCGCTTGCAAACATGAAATTTATATTACTTGACTTGTTGCAATAAAATAGACCCTTATAAACTGGAATCGTCAAAATAATAATTTGTCATCTTGAATCCCTGAAATCATATACAACCATATGCAAATATTGAGGTAAGAGTGTTGTTTTGGTGTGACGCCTTGAATCGAGCTCCCGACTAACTGGTAACAGAAACCATTAGTTGATCATTGCAAGCACCGTCGTTGATAAGCCTTGCATCAATTTATAAACTGGAATCATGTACACCAAATGACAACACATTCACCCTTCAATATAGATCGCTTATGGTTTTGCAGCTAGGCTAAACTCCGGAGTAGGCTATTAACGTAAAAGAATCCTGTTAGACATTGTTACTTGTCTAGTTGCTACATGTGAGACTAGCTCACTGAGCTCTAGTTTTCTTTACTTACTTTTTGCGTAAGTTTTTGACTTGAATCATTATGTAACTTCATGTTCTGAGGCATTTTTCATTCTGTTTGGATTTTGCCTTAGGTTTCGTGACTGCGCCGCCCGGTTCCTGAGATTTCTTCCTCCAGCTACAACTTTTGTTTGGAGGTTCCTCTTTGTCTAATGTATCAGCAGGTTCTATGTATTTTGCTTCAGTACTGTTGGGATTTTTCGGCTTATGTATTAGTTATCATCAGACATTTTCTCTTGTATCGTGGATAACTTTTTAGGGCAAAACATGGTACTAGTTCATTTCACTTATGATATTCTATATTTGTGACTAATTGCATTCATTTAATCGGGGCACTACTGGTGCCTTAGTTTTTATAAAAAAATGCATGGCTTCCGCACTACTCTAAAAATTATTTAAAATTCTTTCAAAAATAGCTGTTTTAAAAACTAGTTGTATAATTTCTGGTCCCGCCTTAGCAGGCATGGTTTTTTTTCTCTGCATGCCTGTGGCATCACGACCCGCCCGAAGCGCACTCTGATCTTGTTGAGACGGGTCGTGACAGTTGGTATCAGAGCGAGGTTTGAAAAAAAAAAAGGGGTATTTTGAAAATATTACATATTTTTGAATTTTACTATATTTATACATGCATCATTACATCACTCACTCTATCAGTGTCTGTTGTTCGAGGCTGAAACACGCACACACTCACTCATAAGCATGAGTAGTATGCGTACAGATGTTAAGGGAGTATGGGCAAACTTAACATTTATATGCATATGAATTTCCACTAAGATAAACACCGCTTGCAAATATTAAATTGTATGGGCGGTTTAATATTTTCAAGTGCGTGACGTTAGAATCATAATACACATGACATGTTAAGCGATATGGGCGCTTAACATGGCATGTGTATCCATTCATGGGCATTTTTTTTAGGAATGCATTGTAGGCATAATTACATTGCATGCATATCATAACTCATTTTCACAAGTGCTAAGCTAAGAGCAACAGATGACGATTGTACACACATGGATTTCAAAATCATAATACTGTCGCACGCGATTTTATCGTCGCATTTGCATTTGCATGGCTATTACCTAGAGTAGTCCACTGAAAATGCTGTAACTATTACATGATTTATGTATCCAACAGTGTTAGAATGCTAGAACCTGTAGACTTGATCTGTTATGCTCAGCCTGACCATTCTCTTCCTTAATTCTTTTGTCTCTCCTAGATGGCTCCTAAGCGATCACAGCGAAAGAAAGCTACCCCTGCTGCAAGGGAGGCCCCTAGAGATGAAACTACCCAGCTTTTGAGACAGCTTCTAGAGCGTGTCACCCGTCTGGAAGGGGAACGCCAAACTCCTGATCCAGCCTCTGGTTCCGGCAGCGCTGGGACGACTGGAGTAGCTGTTACCACCACCCCTCCTGCACCCGGATCTGGAACCGGCTTGTCTACTGGCACCCTCGAGGCCCCGCTTGTGCCAAATCTGACTACTCCCGTGTCGATGGCAGACACTCTAGCTTTCAAGAGACTAAATCCGCCTACTTACGACGGCGACCGTGACTACTTCGTGATCACTGAATGGGTCTCCCAGATGGAGAAACACTTTGAGTATGCTGCAGTTCCCGAGGTCCAAAAGGTTCTCCTTGCGGCCTATCAGCTTACCGAAGATGCTTACATTTGGTGGCTTCAGCGCCGCAGCCTCCCTGATTCTAGCACCTTGACTTGGGGACAGTTCAAGGATGCTCTCATGGGAAACTTCCTCGCTTCTGTGGAGCGGGACAAGTTAGCTGAGAAGTTCCTGTCTCTTCAGCAGTATGACAGGACAGTGACCGAGTATGCGAGAGAGTTCTCCCGCCTGTCCCTCCTTGCTGCGGAGTTTGTGCCAGATGAAGCCAAAAGGATCAGCCGTTTCGTGAGGGGACTCCGTCATGATTTCCAGCAGCATGTGGTAGCCCATGGCACCACCACCTACGCAGAGGCCGTGGGAGCCGCCTTGAAGGTAGAAGCAATTGAGCTGGATCGATCTACCAAGAAAGTCCAGCATGGCACCAGCAATGCCGCAACATCCGACCTCAAGCGCAAGAATGCTCCATCTCAGGAGCAAGGTCCCGGGCCTAAGGAGGTGTGCGCCTTCTGTCACAAGGTGGGCCATGTTGCCCAAGTATGTCGTTCTCTCCTGAAGAAGCAAAAGAAGGACATTCATGCCCCGTTGCCTCAGATGACGCTTGCCTCTGCTTCCACCGTCTGTGCGTACTGCAAGAAGCCGGGCCACCAGCTGAAGGACTGCCGTCGTAAGCAGAAGGCCTGTTTCAAGTGCGGGCAGGTCGGACACCTCAAGCTAGACTGCCCTATGAGGGAAAGCCCGATTCCCGCTCAGCCACTGCAGGTTGTCCCCGGAGCTCAGGATAGGGGAAAGGCTGTGTTGAACGTCACCACTCAGGGCGAGGCGCTCACATCTACCTCCGTCATCTCCGGTATGTTCTATGTAGAGTTTAAATTTCCCGCATCCTTTAATTACCTGCCTTTAGTATGGATAATCTTGAAATGTGTTTATGATGTTTAATTCTAGGGAATTTTAGGGTCAAGAATAAGTGGATGCAAATCCTTTTCGATTCCGGGGCATCTCACTCTTTTATAGCACGCCACATCGTGGACCTTTATAATTGGCCTACTTCGACACTTGAGGTCCCTTTCGAGGTTTCTGTACCCGGTCATATGCATCTCTCCACCAGCGGCATTCTCAATTGCCCGATCCTGCTTGGAGAATTGCAAGTTTTTGCCGATCTCATAGTTCTGGAGATGTCAGAATTTGACGTAATCTTGGGAATGAATTGGTTGGTCGCGTATCGAACTAAGCTGGACTGTGTGGCAAAGAGGGTCAATCTCAGCATTCGCGGCAAGGACTACAGTGTTCATGTTCAGACCACCCGCAGCCACCTGAAGGTACTACATGCTGTGCGCGCCACTCGCCTTCTTAGTCAGGGTTGTTCTGCTTATTTTGTGTATGCTTCACATTCGGATGTTATCATACCGCAACTTGAGTCTATCCCGATTGCTTCCGAGTTTCCCGACGTGTTCCCCACCGAGTTGCCTGGGATGCCTCCCGATCGTGATGTAGAGTTCCCTATTGATGTGGAGCCTGGAACGCGCCCCATATCTAAAGCTCCATACCGTATGGCACCACGCGAGTTGGAAGAACTCAAATTGCAGTTGGATGAGATGCTCGAGCATGGATACATTCGTCCCAGCTCGTCTCCTTGGGGAGCCCCCGTCCTCTTCGTAAAGAAGAAGGATGGTTCCCTGAGGCTGTGTATCGACTATCGGGAGCTGAATAAGGTCACCATCAAGAATAAGTATCCCCTCCCACGCGTCGATGACCTCTTTGATCAGCTCAAAGGCAGTTCTGTGTTTTCTAAGATAGATCTCAGAACGGGTTACCATCAACTAAAGATTAAGGAATCCGACATCCCCAAGACAGCCTTTCGAACTCGGTATGGACATTTTGAATTCTTAGTGATGTCTTTTGGGTTGACTAACGCCCCATCTGGTTTCATGGATATGATGAACCGTGCATTCTGTGAGTTTCTAGACAAATTCGTCATCGTCTTCATAGATGATATTTTGGTCTACTCCAAAACTCGTGAAGAGCATGCAGTTCACCTTAGACTCGTCCTCTCTACCCTACGCCAGCATCAACTCTACGCCAAACTGGCAAAATGCGAGTTCTGGCTGGATCGTGTTGCCTTCTTGGGGCATGTCATTTCAGGGGATGGGCTATCCGTTGATCCCGCCAAAGTCTCCGCAGTGATGGACTGGAAGCAGCCCACTACTCCCACCGAGATCCGCAGTTTCCTTGGGTTAGCTGGTTATTACCGGCGCTTCGTCAAGGGTTTCTCCTCCCTTGCCGCTCCTCTGACAAGGCTAACTCAAAAGCATGCAAGGTTTGAGTGGACAGATCAGTGTGAGCAGGCCTTTTCCGAGCTAAAGCAGCGACTATGTTCCGCGCCAGTATTAACTCTTCCGTCAGATCAATTAGACTTTTCAGTCTACACCGATGCTTCTGGAGTTGGGTTGGGCTGCGTGCTGATGCAGGATGATCGTGTTATTGCTTACGGGTCAAGGCAGCTGAAAATTCATGAGCGCAATTATCCCACTCATGATCTGGAATTCGCTGCAGTGGTGTTTGCCTTGAAGCTGTGGCGTCATTATCTCTATGGTGTGAAGTGCCACTTTTACACCGACCATCAGAGCCTGAAGTATATTTTTGTTCAAAAAGACCTCAATCTTCGTCAGAGACGTTGGCTCGAGTTTGTGTCGGACTATGACTTGCAACTCACGTATGTTCCTGGTAAGGCCAATTCAGTGGCAGATGCGTTGAGTCGGCAGGCTTCTGTTGCCGCTTGTGCACCCATGTCAGCTATTCTTGCAGCCCTGATTGATGACCTCGATCGGATGGACATATCCATCGCACCCGAGGGTCATGAGGGGGTTTCCGGTCCGTTATGGGTGGAGCAGGTGAAGGATTTACAGCCATCGGATCTCGCACTTCAGCGCATTCGCCGGCAAGTTGAACTTGGGACTCTTCCGAATTTCTCCATCTCTGATGATGATGTTCTTCGTTTCCGAGGTCGACTCTGCATTCCTGATGTCCCTGAATTACTTGATAGTATCTGCAGAGAAGCTCATGAGTCCCGCTCATCTGGTCACCCTGGCAATAACAAGATGTATCATGACCTGAAGCAGATCGTGTGGTGGCCTGGTATGAAGAACTATATCGCACGCTTCATCTCCCGATGTCTGACGTGCCAGAAAGTGAAAGCTCAGCGTCAGCGTCCGGGTGGACTTTTGCAGCCCCTGCCTATCCCTGAATGGAAGTGGGAAGATGTTTCTATGGACTTCATCACTGGATTGCCTCGCACTCCGAGGGGACATGATGCGATTTGGGTTATTGTGGACCGCTTGACTAAAGTGGCTCATTTTATTCCATATAAGGAGGGTCATTCCACCGAGAAGATGGCTCGGATCTATGTTGCAGAGATTGTTCGACTTCATGGGATCCCTCTGCGAATCGTTTCTGATCGTGACTCAAGGTTTGTATCTCACTTCTGGAAGGGGTTTCAGCAAGCTTTGGGCACTGATCTTAACCTGAGCACCGCTTATCACCCGACGACTGATGGCCAGACCGAGAGGGTCAATCAAATTCTTGAAGACATGCTTCGGTGCTATATTCTGGATTACAAGGGAGCTTGGGATGAGCATCTACCCTTGGTTGAATTCGCCTACAACAACAGCTATCAAGAGAGCCTCAAGATGGCCCCCTTCGAAGCACTGTACGGGCGTCGCTGTAGGACCCCGCTTTACTGGTCAGAAGTCGGTGAAAAGGTGATTTTGGGTCCTGAGTTACTCCAGGAAATGGAAGAAGCTACTAAGAAGACTCGTGCTCAGCTCAGTCGTGCCATTGAGAGACAGAGAAAGTATGCAAATCAACGCCGCCGTCCGTTAGAGTTCGCTGTTGGTGATCAGGTGTTTCTGAAGGTTTCTCCTACTCCTGGGGTGAAACGGTTCGGTCGCCACCATAAGCTCAGCCCGAGGTTCGTGGGACCGTATGTCATCTCAGAGCGTGTTGGAGGATCTGCCTATCGTCTGGAGCTACCTGCTTCTTTGGCCGGTGTTCATGACGTCTTTCATGTCAGCCAGCTTCGGAAGTACATCCACGATCCTAATCGTGTTCTTGAAGAAGTTCCAGTTATTCCTGAATCCAATCTGTCTTATCCGATCGAGCCTTCGAAGATCGTCGAATACCAAGAACGCAAGCTTCGCAAGAGAACCATTCCGATGGTGAAGGTACTTTGGGTGCATGGCAAGTCTGAGGAGTACACTTGGGAACTCGAATCTGACATGCGCAACAAGTATCCTCAACTCTTCTCTTGATTCATGGTACGTCTCTATGTCTTCCTTGTTATTTCAATATCCTGTATAGTTAACTGTCATGCGTTAATCTGCAAACTTCTGTAGGTCGTTGTTTTAGTTCCCTTCAAAGAATTCCTATGTGAGTTTCGGGACGAAACTTCCTAAGTAGGGGAGAATGTAACAACTCATAGTTAACAAAATATCAATACAAATAATAATAATAATAAAAAATAAAATTATAAAAAAAGACCTAAAAAAACTAACCCGGTCTAAACCTACCCCCCTCCCCTTGTTAAAATCCCGAGCCCCTATTGTTTCCGCATTCCGCAAGAACCCGCAGGAGCAGCTCCCGCCACGCTCGCACCCGGCGGCCCGATTCCTCCTGTGCGTCCCTCGGCAGCCCCCGATCCCGGTCTCCGACGCCTCCTCCTCCTCCGGTAGGCCTCGGGCGCCCCTCCTCTGGCTTCCCCGTCGCTTCCTGCTCCTTCCCCGTGGCCGACGATTCCTGCAAGCCACCTCCCGTGGCCGACTGCTTCCAAGAGAGGGCTGACAGAAGCTTTTTCTCCCTTCCTCTCCTCCTTCTCCGGCTAGTGAAGGCAAAGACAGCATCACTTCTCCGGCAACCCTAGCTCCTATTCGTTCCGGCCGGTGGATTTCGTGAGGGACTCCTAGGGTTTCGCTCGAAACCCCTCCTCGTGGATTCCTGAGCCCAGATAGGGTCTCTTTGGGTAAGGAATTTCATCAATCCCTCATATTCTTTGTGCCCTAATTTTTTTAGGAGGATTTCCGCCCTCCGATTGACGTAATTTCGTCGGTCTCCCTTAAGTTTGTCGTGAATTCGACTAATTTTCGCTTATGTTTATGTTTCCGGTGCCGCTCGTCCAGTCTAGGTGGTGGGATCGCTCCAATCTTGGGATTTTCGCCTCCAAATCGCCGCCAAAATCCCCGATCTCACGCGGTAGCCACTTCTCCCCTCACTCTCGAGGGAGGTAAATTTCTACAACCCCCCTGTGGTGTGATGCGAATATTCAACGCATGTGCAAGTACAAAACTCTTGTTAATTCAACCTAAAATGCGTTGTGGATCCTGAACAGGTTTAACTCGAGCTCCTAACCTTGCTCGCGCCACGTAGCTGTCGCAATCTTTTTTTGACGTGACCTTGAGGCAAGTAGAGAAATCTCTCTCTCGCTTGCAAACATGAAATTTATATTACTTGACTTGTTGCAATAAAATAGACCCTTATAAACTGGAATCGTCAAAATAATAATTTGTCATCTTGAATCCCTGAAATCATATACAACCATATGCAAATATTGAGGTAAGAGTGTTGTTTTGGTGTGACGCCTTGAATCGAGCTCCCGACTAACTGGTAACAGAAACCATTAGTTGATCATTGCAAGCACCGTCGTTGATAAGCCTTGCATCAATTTATAAACTGGAATCATGTACACCAAATGACAACACATTCACCCTTCAATATAGATCGCTTATGGTTTTGCAGCTAGGCTAAACTCCGGAGTAGGCTATTAACGTAAAAGAATCCTGTTAGACATTGTTACTTGTCTAGTTGCTACATGTGAGACTAGCTCACTGAGCTCTAGTTTTCTTTACTTACTTTTTGCGTAAGTTTTTGACTTGAATCATTATGTAACTTCATGTTCTGAGGCATTTTTCATTCTGTTTGGATTTTGCCTTAGGTTTCGTGACTGCGCCGCCCGGTTCCTGAGATTTCTTCCTCCAGCTACAACTTTTGTTTGGAGGTTCCTCTTTGTCTAATGTATCAGCAGGTTCTATGTATTTTGCTTCAGTACTGTTGGGATTTTTCGGCTTATGTATTAGTTATCATCAGACATTTTCTCTTGTATCGTGGATAACTTTTTAGGGCAAAACATGGTACTAGTTCATTTCACTTATGATATTCTATATTTGTGACTAATTGCATTCATTTAATCGGGGCACTACTGGTGCCTTAGTTTTTATAAAAAAATGCATGGCTTCCGCACTACTCTAAAAATTATTTAAAATTCTTTCAAAAATAGCTGTTTTAAAAACTAGTTGTATAATTTCTGGTCCCGCCTTAGCAGGCATGGTTTTTTTTCTCTGCATGCCTGTGGCATCACGACCCGCCCGAAGCGCACTCTGATCTTGTTGAGACGGGTCGTGACAGGAAAGACTCTTGCCCTTAGTGGAATTCTCCTACAACAGCAGCCATCAAGCTAGCATTGGCATGACGCCCCATGAAGCCCTATATGGAAGGAGGTGTAGGATCCCCTTGTCTTGGGTGCAAGATGAAGACCCGAATACTTTGGGTGTTGAATATATAGATGATACGGATGCGATGGTTAGGTTGATACGCGATCGTATGTTAGAGGCTCAAAGTCGGCAGGCGAAGTATTATAACGCAAGGCACCGCATGGTGGAGTTTCAAGTGGGTGATAAAGTGTTCCTGAATATCCGGCCGATTCATGGAGTGTCACGGGTGCGGGGAGTGAAGAAGCTCAACCCACGGTATGTTGGGCCCTATGTCATATTGGAAAGGATTGACCCTTTGACCTATCGGCTGGAGCTACCGCCCGAGCTAGAGAATCTCCACGATGTATTCCATGTATCGTCGCTTCGGAAGGCGCTGTTGCGGCCCGAACAATACATCCCCACAACTGATGGTACTGTGGCGTCTGACAGATCTGTGCGACTGGAGCCGATGCGGATCGTTGATAATGAGATAAGAGCCTTGCGCCGCAAAAGTGTTCCCTTGGTAAAAGTGCTATGGTCTAATCATGGGAAGGAGGAATTCACATGAGAGCCGATGGATTTGATGCAAGGACGCTACCCGGAGTTGTTTGCTTCAGGTAGTTTTATTTAAAAGCATATGTTATTTTTGTATGCTTTACTCCCCATAGCCTCAGCCTGATTTCGGGGACAAAATCTTTTATTTTGTTTATAGGATTTGTAACGTCCCAATTCGCGCTAGGCCCCCTCGCACGAGTTCTGAGTCAAGAGACTTGACTCGGGCTCGGGGCGCACTGGCAAAAGGTGTCAAGTGTGTTGAACGGAGTGATGGGTTGAGTGATACCCGGCTATACTCACCGATCGTCGAGAATGATGACCGATTGTCGAGTATCGTTGACTGATACTCAACGCACTCAACGCCAGGATTTCCGATAAAATGGTTAAGGGAAATTCGTCGAGAATCATTGTTGATACCCGACGAATTCGTCGAGAATACCCGGCTATACTCGCCGATCATCGAGAATGATGACCGATCGTCGAGTATCGTTGACTGATACTCAACGCACTCAACGCCAGGATTTCCGATAAAATGGTTAAGGGAAATTCGTCGGGAATCATTGCTGATACCCGACGAATTCGTCGAGAATACCCGGCTATACTCACCGATCGTCGAGAATGATGACCAATCGTCGAGTATTATTGACTGATACTCAACGCACTCAACGCCAGGATTTCCGATAAAATGGTTAAGGGAAATTCGTCGGGAATCATTGTTGATACCCGCCGAATTTGTCGAGAATGCCCGGATATACCCACCGATCGTCGAGTATCGCTGACTGATAGTCAACGCACTCAACGCCAGGATTTCCGATAAACTGGTTAAGGGAAATTCGTCGGGAATCATTGTTGATACCCGACGAATTCATCGAGAATACCCGGCTATACTTGCCGATCGTCGAGAATGGAAGCTGATTCCCGCCGAATTTGACTTGTGCGTTTTTCCGCCCAGGCAGATTCGCTGGCTTGTACAGGCGGACTGAACCGGACTTCAGGATTCGTGCTGGATGATCCCTTGGATCGGTCATTTCAAATAAGACCTAATTTGGGCGGTCCAATCAGAAATTGACACATGGCGAAGTGACATAACCCTAATGCGCTAATATAAATAAGAAGGAAACTAAACCCTAGCCGTCACTTCGACCACTGCCGAGCCGCTACCCGCGCAAAACCATCGGGAGAGAAGCCGATCGTCGGAGTCGGAGCTCTGGAGGAGGAGAGGCTTGCTGGAGCCAGCCAAACTTTGGAAGAGGAGAAACGCCATCGCTGTCAAGGGAAAAATGATGCCGCGGAGGAGGATGACTAGATCCATGGCCGGAAATGATGGTACCGCTGGAAATGAGGTGAGCTTCCTCCCCTCTCCCTTGGTGCTAGATCTGTAGTTAATATTCTAGGAGAGATATCGACTCCATAGAGTCTAGATGGTGAGGAGGAGATTTCTTAGAGAAAAGCCATGCCTAGGTCATTTTTTAGGCTTAGTCTCCTCCAACCTCTTCATTCTTCAAAGTGAAGATGAGAGAGTGATTCGTGGAGAAGTATGACTTTGTGAGGGTGAATAAGGGTGGACGTAATTTCTGGAGAAGTTTTTGGGAGATCGATGCAAGGAGGAAGATGAACGGATGCCGTTCATCTCATCTTAAGATGCGTGCAGAAATCTGATTTCTGCACGCAACGATCTTCGTGGCCAATTTCGGGGGTGTTCTTTCCAGATCCGGGCTTTCGACTAAACACGAAAGTTGTAGCCCTTGAAATTATCTTTCCAACGAGTGGTTACACGCACTCGCCGAATTTCTGTAGCCACGAGAATCCTTGGTCGAAGTTGCTGCCCGGATTAATGCTGCACCTAAATTCTAGGCTGTGCAATGTGGAATTTGATTTGGTGGAATTTAATGTTGCGATCCAACTCGAGGTTTGGGTGAACTCTTTTGACATAATCATCATAGTGTTATGATAAGTTGATGTTAAAAATCTGAATTCGTATAACGAGCTATGGACAAGCTTAATTTAAGGAAAGAGCCGTATATAAATTGGTAGATATATTATGTTGAATTCATTTGGAAGGGCATATAAATGACTTAACTATGGCCATGATGTATGTTGAATGGATAGAAGGGAATTAGTAATCCAATGCTTAGAGTGTCATCTCCCTACGGGTATCATTGTGGAAGTTAACAAGTGCGGTGTTGACTGTCACTAGTTGGAATGAGGTTGAGATGAGTAAAGTTGGACGGTTGGGCTTGGTTCTCGGTGTTCACGCCCCAAGGCTCCTTCCGTATTTGATGGATGGTTGGGCTTGGACCTCGGTGTTCACGTCCCGAGGCTCCTTCCATGCCACGATATTGTGGAATTGCAAGTGGTGTGAGTCGACACGCGGTGTCGTAATCCCGGGTTAAGGATAGTGTGGCAGGTCTACGGGCTCGCCAATCGTCACACCGATGGGAGTTGATAGTTAGACCTTGGGCGGTTGGGCTTGGTCCTCGGTGTTCACGTCCCGAGGCTCCTTCCGTGCCAAGTGAACGGTTGGGCTTGGTCCTCGTGCTCACTTTTGAGGCTCCTTCCATGTCATACTTTAGGCCAGTTTGGGGCTAAGATCTTGGTGCACATTTACCCAAGAGAACCCGCTGAGCCGTAGTACGCATGTGAGCTCCGCTGTTGTGTTCTTAGCGTTGAGGCGTACGGAGGCCTAGGCCAGGTAGTGTGGAGACCAACCTTGTAGTGGATATGCCCTCTCTACTGTCACCGTTTGGCCACGACGGTTGACGCTTGAGAGGTTAGCTACCTGCTCGAATAGTGGGAACTATGAGTCTGTGTCGACATAGCAATTGCATGTGCTTGATCATGTGTGTGTCATTGCATTGCATACATAGTATTGCACTTCATTACATACACAAGACCTTCATCGTATAAGTTTTTATGGGCACTCCTATACAATGAGTTACTTACTGCTGAACGACCCTCAACTTATATGTTTGTATGGGCATCTATATAAGTTGAGTTACTTACTGTTATAACATTATACTCTCTTGCTGCTGTAGATGGTAGAATTGTAGAATAAGAGGTTGCTCATTTATACACTACTTCTATTGCTACTTATGACATGTATACTTACTTCACCTGCTTGTACTACTGTTTTATATATTGTACCTGTTCCTTTCTCCGCCCGGTACCGAGGAGTTGCCGGGGAAGCGGATGTGAAGCCACTTAGTCTTTATGACTAATGGTTGCTACGTCTTCCTTTTTAGGAGGAAACCCCGCAGGTGGATCAGCAGGTCATGCAGCTGGACAGCCATGCCAGGACGACATGGCCTGAGGGGACGGTACCGTCGCTACCGTCGGTTACAGATGTGAGTGAGAGAGATTTTATTGTAGCCCCTCAGGGCAATTCTATTTACGTACTCTGATTATGTAGAAGCTTATTTAGATTCTCTTTTGCTGTACTTATGGACTTATGCTTAGTGTGGATTGATTTCTTTATATTATTATGGTTGGGTTGACATTTATATGTTGATATTGGTTATAGCCGACAAGATAGGCGTCTTGTGGTACAGGCTAGCCCGAGTGCTAGTGTTACCGCAAGGCGGCTGTTCTGGGCATAAGACCCCTCTCGTGCCGTGTTCTGTGTTCCGGGAGGGGGGGTCTTACACCCGCATAGTAGAAGAACGACCGCGATGCGGGACCGCCCTCACCAACGCGCGAGTCACCAGATGCGCGACCTGCGAGCAGTCGGCTCGCCCTCGCCAGGACTATATAATACTGGCTAGGCGAGGTGGCTCAGCAATGCCGAGCCCGCTCAAAGGAGAGCCGGCCAAGCCAGAGCGTCTCGCCCGCACCTCCTGCAGAGATCGAAACATCAACACAAAAAAGAAAAGTTTAGCAAATACTCGCCCGTGGAGGGCGAGAATGGTCCTGAATTATTACAGATGTTCAATTGTTCGCAGCAAAGAGTTCACCCGGCTAAACGTTTCGGTCCTTGAACATAGAGACGATCCAGACCCTGCGGTTAACAATGGGGGGGGGGGGCTCAATACTTAATCCACTTCCACCTACCTCCCCTCCCCGCCCTAGATCGGGGCGGTACGCGAGGATAGTGATACTCGCGGACCGCCGACAGCTCCCGCTGGGTCAGATCGATCTGCTCCGAGGCATGCCTGAGTCGCTCCTCGGCTTGCATAATGTGTACGCCCGGGGAGGTCACCCCGTACTCGTCAGCTGGACATCTCGCTCCTTCCAAAGCCTCGAGTCGCCCCTCGGTCTCGGCCTTGTCCTTCTCCACTCTATTGAAGACCTCATGTAGCAGCAGCGTGTGCTTCTGAAATAATCACGTCACTTGCGTCTTCATCTTCTCAGCATCTAGCGGGTCTCCCAGGTACTCCGAGATGCGGTCCATGTCAGGGGGAGGCGAGTACCCCTCGCTCATTTCGATGTCGGAAGAGGAGATCGCGTTATAGCATGCAGAAATAAGATCAGAAGAAGCCGACAATGGTAAGTGGGCTAAAGCGAGTGGATTACCAGGTGTCGGCACGTCGCCCGCACCATCAGCTGGCCGAGAGGAGCCCGACCGATTCTGGAAGGGTTCTCCTACAAGAGTAACGAAGGGTTTCCCCAGACCAGGGGGCCTTGGCGACGGAGGCATTGCAGGAGGGATGTGCGCCTGGGACAAAGGACTAACGACCCGATCAGCCACAACTAGGGTGGAGCGCCCAGGTTATCCCCCATCAGCCCCATCCTTGCGAGGAGTCTCCTACCAAAAGAAAAGAAAAATCAGAAAGCCGAGTGGCAGATCAATCAGGAGAATCACATACCTCAAGGATGACCTCGACACCGCCGACCGAGCTGGAGGCGGGGTCATTGCGCACCAGAGACCGCCAGATGATTTTCCCTTTCTTTGGCTTGAATAGGGGGTCAGACGACCCGCGTGCTAACCATGGGGCGGCTTCGAGAGCCGCTTCCCGGGTACCCTCCATCGTAGCCGCCAAGCGAGCCCGCATCTCCTCGGACATAGGCATCTTCCGGCTATGAATCGCGAAGATGTATAAGGAAATAAGGAATTTTCCCCAAAGGTCCGACGACATATTTATAGCGTAAAGGTGGGCCCCTACCAAAAGATTCCCTCAAGCTCAACAAGGTTTTCGCCGAACACGTGGGGTTAGATGTTTCTTTCCAAGCTTTTTCAAAGCTCACAAAGAGAGGGGATTGTGTACAACCCCGTGTTCGTCGAGGGAATCTAGACGAGAAGGCGAGCCAGCCCCGGCCCGCGTCTCCTGGGAGAGCCAACCCCGACCCGCGCCTCCTAGGCGAGCCAGCCCCGGCCCGCGCCTCCTTGGCGGGCAAGCCCCGGCCCGCGCCTCTTGGGCGGGTCAGCCCCGACCCGTGCCTCCTGGGAGGGTCAGCCCCAGCCCGCGCCTCCTAGGAGGGTTAGCCCCAGCCCGCGCCTCTTAGGAGGGTCAGCCCCGGCCCGCGCCTCCTAGGCGGGTCAGCCCCAGCCTGACCCTGCTCGGTGGGGCTATGAGCTGGCTCAGACGCTCAAAGATCCTTCCCCGAGAGGCCCAGGAGCCAAATTACCAGAATGACCCAGTAGGGGGTGCGAATGCCCTTCTCAAACAACGGAGTTACGATGTTAGCATACCCAGTCGAGCTGCACATAGCCACTCAGAACAGCGGAGTTTGGCTGTTGGCAGACCAGCCCAAGAGACTTTCAGTAATTTCAGACCAGCAGTGTTTGGTTGTTGGCAGGGCAGCCCAAGGGGCTTTCAGTAATTTCAGACCAGCGTAGAATGGTTATTTGTAGGTCATCCTTAGAAATCTATAAATAGGGCCCAATGGGGTACCTCAGAGGGCATGCTCACTAGTCTCCCAGCCTTCTAGCGCTTTCTGAGGTACCTTAGCCCGACATTTGGTTAAGAAGGGGAAGCACTCAGTGATCTTCCGGGTGTGTGGTGGGTCCTCCTTGCCGAGCCCTTGGGTCCGTTCCCAGTTCTTTTTCCCAATCTCCCAGCTCGCGGGAGAGAAGTAGGTGCGCGATCACCCCTTCCCCAATGGTGAACTCCATAAGAGACCGATTTTTCGGTTTCAACATTCCACTGATCCGAAACATTTTGCCGCTGATCCGTTGGGCCGTGATTGAAAAAGAAAATTGGTGTTCAAGGGTTATGGAGACTCATTTACTGTCACCGCCCTGCTAACCTGCTGAAAGGGCATTCGAGAGCGGTCCCTTGCAGTTCCTTAGTGGACGAGACTCTGCTTGTTGAGGAGCAGGATGTTGAGGTTTTGGGCTGTTCTGCCCCTAGGCTCTGGTCGAGGAGGTACCTGCTTCGGCCCAAGTGAAGGGGAAGCATGTCTCTTCTTCCTTAGCTATAGTGAGTTCACCTTTGTGCATTGGCTTTCTCTTGTTGTTCTTATCTTACCCTTCTCCTCTCTTACTTGTAGATTGATGTGCGACCCCAGATGACTCTGTACATCTCCCTTCAGGAGAAGCTTCGAGGCGCGAAGACCTCCTTTTTTGATTTGAAGGGGAGACGCGAGCGCGACCTATCTGACATTTGGTAGGTCGAGTCAGACTGAAGGATGAGGTGGCGCGGCTTCAGGAGGAGCTTCTGGATAAGAAGTCTTTGGCAGAGAATTTGCTGTGGGATGTTTCTCTCTTAGAGTCTGAGGTAGGACGTCTTTCTTTAAAGGGGCGGCTTTCCGAGCTGAAGGAGGCTGGGGTGAAAAAGTACAAGAACTTGATTGCCTTTAAGTAGGATCGTTGCTTGTTGTCTGAGGATATTCATGAGGAAGTCTGGACGAGAGTGGTGGAGCCCGAGCTTTGCGATGTTCGAGAGGTAGCGTTTCATCGCAGGATGACAAAGAAACTCTGGATGATATCTCGCAAGTGCGAGTGCGACATTTTTGACCTTGGTTTCGACGATCTTTCAGAGGACGAGTGCATTGAGTTTGATGATAAGGAGTAGACTCTAGCCCTATAGATTTTACTTTGTCTGTATTTGCTTGTATTCGACGTGTATCTGCGATCAGACTTTATACCCTTACTTTGATTATAACATCTTTGTGTGATTTGCCTTTCTTCTAAGTGATTGTTTTACTGTGGTTTTGAGCTTCTTTAGAGAAGTTTGTAACATTAGCTCAGCTATCTTTGTGCGTGCGACTTTGATGTGCTTCTTTGAGGTTGATTGTTGGAGGGAGAGACTCAGATGATGTCCTGATCTATTGCCATGGCGAAGGGCTGATGCTTCGAGATGGGCAACGGGAGGTCAGGCAATTGAGCTAGTAGGTGTCGCTGAGTGTGCGTGATGGTTAAAGGACGAGACCCGAATGGTTTTGCGACTTACTACCAGGACGAAGGGAAAATGCTTCTAAACGGATAATGCGTGGTCAAGCTTATCATCCTGGGGGATGTCACTGAGTAGTAGATGGTTGAAGGATGAGACACAGATGATTCCACGACCTACTACCAGGGTGAAGGGCGAACACTTCAAACTGGGTAATAAGTTGGGTTTACCAGTCCAGAGGATGTCGCTGAGTAGTTGGCAGTGAATGGAGGACCTTTGGACCTGGCGACCGCGAGGGGAGCATGCCCTGACGGGACCGCGACCTACTGTGGTAGAAGGGAGGACCTTTGATTTTTGACAGTGGGAGGCCGCAAGGACGTGGTCCCGGAGAGGCGGCGAAGGGCTTACCTTCAAACAGTTGGCGAGCGCGAGGGGGCAGACCCTAGTGATGTTGTGACCTACTACAGAGATAAGGGTAGACCTTCGATCGTCGGCAGTAGGCAGCTGCATGGATGTGGTCCCGGAGAGACGGTGAAGGGAAAACCTTTGATCCAATGGCAGGCGCGATGAAGCAGGCCCTGACGACACCGCAACCTACTGCGGAGAGAAGGGCAGACCTTCAATCGTCGGCAGTGGGAGGCCGCATGGACGTGATCCCGGAGAGACAATGAAGGACAAACCTTCGAACCGTTGGCGAGCGCGAGGGGGGGGGGGGGGGCAGGCACCGACGATGATGCGACCTACTGCGAAGCGAAGGGCAGAACTTCGCTTGTCGGCAGTGGGAGGCCGTAGGGACGTGATCCCAAGGAGATGGTGTAGAAAAGAACTTCAAACCGGTAGCATATGCGAGGGAGGAAAGCCCTAACGATGGCACGACCTACTGCGAAGAGGACATGCCTTCGATTGTCGACAGTGGGAGGCCTCTAGGATGTGGTCTTGAAGTGATGGAGGGGGATAACCCTGACGTTTCTTTCGACCAACTACACGGGAGAAGGACAAGCCTTCAATCCGTGGAAGTAGGAAGTTCGCGGGTGGTCGTCCCTGGAGCTACGTCGAGGGGCAGGCCCCAAATGTATCCCTGTAAGAGCAGTGTTAAAAGAAATCATAACATTTAACAGTTATAGGAAACAAAATTAGTTTGCGCACGAGTACAGGCTCGCGACTATATAGAGTTAGTTGTCGTTTGCTTAAAAGGAAAAAGGTTTAACGCTGTTCAGAAAATAGAGCATGGTAGGGCACTACTGCCCTCTTTCTGTCTTGGGGTTTCTTCTAAGGCCCTCCTGACACGCTTGCTCATACCCTGGTGATGTACGAAGCCGCTCCTTGTTCGGAGTGTATTTGCTGTAGGTAGCATGTCCGAGCTACCTCCTTGTTTCCTTTTGCGACTCCAACCCCTGCCGGTGTGGTGAAATTCATAGCGAGATGAGGAATTGAAGGAATTGCTCCTAATGCAGTCTGTAGCGGGCGACCAAAAATCACGTTGTATGGAGATTCTATCTGTACAACCACGAATTGAACCTGGTGAGTTGTTTACTTCGGAAATTCCCCCAAGGTAACTGAGAGGGTGATTGTTCCCTCGATTGACACTAGTCCTCCACTGAAGCCGTAGATTGGGCTTGCTCCGGCTGGAGCCTCTCCTTGGGGATGCGCATTCCTCGAAGAGCTGACATGAACAATAAGTTGAGCGAGGTTCTGTTATCTATCAGTATCTGCTTGATGCGGAAGCTAGGGTCAATGATTTCAGCTGTTATGACTAGCAGTCCTAGTGCGGTATTAGCAGTTCCTCGAGATCCTCATCGTCGGAGCTGATCTTCGCCTTTGTTGGTGTGCTTTCTCTGGGTCCATTCCGCGCGATTGAGTTTATATTGGCAAATGGAGACCCACCTATGGTCTCGACTGTCTCCACAACTTGTCTTCCCCCTTATGCTTCTTGATGCATGAGCGACTGATCCCTCCTCTGCTTGGCCAGCTTGCCTCTTTCTTGGTCCTGAAGGAACCTTCCGAGGACCCCCTATCGGATCAGCCGCTCAATCTCTTCCTTTAACCTGACACACTCTTCCATGGGATGCCTCATCCCCTTGTGGAATTCACCGTATTTTGATCTATCCCCCTTGCCAACAGGAACCTCTCGTGACATTCACAGTGCTGGGTCATCTTAGATTGCATAAAGCACATTAGCACATGAAGTGCTGAGCAGCGTGTACTCCTGATACCGTATGGGGGGCCAGTCCTCACGACGATCCTGTTGGAGGGGGTTTCACATGCGCTGCTCCTCTTGACGCATTGGGGGGGGGGGGCAGTTCTTCTCTCTTCCTATTAACTCCTCCTTCGAACTATCGTCGATGAGCCTCAATCGCCTCATCGGCAATGATCTGGGCTTCAACCCAATGCACAAGGTATGGGTAGCTGGGGACCGTCTCCCTCATTAAGGCGGAGTAGAACCCTCCAAGTCGGGGCCCCTCGAGGAAGACTCCATGCAGGAGTTCTGGTTCTACCCCTGTGATCTGCCCGGCTTTTGCGGTGAATCAATTGAAGAATTCCTTAAGTGTCTCTCCCTCATTCTGGTGGATTCTTGAGAGATGTGAGGAATCCTTTGCATTGTGATGGTTGGCGATGAATTGGTCCAGGAATTGCTGGGTGAGCTGAGAAAAGTTTTGGATGGTTCTTTCTCTGAGCAAGTGGTACCACATCCTTGTATACCCCTTCAATGTGGTTGGGAAGACCTGGCAAAGAAACTGATCAAGCACGTTGTAGATGTAAAGGATTGTGGAGAAGTGATTCACATGCTCAAATGGATCTTCAATCCCGCCGTACGACTCGATAATTGGGAGCTTGAATCCCACTGGGACTGGATATGCCAGCACTTCTGGTGCTAGCGGCGATCTGTTTCTTATTCGGCGGTGGACTTGCGCCGCTCAACAGCAGATCTGGGTGAATTCTTCATCAAAAAATTCTCGTATCTCCTCTCAAGTCATTCCCCTTGCTAAGTACTCGGGTGCTCCCGTCCGCTGGCGTTAGTGAAGCAAGCCAGTTTTGGCAGCCCTGGCATGACAGGGCTGATGCTCGGTGCTAGCTTCTTGCGAGGATTCAGGATCCTCATCTTCATGAGCTTGTAGTGGTGGTGCATTCTTTGAGACTGGTACTCTTGCGGGCGCCTGGGCGACTGCCATGCCTCTAGGGAGGGTGAGCACTTCCATATGATGCTCCTCCATGCGGGCGAATCCTCCAGCGAGGACAGTATCTGGTACGATGATGGCCTCCTCTTGCTGCGGCGTGTTGCCGAGGGACTGAGACTGGCTGAGATTGGCGCGCCCCTAGTGGGCTGATCCTTGAGTGATTTGAGTGCTCCGTTCGGCCATAACTTCCTCTTTCTGATGTGGCATTGGTGTGCTGTCCTCCGTGACTCCTTGGAGCTCCAGGGAACTGCATTCTCACAGACGGTGCCAAACTATTGGGGTCCACACGACGCTCTTAGTAGACTAGGCCTCCTGAACCGTCCGAACCCGCAGAGCAGTCGAGTGTACCAATAGTCAGAGATTCACTTGGTGTTGAGACAATGACTTGATGACATAGAAAACCCGAAATTGGGGTGAAAACCACACAATCGGTACGGTACTGACCTAACTTCCACTATATGATAGTTTATTACAGAGCTTCTGGGAGGAGAGCAAGGGCGACAAGCTGCGACTCGTTACACTTAATGGGATGGAGGGGGGGGGGGTGAACAAATGACGGGTGCCACTAGCAACCGTGCTGCATTGACGGCCTTTCGTTGTTCGCTTTCTGAGGGTGCGAGCGTTGTCTTGCCTTCAGAATGGCCTTGGCGTGCTGGCTGGGATGACACTAGGCTTCCTGCCTTCCGTTCCTTTGCGAAGCCGACGATCTGAGGGATAGTTCTCGGAGCGAGTATGCAAAGTGCTTGTCTTATTTCTTTTTAAACTTCGACTTGACTTTGCGACCTTGGTGGAGCCTTGTGGAAGTGGTCTTGGATGGAGATTCTGCAGAGAGAAAGAAAAATGAGTGAAGTGGAGTGAGAGTTAGGAAATTTCCTGAAACCAAAAAAGACCATTTTGAAATATTATCCGACCTATTATAGATTTTTAAGAGGGGCAGTCCGATAATTTCGCCTAATTATTTCCGGACCAGCCAATAGGATTGCTTGAAATGAAGTACGCAGATCGACATTTTTGGAAAATGGTGATCCTACCCTTGGGCCAAAGGAGAGCCCGCCCGCCAACGTTGGCGGCCTGGCGATGATGGTGGGAGCGGCGACCAACATCCCTATGCCCGGCGGGCAGCCGGGGGGTCGGCCGCGACGAGGCTGCCCGGATCTGGTCGGCCTCGGCCGGCCCTCGCGGGGGCCGGCCGCAGCGAGGCCGCCTGGGCTCGAGCAGCATTGGTCGGCCTTCGCGAGGGCCGGCCGCGGCGAGGCCCCCCGGATCTTGGCGGCCCTAGCTAGGCCTTGTGGGGGATGGCCGCGATGAGGCCTCCCGGATCCGAGCGGCCTCGACTAGCCCTTGCGGGGGCCGGCTGGGGAGAGGCTTCTTGGGAGTAGGCGGCCTTGGCCGGCCCTTGCGGGGGACCTGCCTCGGCGAGGCTTCCCGGCTCCGGGAGGCCGAGGAGAGAGAGAGGGTGGTGGGCAGTGGCCTACCCGGTTAGGGCCTGCCGGTGCCGCCAGTTGGCGTCGGGTGAACCATGTTCAGGATCCAGCACACGGAGGTTATGCGTGTAACTTCCCCCAACTTTAGTGGGGGGAGAGGGAAAACCGGCTATGTGCAGCCCGATTTTCCTATAAATTGGGGTTAACCCCATTAAATAAAATACAAGTGCAAATCATATTGCTAATGATAAACTATTGATTTATCTCGATGATATTGTTAATCCGATTTTCGACGATCGAGACCGTTTTCTAACCCACAAATGATCATCACCAAGAAATCAAAATCGAGGGAAAACATATGGTTTTAGAAGGAGTTGATGCTTCCAAGCCCATTTGCACATAAAGGCAATGGATTCATCTTAGAGAATAACAAAGTTTTTGCTGATTTAGCTAAACACGAAGTCTCTAAAGATGCAAGCTTTGAAGGCTGATTCAATCTTTGGTGAAATAGCATTGGGCGACCAACAATAATTTCCAGACTGTGAGGCTTTAACTGACGGCATTGTACATAACGAAGTCTACGGGCGGTAGGAGAGGCGACCGACATCCTGGGGTGAAATTAGTGAACAACACAAAATCAGGCTAGGGGACGAGTTCAAGAGGATGAAGTCGGGGGAGAAGAGGGTTTTTTAGCTGCCAATAGTCTTTATTAGGTATAATGAATGTTCACCAAAGAGTCATCTCTCCCACCCCTTGTGTGTGTGTGGGGGGGGGGGGGGGGCAATTAGCTGGTGTGTTGTTACGTCAGGTCACTATCGTGATCAGAGTACTATGTGTTGTGGTCCGCTCAAGCCTTTAGGTAGATCAGACTAACTGAACTGCCTTAGCCTGAAGAGAGGTCAAGCGTGCAAACAGTCTCAGAAAAAAACTGACAGAGGGAATTTTTTACTTGAAAAACCCGTGAATAGGGTGAAAAACCACGTGCCCGGATCGGTGCCGACCATACTTTCATAATATGAGTCTATTTTACAAGACTTTACAGGGAAGGCGATGGCGACTGGACGCTCCTCGTTACAACTAGGGAGGAGAGAGAGAAAGATGTTCGAAGGGTGATAAGCCACCACTTGCGAACTAATAAGTGTTTGTCTTCGATTGCGGCTGGAAACTCGTGCACACTGGACTCTGGGCGAACTTTTGCTGGCACTTGGCAGCAGGAGCAGAAGGAGTTTGCGGTTGACCGACAACTACTAAATGCTGGGTGTGCTGCAGGCAGGTTGCTTGGTGTTGGGGGAGGAGTGCACTCAGAATGGAACGCTCGGAGACGCACGAAGGCGGATGAAGAAGGTTGAAGATTGATGAAGATCTTCAAATGATCTTAGAAATGCTTGAAGATATTCAAGGGCGACTTCAATGATCAAGGAGGATGCTGATGGAGAACCTAAACTCATAGGGGGAGAAAAGGAGGATAGAAAAGGTGAGAACGAAGAGAGGCCTAGGGTCATATTTATTGGCCCCATGGGTGATTACGGTAGTTACGCGGTTATCCGCAGACTGTAGCCAACATTTTCACTAACTGCAGACCATTTTTGTATAGTTTAATGCACATATTATTTTAATAATTTTACTATGCACAACGCAAAGTGATTTCAGCTATTTGGACCCACCTGTTACCAGTGGTTACGTGGATGGTTATTTGCGCATTGGACGACGAATATCACTTGGGAATGATTGGACGACAGAGGAAGGCCGACCCGACAGTGTTCACCGACGATGGATAGTCGCCGCGGTAGGACGTTTGGCACGAGGCAGCCGCCCGCGACCCTTGTTAGCGCAGGGTGCAAGACAGCCGGCCGCGCGGGTCAGGCTCTCACTAGATGACAGAGCTGGAAGACACTCGGTGGAAGGTTGAAAATAATAGTTGGAAAATGACCCCGAGAAGATACTGCTGTCAGACCCTCACAAGCTGGTAGGGCTGGAAGACACTCGGTGGTCGGTTGAAAGTAATAGTTGAAAAATGACTCCGAGAAGATCCTACTCACAGACTCTCACTAACTGACAGTGTTGGAAAGTACTCGGTGGCAGGTTGAAGATGATTGTTGGAGAATGCTCATAAGAAGAACTTGCTGTTAAGCTCCCACTAGATAGAGGGGCTGAGAGACTAGAAGGAAGGAGTAAGCGAGTGGGGTTGCTTTGGGATGGATCTTGCCGACCGAGCACTCGCCAATTCCCTAAGAAGCCATCATCGAACACCATCAAGTCAAGTGGTGAGTGGTTCCTAATTTCTTAACTCATGCCTAATCCCTAAAAGGGAGAGAACGGGTGATCCTCAAGTGGAAAGTGCTGGTAGGACGTGAGTCATTATGACCGGCCTAACTCTTATGAATGATAGCACAATAAGTTTTACCTTGGAACGATTATGCCTCGAACATAGCTGGTGCGCGTGAGTGCGACATGGCGTGCTCCTAGAAGATTACTGCGACTATGGATTAGCGACTTGGGTCCGCGGCAAACGAATCTAGAATCCGAAGGAGAGGAGTGAGAATCAAGCACTCGACGAGGAGGCATACGTAAAATGACAAGCTCTCTCACGAGAGCACGCGATCAGTGTGCGATAATGTGTATGGACTCTAGTATTGTAGGGGTTGTAAACTATGTTTGCCTTGCGGTACATCAATATGCGAGCTGTGTGCGATTAAATGACGATCACTGAGTGATTGTTTGATGAGCTCTCGCCCCGCAATAACCCAGTCGGTGATCGTCACCCGATCAGCGATTGCCGAGAGGCAGACATCACTAATAAAAAAAAGATATGGGTGGATGTGTCTCCTAGCAAGATCTCACCAAGAATAATGGGAGCAATAAGGTGGCAAAAATATGCATAATTCACTGATAGGGAATAAGTTCAAAGGTTTTGGATATAAAAATTATGGATTAGTCATAGTTTGACTATAAAGATAGGGCAAAATGGCTACAAAGAATTCATATAGCCAACCCCAATAATCATAGTTTGACAATAATTTCAAAGCATTTAATCCAACAGTCATCCTCTTGGGTGTAAAAATTTGAATACTTATTACTTCAACAAAAAAGAATAATAGTCATTGAATTTTTTCTAAAAGTGGAGAAATATAATAAAAATGAGTCTCATCATGAATTATTGCAGGTGATGAATTTAACTTATTTAAGGATATGGATGCTTTTCTTCACTAACTCTCTTAATGAACCTAGAGAGAATGACGATGTGTAAACATCCCAACTTAGTTTAATAATCAATCTGTAGTCCGGTCCGACTCTCTGATAAGAAGTAAACTAAGTAACAGTAATAAAATTGGTGCATAGCAGACATAAATACAAGTACTAAAAGAAACTTACGTGTTGAGACCGGGCGGTCTGGCGGGTTGAGACCGGGCGGTCTGGCGGTCTGGCAGTCTGGCAACTTGTCCCAGCGGTTTGGTAGCCGGGTTGGAGACCGAGCGATATGGCGGTTTGTCTGGCGGTCTGGAGGCTTCTCCCAGCGGCTTGGTGCCGAGCTGTTGCTAGCTGGTGTCTGGCGGTGTGACCGATCTGGCGGTTTGTCTATGGCGACTTGGAGATATTGGCCGCTTGTCCTCCACATTGTAGTGGCCGTGCGGTTAATCTAACTGCGCGGCTTGTGCGGCTTGTATAATTTTGTGTTTATGTAATTATTAGTCCCACATTGCTGATTTGTAATCTCTCTTCTCTCCTCCATTCTATAAAAGAGAGGTCATACCTTTGTAATCTTTATCTTTTTGGGATAATAAAATTTCTATTATACCATTTTCCGGTCTCTTATTTCCTGTTCTCACATGGTATCAGAGGGCTCGATCTATTCCACCTGATTCAATGTGCCTCTGTCCGCGCGGTTTGTTCTGCCTTGTCTGCGCGGTTTGCCCTTTCTTCTTGCGCCTGTTCGCGCTGATTCCCAGTCTTATTTGTCGCTGCCCTTTGTGTGTGCGGCCTCTCTGCTTTCACTCTTTATCTGTTCGCGACCTGTTTCTCGCGGTCTCTCAACTCTTCTTCTTCCTGCACTCTCCTTTAGTCGCGCGGTTTCCTCTCTATTTTGCACGAACTCTGTTTGTTCGCGCGGCCTGCTTTGCTTCGTGCGATCTCCTTTGTTCGCACGACTTCTTCCCCTCTGCTTTGCTCTGATTCTCTAGTCGCGCGGTTTGGCCGTGGCTTCTATGGTTGTTGGTGTGTTGACACCGTGACCGCTGCGTTCTCCTTGATTGTCCGTTGCGGCCTTCTTCATATCCGCTGCGGTCTCCCTTGCTCTAGCGGCCTCTTTTTGATTGTCCGCTTCTAGCTTGTCACTGCGACCTGTCCTTGTCGCCGCGACCTGTTCGTCTTGCCGCGGCCTGGTCGTTTTGCCGCTCTCTGCTCCTATGGTTCTCTTCGATATCTCTACTTCCTCCTCTTCGAAGCCGTCCGCCTCGGTGACCACGTCTTCTGGTAGTGCCCACGTTGTTACTCAAGGAAGATGACTAATCGACTCCGGTGCTACCAATCATATGACCGGCAATCCCCAATGTTTTTCTCTCCTAGAAACACATGATCGGTTGCACCTGGTCTTTCTTGCGGACGGCTCTCCATCACCGGTCAATGGGACGGGAGTGGTTCAAGTCACTCCGTCTCTTCGCTTGGCGGATGCCCTCTACGTGCCCAAGTTCCCTTGCAATTTATTATTTGTTACCTCTCTATGCAAGCAACTACAGTGTTCCGTCTCATTCACTTCTACTTCTTGCTCTTTTCAGGATCCAGACTCCCAACGGACGATTGCTATCGGGACTGAAAGTGGCGGCCTCTACTTCCTAGACAACGTTATCGCTCTGTCCGCCTTCTCCTCCACCTCCACAAATCTTCTCCAATGTCATCTTCGCCTTGGTCATGCTCCTCCACGACTTCTTCATTAGCTTTTACCCCAACTTCCTCCACAAAATCCTGCCCTCAACTGTGAGGCCTGTCAGCTTGGAAAGCATCATCGCTCCTTCCCACCAAAGCAAGTTCGTGGATCTTCCCGTTCGTTTGATCTCTTCCACTCTGATGTTTGAGGTCCTGCTCCTACCCTTACCGTTGGTCGGGGTAGTTCATATTTTGTCACATTTATTGACGATTTCTCTCATTGTACGTTAGTGTATCTGTTAAAAGATCGCTCCGAATTATTCTCTGTATGGATATCATTCTATCTTATGATCAAAACTCAGTTTAATGTTTCTATTAAAGTCTTTCGATCTGATAATGCCAAAGAATATATCAGTCATGACTTTTCTTCCTTCTGTATGCAAAATGGGATTATTCATCAAACTAGCTGTGTCTATACTTCACAGCAAAATGGTGTGGCAGAACGCAAAAACCGTCACCTCCTTGATGTCGCTCGCACTCTGAAGACACAGATACAGGTTCCTCACTCCTATTGGGGATACGCCGTTCTCATCTCCTGCTACCTCATCAATCGCATTCCCTCCACGGTTCTCCACGGTCAAACCCCATTCTCCATTATCTATCTGGGCAAGGAACCCTTCCCCCTTCCTCTGCGTATCTTTGGTTGCACGGCCTTCGTGCACGCTCCCTCCGCCACCCGTGACAAACTCTTCCCACGTGCCACCAAATGCGTCTTTCTGGGTTACTCTACCACTCAGAAAGGCTATTGTTGCTTTGACCCGGTTGCCCGCAAGCAGTTTGTCTCTGCGGACATCACCTTCTTTGAAAATGCATCATACTTCTCTCCCGACTCCTCTTCCTCTCCTGATATTCCTACTCCTACAACCCATTCCGTCCCTCTACACCTACCGAGATTCCGCCACCTCCTCCCTCTCCACTATCTCCTCCACTATGTCCACCTACCGAGATATCTCCCCCTTCTCCGCGGCGGCCTCTCTCTACTCCTGGGCCAGCTCTCTCCGCCACGGATGCCTCAGAAACTGAGGAACACGCCGACCTGGATATTCCCATTGCTCTTCGCAAAGTTGTGCGGACGTATACTCAACACCCGCTAGCTGTGGTTGTTTCATTTGATCGTCTAACTCCTTCTCGCAGGACGTTTGCCTTGGCTATCTCTGCCACTGCCACTCCCCGCACCTACCAGGAAGCTTTACTATTCCTTATTGGAAGACCGTCATGGATGAGGAAATTGCTACCCTCACTGAACGGGGTACATGGACCCTTGTTCGTCCCCTTTTGGACACTGATGTGGTTGGCTGTCGATGGGTATTCGTTGTGAAGTTCCGTCCGGATGGCAGCGTGGATCGATACAAGGCCCGCTTAGTCGCCAAAGGCTTCACTCAGACTTATGGAGTTGATTACTTTGACACCTTCTCTCCCGTTGCTTGTCTCAGCACCATTCAAGTTCTCTCTGTGACTGTCAACAGGGATTGACCCATTTCCCAACTGGATGTCAAGAATGCTTTCCTCTATGATGATCTTCAGAATGACATATATATGGAGCAACCTCCTGGGTATGTTGCTCAGGAGGAGACACGAGTATGCCATCTGAAGAAGGCTATCTATGGCCTAAAGCAAAGCCCGTGGGCTTGGTTTGACAAGTTCAGCGGCATTGTGATAACCATTGGTTTTGCAAGAAGTTGAGCCGATCACCCCTTATTCATTCGCAAAACCTCCTCTAGTATGGTGGTTCTTGCTGTATATGTGGATGCTATTCTTCTTACTGGCGATGACCAGGCTGGGGTTGCTTTGACAAAAAAACACCTCCGACAACACCTGGTCACTAAGGATATGTGCTCCTCCAAATACTTTCTGGGGATTGAAATCTCTCGGAAGCCCAACTCTTTAGTTCTCTCCGAACAGAAGTATGCTCTTGATTTGCTAAAAGAGGCATGGTTGACTGGTGCTAAACATGCCAGATGTCCCATGGCTATTGGGGAAGACAACTTGGACAGATGACTCGCCTCCTCTATCCGATACTACGAGGTACCGACGTCTGGTGGGAAAACTCATTTATCTCACAGTGACCAGACCCGACATCTCCTATGCTGTAAGCAAGGTTAACCAATTCATGCAAACTCCTAGGGAGTGCCATCTATAGTCTGCCCTGAGGATATTGGAGTATGTTAAGGCAGCTCCAGGGAAAGGATTGCTTTTTCAGAAGAACGGTCACTTGAGGGTTGAAGCGTACTCAGATTCGAGCTATGTTGATGATAAAGGTGACCTCAAGTCAACATCGGGTTTTTGTACGTTTGTTGGAGGAAATCTTGTGAGTTGGAAGAGCAAGAAACAATCTGTTGTCTGCAGGTCTAGTGCAGAAGCGGAATATCGTAGTATGACATCGACCACATATGAGTTAAAGTGGCTACGGGATCTCACGCTTGACCTAGAAGAAGTCTTTAACTATCCTCTTCCTATGTTCTGCGACAACAAAGCTGCTATATACATTTCCAAAAATCCAGTCTTTCATGAGAGAACAAAACACATAGAGATCGACTGTCACTTTATTCGAGAAGAGATTTTGAAGAAACAGATTTGTACTCCGTCACTTCTGACAACAAGTTGGCCGATGTCTTCACCAAGCCGGTGTCTACTTCCTTGTTTCACATTTGCGACAAGCTGGACATGATTGATATCTATGCTCCAGCTTGAGGGGGAGTGTTGAGACCGGGCGGTCTGGTGGTCTGGCGGCTTGTCCCAGCGGTTTGGTAGCTGGGTTGGAGACCGGGCGATCTGGCGGTTTGTCTGGCGGTCTGGAGGCTTCTCCCAGCGGCTTGGTGCCGAGCTGTTGCTGGCTGGTGTCTGGCGGTCTGACCGATATGGCGACTTGTCTATGACGACTTGGAGATATTGGCCGCTTGTCCTCCACATTGTAGTGGCCGTGCGGTTAGTATAACCACGCGTCTTGTGCGGCTTATGCGACTTGTATAGTTTTGTGTTCATGTAATTATTAGTCCCACATTGCTTATTTGTAATCTCTCTTCTCTTCCCCATTCTATAAAAGGGAGGTCATACCTTTGTAATCTTTATCTTTTTGGGATAATAAAATTTCTATTATACCATTTTCCGGTCTCTTATTTCCTGTTCTCACACAATGAAAGTAAGATAAGCAAATAAGGGTATACAAGAGTACCTCAAATTTTGATTCACAGAACCAACTAATAAAAGAAAAAAACTATAAAATTTTAATCACCGAAAAACTTACATAATGTCGGTTACATTGAAAACATTAGCCAATTCCAATACATAAAGTCCAAAGAACAAGCACAACTATTGAACTGAAATACAACTGAAGAAAAAGATAACCTAAAGTGAAGAACATCGACACTGGTCTCTAAGCATAACTCCCCACTGGTGACCCCTGTAAAGAAATTGTCTGAAGACGGGCCAGCCCAACTGGTGAGTAAAAAAACTACTCCTAATAACACTAAAAATACATATTTCGATTGTTTAGAAAAATAGGCACTTTTGGTTATTAATATAGGGCCATTTACCGGGACCTCCCCTCTAACTTTGCTAAATTACTGACATCACCCCTCTTATTTTCAAAATTACAAAAACTTCCTATAAAGTTTTCATTTCACTACAAAAACCTCCCCTGAAGTTTTAATTTCATAACATCTATGCACAAAACACCTCCTCGGTGTACAGTGCCCAGGGGGGTATTTTTCTTCATTGATGCAATGAAATGAAAAGTAGAGGGGAGGTTTTTGTAATGAAATGAAAACTTAAAGGGAGTTTTTTGTAATTTCAAAAATAAGAGGGGTGCTCTCACTAATTATGCTAATTTAGAGGGGAAGTTTGGGTAATTATTTCTATTAATATATGCTTATGAATAATCTATCTGTAATTTCTTAAGTCATTATCTGCAAAGACGTATTATAGATCCTGTCTTATTAACAAAGTCCTTGTTTGTACTGAATTTGGGTACTTTAGACTCTTTCTAAAGATTGAGAAATTAGATTTCATCTTTATTATTTATTGTACTAACTCTGATTATGGAGTCCGAATGGTGACCCAAAGGTCCCCTGAACTGGAGTGCTCCCTGAGTGAAACACATGCTCATATATGAATATTTCCAAGTCTGGAACTGTGAACTATGTAGCCCGATTGGTGACACGAAGGTGTCCTGAACTGAAGTTCTCCCCGAGTGAAGCACGAGCCCGCATCTGAAAAATCTCCATGTTTGGAACTGTGATTGACAACCTTACATCTGAGGCTCATACAGACTGCATGCCATATGAGAATGAGGTCACTGATATGAAGCTTATTATGTGTCATGAGCTTTTGCGTTTAGCCTAGTTGCAATTAATCTTTTTAATTAATCATGCTTGTATTTGTTAGACGTTGTGACAATGTAGTCACTATGCATGTTAACCGAGGGAGGGGTAGACCAGTAAATACTTGGAATGAAACTATAAAAGTGGATGTACTTAGACATTAGTGAGATAATGACAAAAGATAAGGCATAATAGCGACAAAAAATCCATTTAGCCGACCTCACTATAGTGGGCTAAAGGCTTGAGTGTTGTTGTATGTCAGAAAGGTTAAAAGATGTAGTTCGACCACGCGGGGGTATGCGCACATACAATGACTAAAAAGAGAAAAGACAGGAACTTAATGTCCACACCTACAATGTGACAGGTTTTGGGCTAAGTCCGTGGGTCCCCTCCAAGCACCCCTGGTCCCCCTTTAATAATAGGGGGTAGGCTGCGCGAACCGACAAGCATTTAATGCTTTATTAATAACGACATTAAATGCACAACGACCCAAAGTACATGAAGAGTCGGGCGGCGGAGACTAAAAGAAGAGGCCGCACGAAACTGCGCGGCGTTGCTTGAGCTGGATCAAAGAGGAAGAATCCGCGCAGACTTGGGTTAGGGGGCTGCGCGTGCTCTAGACTGGATCTCCTGAATTGTACCATGAGAAGCCGCCTGAAGGCCGCCTGAAGGCCGCCTGCTGACTGTTCTTGCCGAACATTGCCAAATTCTCAAGGGGTGTCCGCAATCACTCCGGAATGTTTGTCCGGGAGGCCGACGGACTCTGGAAACATTTGCTTAGCATGGATTGTCTGCCTCCTCTGGATGCTCTCTGTCGTTGCAGGATTTGAGTTAACATGTATCCTTTCTCGCACCTGGGGTTTCAATGGGCACACAATAATGATAATTTGGCAGAGGAAAAGGTATTTAACACATAATTAAATACTAATTTCTTACTTACCCTTAGCAAGAGTAGTTACACTACAACGAGGTTGAGCCAGAGAGAAGCGAGCCTCCTCCGATAAATTTCCGGATCCTCCTTCCCACTATTAGGGTTTCTCCAATCCTAAAAGGAGTCAGACCGCTGAAATTAAAGAGATCTGCAAATCCCTTACATTAGGGTTTATAATCCAAGATGAATACGGGTAAGAACGGAAGGAGGAAGTACTTACCCATAGTCAACGTGGACTTTAGTATGCAAAGATAATCGATTTTGATGTATCCTATCGCTACAGGGAGCCTCAGATCTCTCGAGGGACTGTTGAAACTCCTAAAGAAGGAAAATTGAGACCCTAAAATGGCTGAACATCATCAAGGAGAGATAAGCCAATAAACTAAGAAAACAATCCCTGGACTGAAATCTAGGGCTTACCTTGGACAAACGACAACTGGAGATCATTGAACGCAACCTAGAGCACGATTTACATGATTGACAGTTCTCTGTGGCCCATAGAAGAGAGACATCAGAGGCTTCAGTAGATAGAAGAGGAAGAGAGAGGAGGTCGACAAAGATTTTTTGTTGAGGGTGGAGGGTTTAGCGACTCCAGTCGATCGATCACCAGACATTTGCGAGGAGGGATTCTGGCAGTTTCATCATTCGACTTGCAAAAAAGGAAAACGGGCTTGCACCGTTTCCTATTTCTATCGAGGGGAAAAGGGGTTACGAGCAGTTTTTATCGCGGATTGGCTGGGAGTGCTCAACTGCGTTTTACGGGAGGGAGCTGAAAGAACCCTTAGGACGTCGGTTCTTAAGGACAGGAAAAAATAGGTTTAAATTTAACATAATTACGAAAACACCATCATACACTAATTACTTGAGTATTTCGACAATCATCGCTCCCGTGAATCACAAAATCACACCAAAATAAAATTCAATACCTCAATTCAATTGCATTCATTTATTTTATGGATTAACATGCACACAATTTACCAAAATAAATTCATACCACAACAACGACAAATCGATTAAATTTGCTCGTGATCGGAACTTGGAACTAAGAGAACGAGACGTATTTTTTTGGATGTTATATGATGACAGATAGTGTTGATGCTATATAGAATTATGTCAATAGTATTTCAACAATTTTGAAATATTGTATGTGCACATGATGTATAACAATTTTTATATGTTTTTTTTTCTGTTCTTTTAAGCTTTGATACATGAATATGGTCGTTATGTGCTAATTTTGAGGGATTGTTGGAGTAGGGAAGAGATGAGATACAAGAGGTAACCCTAGAATGAGGAAGATGTGAAGACGAGACTAGAGAGAGAAGGAGAAGAGTTAGAGAGAAAAATTGAATTAATTCTTTGATACCCCAAAACATGACCCAAAGGTCCCCCTAATATAAGACCCCGAAGACATGTGCGTAAATACCCAATATAAAGAGACGCGTGAACATTAAAACGCTAAACCTCTAATGACCCGTAACTACAACTCAACTCAATTCGCCTCTTACAAACCTCTAATAATATAATTGCTAGATAACTAGCGGCATGAGACCCATAACAAGGAATGGTATAGCAATATTAATTGTTACAATTATCTACCTCATGATGGACATTATGTTTAAATAATGAATATTACAAAATAATTTAAGCCTTATCTTAGTTTTAAGAATAAGCTGTCATGCTCCAACTTTTAACAATTAAATTAACAAAATGAAAATATTCTTAACAATAATAATTAATAAAATTAAATATTATCAACAATAGCAATTAACAAATATGAGACTAGGGTAGAAATATGAGAAGTCCTATCCTTTTACCTACCAGGTCAATAAAGAAATATCAGAACTACACTGGATCAGCCAACTTGGTTAGAGGGAAACAAAATCATACATGGACAAACAGCATTCTGGGGGTGCTCGAATTTAAAACTATGCGATATCGGGGCAAAATATTTGACAAAATTTGGAAACCGAACGAAGAATAACGAAAAAAACATACAATTATGTACTCGTACGGAACGGATATCAAAGCTCGGAGAGTATAGCCGGAATGTAGTGGGAGAGCTCAGCTGTTAGAGACTGGAACCCATTTACAAGCTGGGTGTGGAAGTCCTGATCTTCTTCTCCGATCAGTCTGAAGTGGACTCGGATGGCTCGCTTGCAGACTGCCATGAACTCGAGCAAAGCAGCAATCAGCTGCTGCAGTTCCTGCGACCGGAGCCTCGTCGCCGGCTCCCCGGACAGAAAAGCTGTGCAGACGCTTAGAACTCCGCTGTTGACCTGTAACACAGATCTCATTAGCTTGGATTTCAATGATTTGCGAAAAAAATATTTATAGGAGAGGAAAATTAGATGAGTAATAACAGATTTACAACAGGATAATTGGTAAGTTCTTGAGATTCGGTTCCCTGAAATTTTGAACGCAATAACTATATGCAGGCCTGACTTTGGCTATGTGCAGGCAGTGCAATTTCATAACAATTATATGCAGGTCAAGGCCTAAATGGGTTCACAGCATCCTATGATTTTTTAGTTGGCCTACATTTATCCTTGGACTACACAGTCAAAAAATGACCTGCATATAATATCGCCCAATTTTGAATCATATTTAGGCTATTATTAGCTTCACTATGTAGGCCAAGTTAGCAGCAGTTGTTGGCCTTCAAAATTTTGACCTGCGGTGGGAAGATGGCTTTATGAACCAAATGAACCTTAATATTTCAAGAACCGATTCAGTTTGAATTTGAAGTTTTGAAATCCGAATAATACTCCCTATCTGTAGAATTTAATGATTATTAATACGCATTAATTTTTTTTAATTTTTTCCCATTTAGTATTTTAGTATTTATTTTTAATTAAAAAAACTGACTCGTGCAGAAGCAAAACTAAAACACTAAAAATCTAACCCAAATAGGAATCTGAAAATCAATACAAATATTCGAATGAATCTGAATACCTGCAATTTATTAGAAATTTAGATTCGGTCGAAGTGATATCCAAATCAATTCGATTTGTGAACACCCATAGGCGGGGCAGAAACTCTTTAAGTTCTTTAGGTTCTTCAACAAGTTTCGCTAGCATCAACTATGGTTCCAAACTAATGCTATTACCAAACATGAACAAAATTGCAGAGATAGGACAAATGCCAGTACTTTACCTGCACGGCAACGCTGCCTTGGAGGATCCTCTGTAGACTTTGTAGCCTGGGTAATTGGTCGCCTTCGGGGCTCCGGGGTTCCTCGAGCTCATTTCTCAGTGCCGCCGTTCTGGTCTCTATCATTCCGATGGCATTCTCAACCGGAGAGAACTCCATAGATTCCGACTTGATAACCAATAGCCGATGCACTAAAGCAGGAAAAGACCCCTCGCTCTGAAGAACCGTGCGTCGTTTCCACTGATCTTCAAGTCCGCCCTGGCTCTTGCCATTTTTTGTAAAAGGCGTGTCAAACAAGAACCGGTCAAAAACACGACCTCGGACACCTCCTGTCGACAAGGAGAAGATCCTGTCTCTTCTACTTGCCAGATCCTCATCCTCCATAACAGGATCCACAGCTGTTATCTGAAGGTAGCAAACTCCAGGCTGCAATTCCTCTGCATTGACCTGCCTAGAATCGGGTATAATATGTAGAGTATGATTTCCATCCATTCTGGACTCGTAAATGTGACTCAGCTTCTCCATTATGTCGCCGAGACGAACATCCCGTGGTTCTCTGTAAATATATTCTTTTCCGTCTTGTTTCCCAAATCGCTCACCATAAAATCCAACACGATAATAAGTTCCATCAATAAAAGGAATCGGGCTCGATTCTTGCTGGACGATGGATTCATATATGTTAGTGAGCGAAGTGAGACATTTTGCTATCTGCCCATACAATCTACGGTTCTTATACACTGGAATTATAAGTTCCAAGATGCTGGCACAGAAATGGTAAAGCTCTGCCTCGGAGAAGAGTTTATTCGCAAGCTGTAGATACTTCACGGCAGAATCTACGGTTAGTTTGGATGCGCCATAACCTTCAAACTCGGCTGCAGATGCCTCGGCATTAATATCAATGCGGACCATCGGACAAATCTTCTGCAACGAAGCAACATGATCTACGGTCCAAACAGCATCATTTCTTGCAACGAGGGCCTGCATAAGAAGCCAAATGGTGATCAAACACTGCAATAGGGATGCAACAATTTCGTGTGAGAAATTAATGTAAGATAATTTTAGGACGGTTAGTTATGTTCAACAGTCAAGAGGCACCCGATGAGTGCAATAATTCTATTAAATACAAATTGATTCACTCCGATTAGAAGTGGCTTGTAGTTTGACTTCACTAAAAATTCAGCTCAATATATGATACATGTTCACAGTTAACACATATCACTAAGGCTCTGTTTGACACGGTGGTGGCGGTCCTAAAGGCATGGATTAAAACGTCATTCGTTAAGGATCACATAACAAACATCATCCGTTTGAACATAAAAGATGAAGTTCCTTAGGTGGGTGTTAACAAATGGCAATTTAATCCCGTGTTCATGATCGCCACCACCATGCCAAACGGAGCCTAAGTATGCACGCATGTGTATGTGTGTGTATAAACATACACATATAAAAATACATACATATAAATAGAAGTAATTACAAAAAACTGCCAAGGGATCATCAATCTATTTTTTTTAAAAATTACCAAGACTTCCCCTCTAAGTATACATTGTTAGTTTACGTGTACAAAAAAGTAATTGTTTGTTAACAACGTACATTCAAAAGGAAGGTGCTGGTAATTTTAAAAAGTAGAAGGGAGGCCCGTATAATTATGTAAAGTTGGAGAGGAGGTCCCTGACAATTAAAAACTTACTATATTTCACAATACAGCATTATATAAATTTTAAATATCATAGTATTGATTAGTAATTTAAATATATTAAATAAACGTACTTGCGATAGAAATAGTAGTTGTAGAGAAAGGTTCAAATCTTGTATATACTTCTTGAATACCAAAAAACAAGTATTGAGTACAAATATATAGGAGAGAGGAGAGTAAGATCTAGCTATGCAAATAATGTGGGACTAAACACAAAATCCTACATGGGCCAAGTTAATGGGCCAATACTTTATTTTTCCTAGTATTCTCTAACACTCCCTGAAAGATAGGGGATAGATCTTAACTTTCTTCTAATCTAGAGTTAATATATAAAAAGTCGCAGCACAAAGATAAAGAAGGAAAAAGTAAGCACACAGACGACACAAGGAATACAGTGGTTCCCCAATCAACCTGGGTACGTCCACTCTTCTACCACCCTGGTAGGAATCCACTAACAGGTTTTGATCAGGTGACTGCCACCTTTGAGCATTTGATCAGGTGCTCAAAAACCAATCTCAAGTCTTTGATCAGGAGACTTGCAACCAAGCTAACTTTTGAAGCGAGTTAAAACCCTGTACAGTGGGGGTGGGAAAGAAAGTGATGTTAGTCTTCTCTATTCTCAAAAGCAACTTTGAGAAGACTTTGTGTGGATTCCAGATCTTGTCAAAGCTCCCCCTGAGATGTAGAGTTGTTCAGGAAATGGAAGCTTTGCTTCAGGAGTGTGTAGGTCTTCAGATTTAATGTTTGCTCTCCAGCAAGCTTCTAGACTGATATGGTATTTGTTGTCTCTTGAAAAGCCTGGAGCAGATGATGAAGAACACTATATGAAAGAAAACTGTGTTGTGTTCTTCAGAATCTCTATTCTGACTATGCCATTATTTTGTTGTAAGTCACTTCTTCTATGTCTGCAAAGCCTCCAATCTGAATATATTCTCCCTAGCCGTATTCAAACATTTGAATTCACTTTGACTTTAATGACTGACTCATTTCCGAGAAGGGAAAGAGCCTTGGGAGTTAATTAGCTTTTAATCCATATTTAATGCTCCCCTTCAACGACTATATTCAAACGAGAATACATGGTATTAAATCTGAGAATCATAAAGCCTCAGTCTGCTATTCGTCGACCTCAGCTAAGAGATCGTCGACCTGAATAATCTTTGCGTCGAGCTGAGATTCTGTCTTGAGATCAGCGATCGTCGACCGGAGCTCGGAGATCGTCGAGCTCAACTCAGAAATAGAACTCTGAATTTCGTCGACCTGAGTTCGACGTTCGTCGAACGCAGCTTGAAGTTTGTCGAGCTCAATTCCTGCCTTTGTAAAAAATGTTTTTTGCATGATTTCTCTGGAGTTCTTTTGAGACAGACCTAGAAATAATCCTATGCCCCTGACTATACATTTTGGGTCAATATAAAAACATCCTAATAGTATTCCTTGCCCAAATCCAAACTATGGTTCCAACAATCTCCCCCTATTTGGGTGAGGATACTATTTACACAAAAAGGAAAACTAAGCAAGTTTGAAATGGGTGCTTTGAAACATAAAAATAAACAACAACAAAGTTTTTGAAATATAAATATGAAAAACTTTTGATAGGCTATGTAGCTGTTCTTTGCTTATCTTTAACTGAGCATATTTCAGATATGTTGCTCCTGCTGTATTCAACAATTTCCTTGATATCATCCCCCTGATTTCTGAATAATTGAAACTGCTGCTGTTGTATCTTTAAAAGCAGTCTCCTCATATACAACTACCCCTGTACTGAAGGGTCTTTTCCTAAAATAAGGGGTTAGGAGTTCTGGACACAGATTATCTTGGGTCCTGCTTCTTTTTCATAATAATTAGATATAAAAGAACATAAAGGTTGATCTTTGTAACCTAGATGGTGAAATTTCCTAGAAGGGATGAGCCATTGGGTAAAAAGATTGATAAAGTTTTGAGTTTGATTATAATTTTCAAAAGAATAAAAATTTCTGTTTTGAAATTTTGAGTTCGACGAAAAATAATTTCGTCGACCTGAGTTCGACGAAGGGAATCAATTTCGTCGATCACGGTTCACAGAATGATAATATCTATTTTCTGTGTTCCACGATCGTCGATCTCGGTTCGACGAAGCAAATTTCTTTTGTCGATTATAATTTCCAGATAAGTTAAAATCAAAATCTCTGTTCAGAGTTCGTCTATTTGAGTTCGACGAAGAGTGTTGTTTTCGTCGAGCTCCGTTCGACGAATTATGTTGAACATAAATTTTTTGAAATTGTTTAATTGTTTTTGGTAAAAATTCAGTTATATTGTCTAAATCTATTATCTTTTCTTTGTTTTTAATTGTTTCTAAAGAAGCTAATTGTTCAGAAACATATTTTAAATCTTCTTTAAGATTTTTGTTTTCAAAAGATAGATTATGATAGTTTCACTTCCAAGATAACCTAAACACCTAGAGGGGGGGGGGGGGGTGAATAGGTTCAACTTATTTTTCTAAAACTTCTAGGCAAAATTCAATTCAATAACTAATATAATAAACACAGCAATCACAGAAAACAAAACATCACAGATTGCACTATGTTTTATAGTGGTTCCCCAAGGTCTGGGTACATCCACTTTCCCCCTTCACCTATCTAGCAGTATGCTAGATTCGGCCAAACTTCCACTTATCTCAGATCAATAGATCTTACAACTCAGAACCCAACTGGTTCCTACAACTCAGGCACAACTGCCCTACCTCAGCCTTGCCCCAAGGCCTACAACTCAGAGAATATCCTTCTCCTACACTCAGGCAATCAGCCCTACCACTCAGAGTTCAACACTCCTACACTCAGCCTTTATAACATAGGCTTACAACTCAGATCTGTATAAACAGATCCTACAGAAATATAGAAAAGATTGTTTTAATCGTCTTGCCAAAGTTGAGAGAGAAAAGGCAATGACAATTCTTGATCAGCTGATGCAATCAACTGTTTCTTAGCCTTCTTCAAAGCTTCTTGAAAATGTACTTAGCTGAGTTGATTCCAAACAGCTTCTTGAGAATCCACTGGTGGATTCTTTCTTCTTCTTCAAATTCTGACTTGATCTCTCTCTATCCAGAACTTTGAATGATTCTTCTGAATTCTGATTAGAACTCTTCTTGGATCTATCCTTAGATAGTCTTCTTAGATCTCCCGGAGAAGATCTTCTTAAGTGCCTAGCACTTTCTTGAAATGAGTAGAATTGTAATCCTTCTCCACTTTCTGATCCAATGTATTTCAAAGGGTCAGTTCTATATGTTGTTGATTGTTGTCTTCTCCTTCTGAATCTGTCTATTTATAGACATTCTTCATGGTAACCGGCTGATCCGGTTTCTAACCGTTTTCTGACAAGTCTGACAACTTCAGTTAACTGGTGATAACCCACAGCTGTCAAGTCTTCAAACAAGTCCTGTGCCTTAGCGTTGAAACAGTCTGTCAGAAAGTGTCGAGACCATCTGTCTATTTGTGTCGACACAATTGACTTTGGTGTCGACACTGCCTTCAGTGATGTCGACTAAATTGCCTTTGTGTCGACACATCTTCTTCTGAAAGTAACTTGGTCTTTGACTCTGCAGTGTGTCGACACAAGTCCTGTGTGTCGACACAGTTGTTGTAGAATCATAACTTTAGTAAGTGTTGACTTAGCCTTCAGGTGTCGACACATTCATTTTTTAGCTTTGCTATAATGTGTCGACTTAATCACTATGTGTCGACACATTCTGCTGGTGTCGACAAACTTGTGGTCGACTATTTTCTTCTGTGTCGACATATTCAGATGATGTCGACAAACTTGAGATCGACTATACTCTTCAGTGTCGACACATTCTCCCAATGTTGAGGTCGACGTTTTTCTTCTGTGTCGACACAATTTCCCAGTGTTGTGTCGACTTACTTCTTCTGTGTCGACACAATTTCCCAGTGTTGTGTCGACTTACTTCTTCTGTGTCGACACTTTTTCCCAGTGTTGTTGTAGACTATGTTATGTGTCGACACTTTTTCCCAGAGTAGTGTCGACTTACACCTTCTGTGTCGACACACTTTCCCAGTGTTGTGTCGACAACTTTCTTCTATGTGACGACACATGTTCCTTTGTGTCGACACTTGGACTTAGAATTTTTTCTGTAAACTTTAACAATTCTTTACCTGCACATGTCAACTCAAAACAACATCAAATACAACATGATGTATATCATTGAGCTAGGTTGGGCTTCTTCAAATCAGGTACACATTTTCCAATGTACCCAACAATCTCCCCCTATTTGGAGAAGTCATAACCCTTATAGCCAATGATATACACCATTTATAAATAGTATAAAATGATGATATATGACAATACACAGGGATACTTAATTATAAACAAAATAATAAGAACATCATGGATAAAACAATCTATCACAGATTTAACAATATTTTGTTTATTACTGGGTAATGTTTGATTACATGGTTTTTCTTTGACTGATCACATTACATCATTACAAAACATTATGAAAGAACTAAAACATTATCAGGATTGATCAGGCTCTCTAATAACAATCCCTTGGCCAGATTTAATTTTAGCTGTCACAGGAGCTTCTGATTCTTCAGCCATCTTTTTTCCTTTAAGATCAGCTTTCTTCTTAGCTTCTTCCTTGAGCCTTTGCCTTTCAAAATAGTGAAAAGGCTTTGGGAAGTATTTGCTTGGCTCCATAGCATCAGGTGGAAGTCTTCCCAGCTTAGCTTTCCTTCTGAATTGTACAATGGCTTCTTGTCTTGCCTCATACTTCTGCCATTCCTGCTCATTGTACCACTTGCCCCTTTCATGAACTTGATCTTTGACAGCTTTCCATGCAGTGAGTATTATATTTCTGGAAGTAGAACTCCACTGCTCAAAATCTGGCTTCAGCTCAGCCTGCTCTCTAAATCTTTTCTTTGACAGTAGAGCATCTTGCTGTTCTTGCAAATTTACCTCAGGCTTATCAACCTTTCCAAAGATAACATTTACAACCTCCTTTGAAGGACTATACATATATTGCACTTGCTGATCCAATATATCAAAATCTGGAGGGGGGTATATGACTTGGGCAACCTCAGGTTGGTCACCTTCAAGTAGTCCTGTTTGTAGACCTGACTCAGCCACCATATTATCATCACACAATGGTGGATATCCCAATGTGGCTCTTATACTATTGGTCACCCATTTGGCATGCTCAGAGCCTGCATGAATTAGCATCCTCTCCCCCTTTATGGCTTCTCTTGATACATGATCTCTAAGATCTTCTTTCTGAAATCGAATTTGGCCATCCAAATAATTCACTCCCTCCTTGAAAAATGGTCTTAACTTTTGAAGCTTTTCAGATATTTCCTGTTGAGAGGTTGTGATGGCAGTCTTCACAGATGCAATAGCAGCCTGAAAATTCTTATCAAATTCTTCCATTTCTTTGGCTCTATCTGCAGGCATCCCTGGAACAATCTTCTTCACCTCTTGAATGATCTCATTATGAGATTCAGTTAAATTGTCATTCATTCTTATTTGATTTTCCAGAACATAACCTTGCTTCAAAGCAATATCATCCACCTTTGTAGAGATAGCCTGCTGTTGTTTAGCCAGATAAACTACAGCATTGCCACCCTTGTGGAAGCAATCTGTCATTTCAGTTTTATGCAAGTTGACTTGAAATTGGATGGACTTGATATCCTGAGCTAAGTCAAACTGAACTGACTTGCTATTTTCATCAACATACTTCTCCAGAGCCATCCTTTGGTCATCCAATTTTACTTGAAGATCTATCATAAATTTATTGTAATCAAAGGCTGGAGAAACTTGTGGAGTTGTTGTCTGCAATGCCTGCTTGTAGTTCTTGCTTCTTCTCTTAAAGACAACAAGTTTTCTTTTCTTAGCCACCCTGGCTTCTTCAGTTTCTGTGTCAGAGGAAGTATCTACATGAATTCTTTCTGTGCCAGGGAGTTGTTGCTCAGCTTCAACATCCACTGGCTCATCCTCAACCTGTGTTTCCACAGCAGCTTCCTGATCAATGTCCATTCCTATGAACTTCTCAATATCTGGTCCACCTCCTTCTTTATCAGCAGCAGTATCAACATCTGGGAATAACTCCTCCATAGTAAATTCCAGTTGAGTGGTCACATCTGCAGCAGTTAAATCTTGAGATATGTTTAACTGTGCGTCCTCTTGGACTTGCACCTCAATATTTGTAGTGGCAGGAGTAGGTGTGGACACTAGCTCCCCCTGAACCTGTGCAGTAATAATAATTTGAGCAATGTCTTTTATAGTAAAATACATTAGCTCCCCCTAAACCTAAGCAGGAGTAGATACCTTTGGAGCAGAAGTGGAAACTGGCTCCCCCTGCATCTGGGCAGGTGTTGATACTTCCTGGACCACAGTTGAGGCAAGCTGTGTCCCTTCTTGTACTTGTTCAGATTCTTGATTTGGTGTAGGGGATTGCACAGGGGTGTCTGGCCTGCTCTCTTCAGGCACATCCTTTGACAGCACCCTATCCCATCTGGTGAATAGTCTCATATCCATTCTTCTCATATGGTTAATCTTACTCCCTTGCAGCTGCTGCATCACATCAGGAATCACCCCAGTGAAGTACAGACTCATGATCCTAGCCATGTTAGGCTTCTTAATTCCCTCTTTGATCTTGTCAAAGAGCACTCTTGACCAATCAGTAGGAATAGTAAAAACTATCCTGGTCATCAGGCTGAACATATAGGCAGAAATCCTATCATGTCCACCTGTCTTGCAGAGGATTACCTTTCCAACAACTTCCGACAAGAACTTCCCTTGCTGATTCATTCCCTTTCTGTTGAATGCAGCTCCTATCTTCAATCCTGAATCCAGGCCACACCATTGAAGGGCTTCCCTTATCTTAGATATAGGAACTGCCTCTTCATTCTCAACCACTTGCAGTTGGAAGATCTTTCGTAAACTTCTTTGAGTAATCTTTACCTTCGTCCTTTGAATAGTGGACTTAATCTTGAGGCCAGTAGAATGGACTGATGCAGAGGTAAAGAACTCGTGCACCTCCTTCTTCCAGATCTTAGTTGGTTCTGAAATGAGAAATTCTAACCCTGATGCAGAGAGAAGGGTGATAACTCCTTGAACATCAGGCGGCGCCTCTGCAAAGGCCTGGCGCACTAACTCATATCCTTCATTGATGTTATCTTCAATCCTTGGCGCCATCGTTGTGTCGAGAAAGCTTGAGAGAAGAGAGAAAGAAAGACTGTCGACACAGGGTTTGAGTCTCGAAAACCTTGAAAGCGTGTCGACACAAATAGCTTTTGACCTATTTATAGCTTCTGTTGAAAGAAGTTCAAAAGGCGCCAAAAACAGTCTAAATGTGTCGACACAGACGGAATGTGTCGACACAAGCTTCTATTAACTCGACATTTCTTCAGCCTACTATGTGTCGACACCAATTTGTAGTTATGTCGACACCTTGGATACATAGTAGAAAGACAGAAATTCTGTGTCGACACTAAGGACAAGTGTCGACACATATTCTGTAAGTGTCGACACCCTAATTCTGGTTGAGTCGACATTACATTTCTGGTTAAGTCGACAATAAAACTCTTAAGTGTCGACACATATTCTCTGTGTCGACACAATATTTCTGACTTGTCGACATAATTTCTCTGAGTCGACACATTATTACTGAATGTGTCGACACATTCTTACTTAGCCAATTTCTGTAACTTCAATGTGTCCTTTTTAACACTTGATTATGTTGTTACTACTTTTACTTATAAACCATTTCAATAGCATTTGTTAATGATTTTGTTTAATACATTAATCAATGGTTAACATACCTAATTCAATTTTGAATTTATTGAATTTGGTTTCATCTAAAGGCTTAGTAAATACATCTGCTATTTGATAATCTGTTTTTACAAATTCCAAAGAGATGTCACCTTTTTCTACATGTTCTCTAAGAAAATGATATTTGATTTCTATATGCTTAGTTCTACTATGAGAAACTGGATTATTAGCAATAGAAATAGCACTCTTAGAATCACATAAAAGGGGTGTTCTACTTACCTGAATACCATAATCTTTAAGTTGATGCTGCATCCATAATAGCTGTGCACAGCAGCTTCCAGCAGCAATATACTCTGACTCAGCTGTGGAAATTGCCACACTGGTCTGCTTCTTACTACTCCATGATATAAGTCTTCCTCCCAGGAATTGACAAGTACCTGTAGTACTTTTCCTGTCCTCTCTACATCCTGCAAAATCTGCATCTGAATAGCCTGTTAGTAGAAAATCTCTATTCCTAGGGTACCAAAGGCCTAGATTAGGTGTGCCCTTTAGATATCTCAGAATTCTTTTGACTGCAGTATAATGAGATTCTTTAGGGCAGGCTTGGTACCTAGCACAGACACATGTAGCATACATAATGTCTGGTCTACTAGCAGTGAGATATAGTAGAGACCCAACTATTCCTCTATACAATGATTCATCAACAGGTTTACCTGCCTCATCTTTGCATATTGGCATACTTGTTCCCATAGGAGTTCTCATGGAGGAGGATGACTCCATACCATATTTCTTAATTAATTTTTTGGTGAACTTAGACTGAGATATGGACAATCCATCATCAGTCTGTCTTACTTGGAGTCCCAAGAAGAACTTAAGTTCTCCCATACTGCTCATCTCAAACTTCCCTTGCATAAGTTTGGCAAACTTTTTACAAAGGTTGTTTTCAGTAGATCCAAAGATTATGTCATCAACATAGATCTGGACTAAGATGATCTTTCCTTTGGATTCCCTAAGGAATAGAGTTTTGTCTATCTTTCCTCTTGAGAATTTATTCTCAATGATGGAAGGTAGACAGGGTTTCATACCAAGCCCTTGGAGCTTGTTTTAACCCATACAAAGCTTTCCTAAGCTTATACACAGAATCAGGTTTAAGAGGATCTACAAAACCTGATGGCTGCTCTACATATACTTCTTCTTTAAGATCACCATTCAGAAATGCTGACTTTACATCCATCTGGTATACTTTGAAGTCTTGGTAGGCTGCATAGGCAAGGAACATTCTGATTGCCTCCAGCCTTGCTACTGGAGCAAAGGTTTGATCAAAGTCAATCCCTTCTTCCTGCCTGTATCCTTTTGCAACCAATCTTGCTTTATTCTTTATTATTATTCCACTTTCATCTAGCTTGTTCCTATAGATCCACTTAGTCCCAATTATGTTGTGGCCTCTTGGTTTAGGAACAAGCTCCCAGACCTTGCACCTTCTGAACTGATTCAGCTCCTCTTGCATAGCATCAATCCAGTGCTGGTCTTGGATAGCTTCTTCAAACTTCTTAGGTTCCATTTGAGACAAGAAACTAGAATGCAAAACTGTGCTTTGATTTCTGCTTCTAGTTTGCACTCCTTGTCTTGGATCACCAATTATCTGATCAGTAGGATGATCTCTTAGATATCTTATAGCTGGAGGTAAATCCCCTTCAGGTTGAACATCTCCAGCTTCTTCATTCTGCTGTTCCTCTTGGTTTTCATCAGCTTCCATTATCTCTTGTACTCCCCCTGGACAGCAGCCTTCATTTTCCAATGCTCCCTCTTCCTTTGAAGCTTCAGCAATGGAGAGCTTGTCCATCTTCTTGCTTATACCTGTTGAGTCATTTGATCTACAAGACAATTCACAATTGATTAATCTTGTTTCATCAAATACAATATGCACAGATTCTTCAACAACTTGAGTAGTTAAGTTGAAGACTCTATAGGCCTTACTATTTGTGCTGTACCCAACAAATATCCCATCCTGGGATTTGGCAGCAAACTTAGTCAAATAAGACTTACCATTGTTAAGTATATAGCACTTGCAGCCAAAGATCCTAAAATAGGATAGATTTGGTTTTCTGCCTTTCACAATCTCATAGGGAGTCTTCCTGTGGCTTTTGGTGATAGAAGCCCTATTGATGACATGACAAGCAGTGTTAACTGCCTCAGCCCAAAAATATTCTGGGAGAGAGGTGTCACTCAATAGAGTTCTACCAGCTTCAATTAATGATCTATTCTTTCTTTCAGCAATTCCATTTTGCTGAGGTGTTCTAGGTGAGGAGAACTCTTGGAAAATCCCAAAGTCTATACACAAGTTTGTTATGCTTTCAGATTGAAACTCAGTACCATGGTCACTTCTGATTTTGACCACTGTACTGTTCAGTTCATTCTGAATTTGCTTTACAAACTTAAATAATACACTTGGGGTTTCAGATTTTTGTCTCAGAAAGAACACCCATGTAAATCTAGAATAGTCATCTACAACCACTAGTGTGTAGACCTTCCTACCTAGACTGTGAACTGGCATAAGACCAAAAAGATCCATATGCAAGAGGTATAAGCACCTCACAGAATCCTTGTTTTCAAGGCTTTGAAATGAGGTTTTTGTCTGCTTGCCCTTTTGACAAGCTGAGCATACCCCTTCCTTTATACACTTAACTTGAGGCCCATTCCTCACTAGTTCTTTACTAAAGAGTTGGCCAATTGTCTTGTAGTTTAGATGAGCCAATCTCTTGTGCCACTTAACACAATGAGAAGCATTGTCATCAGCTACAAGACAAATGGGGGATGCCTTATTCTCACATTCAAAATTAAGGCAATACACATTTCTCTTCCTATACCCAGTCAATATGATCTCTTGATCACTTGACCTTTTGATATGACATCCATCCTTACCAAATGAAATGTCATATCCTAGATCACTCAGCTGGCTTATGCTTATTAGATTATGTTTCAAACCTTTTACATAGGCCACTTGGGTGATAGTAATTAGGTTTGAAGAGATGTTACCAAATCCTTTGATGACTCCTTTTTCAGATCCACCAAAGATCACTTTATGTCCATCTTTGACGGATGAATACTCCTTCAGCAGCCCCTTTGTTCCAGTCATGTGCCTGGAACAACCACTATCCAAGTACCATATAGGGGCATGGTAACTTGGATTCACCTGCAATACAGAATTACTTACCCTTAGAACCCAAGTAAGTCTTGGGTCCTTGGTTCAGGTTAGCCTTAATAAAGTTATCATAACCTCTTCTAACAGGTAGACTCTTATTCTTTATAACACTTGTGTTATACCAGCAGTCCAATGCAAAATGACCCCTCTTGCCACAGCACCAACATTCAAACTTATTGTATCTAGATCTAGATACATCCTTGTCAGAAGCATTTCTGTTCATTGCTGGTGCTGTTGCAACTTCTCCTACTGGTTTCTTAAAACCATAGGGCTTATGACCATAGGTAGGCCTGCTTGCCTTAACACCCTTGTTCTTCAGAACATTTGTCTTGATATGATCCTGAATGTCTTCATGATCATATATGTTAGAAGGCACTTTCTCCTTACCAAACCTTATGGGGACTGAAAGGTTTAGTGGCTGAATAGGGCTTTGCCTTTCCTCTTGAATCTGCCAGCCCTGGAGTTACCCTTAAATCCTAATCCAGCCTTACCCTTCTGAGTGACAAATTCATCTATCAAGGGTAAGACAGATTTTGGCTTAGAGTAACTAGCCACTAAATCCCTTTCAATTCTAAGTCTGTCCTCCAGACTCTTTACTTGATCATTAGTATAATTAATTGTGCCCATCTGAATAATAGTTATATTCTTCAGCTTGGCAATTTCATTTAATTTTTGATCAAGGACTTTTTCTAACTCAGTTGTTGCTACCCTTAGTTCAGCAATTTCCTGAGCCTGAGTTTTAACCAGGTTCTTGCTTTTCTTAAGGGCCTGCAACAAGTCCCCATACTTGTCTATCAATTGATAGACATCTCCTTCAGATCCAGATGCATCTTCATCACTTGATGCAGATGTAGCTGATTCTTCACTTGTACTACAAACATATGTACTGGAAGGACAGTTTACCTCATTAGGACCAGACTGATTCTGGCATAGGTCCTCTTCTGATCTAGTCATCAAACCCATGCATTGATGTTCATTGATGGAGTCTAGCAACTGCATAAACTCCTCTTCCTCAGATGCAGCATATAATCCAATATATGCTTCAGCTTCAGATCCTGATTCTGAAGTTGACTGGTCTGACAGACTTTTATCTTTCTTTGCTACAAAGGATTTCTCCTTCTTGCCTTTCTGATAAGTCTTCTTCTTTTCTGAAGATTCCTTCCTTTTGTCAGGACAATCAGCCACTACATGTCCAGGCCTATTGCAACAATAGCAGACAATCTTTGAAGTAGTGGCTTTGCTGGGCTTTGACCTGCTTTTCTCTTTCCTAGATGACCTTCTTTTCTGATAATAGTCATCTACTTGCTGTGATGAGGAAGGCCTAGACTTCCATTGCTTCTTTTTCAAGAACCTTTGAAATTGCCTAGTGAATGCAGCAAAGTCTGCATCTGAATCACTGCTGACTGAACCCTTATCTGAATTTTCAGAACTACCTTCTTCAACTTCCTTAGGAGGAGATGGTGATTTCCTCCTATTCTTTCTGGTGGCTTCAGCATTAAATGCCACAGTCTTTTCTCTATGCTCTCCTCTTGAGTTTCTTTCCTCCTCCTTCCTTACCATAAGTTGCATTTCATAGGATAGCAACTTTCCAAACAGAGTTGGAGGAGATATCTCTGCCAATTTTGCCACTTCTCTTATGGCACAGATCTTTGTATCCCAATCCTTTGATAAGGATCTTAAGAATTTGTCATTCAGTTCATAGGTACTGAAGACTCTTCCATAGGAAATTAGCTCATTCACAATTCTATAGAATTTCTTATAGCACTCAGTTATGCTATCAGATTTTCCTTGTCTAAAACTTTCATACTCCTGATTTAGCATAGATTTTCTGTCCAGCCTTACTTCTTCTGATCCCTCCATGTAGACAATCAATGTGTCCCACATCTCCTTGGAGGTCTTGCAGTGAATCAGATTCTGAAATGTTGAATCATCTATGGCACTGACAATGATGTTCTGTGCCCTTTTGTCCATGGTTGCCAAGATGATTTCATCCTTGGTCATTTCAGAATAAGTCTTTGGTGTTTGGATATTTGCATCAAGAACAGATATCTTCATTGGTATGAAGGGGCCTTCCTGTACTGTGATGTAAATCCTTGGGTCAGATGCTTCCATAAACAATCTGACTCTTTCTTTCCAGATCCCAAAGATTTCCTTCTTGCATATGGGTAATTTCATTGACCCTAGCTCCTTATGATTCTCTCCAGAACCCATCTTCTTGATTCTTGAATCTGCCTATCAGATCTACCTCAGACTGTTAAGTCCTTTTTGAGGAACCTCCCTCTGATACCACTTGATAGTTTCACTTCCAAGATAACCTAAACACCTAGAGGGGGGGGGGGTGAATAGGTTCAACTTATTTTTCTAAAACTTCTAGGCAAAATTCAATTCAATAACTAATATAATAAACACAACAATCACAGAAAACAAAACATCACAGATTGCACTATGTTTTATAGTGGTTCCCCAAGGTCTGGGTACATCCACTTTCCCCCTTCACCTATCTAGCAGTATGCTAGATTCGGCCAAACTTCCACTTATCTCAGATCAATAGATCTTACAACTCAGAACCCAACTGGTTCCTACAACTCAGGCACAACTGCCCTACCTCAGCCTTGCCCCAAGGCCTACAACTCAGAGAATATCCTTCTCCTACACTCAGGCAATCAGCCCTACCACTCAGAGTTCAACACTCCTACACTCAGCCTTTATAACATAGGCTTACAACTCAGATCTGTATAAACAGATCCTACAGAAATATAGAAAAGATTGTTTTAATCGTCTTGCCAAAGTTGAGAGAGAAAAGGCAATGACAATTCTTGATCAGCTGATGCAATCAACTGTTTCTTAGCCTTCTTCAAAGCTTCTTGAAAATGTACTTAGCTGAGTTGATTCCAAACAGCTTCTTGAGAATCCACTGGTGGATTCTTTCTTCTTCTTCAAATTCTGACTTGATCTCTCTCTATCCAGAACTTTGAATGATTCTTCTGAATTCTGATTAGAACTCTTCTTGGATCTATCCTTAGATAGTCTTCTTAGATCTCCCGGAGAAGATCTTCTTAAGTGCCTAGCACTTTCTTGAAATGAGTAGAATTGTAATCCTTCTCCACTTTCTGATCCAATGTATTTCAAAGGGTCAGTTCTATATGTTGTTGATTGTTGTCTTCTCCTTCTGAATCTGTCTATTTATAGACATTCTTCATGGTAACCGGCTGATCCGGTTTCTAACCGTTTTCTGACAAGTCTGACAACTTCAGTTAACTGGTGATAACCCACAACTGTCAAGTCTTCAAACAAGTCCTGTGCCTTAGCGTTGAAACAGTCTGTCAGAAAGTGTCGAGACCATCTGTCTATTTGTGTCGACACAATTGACTTTGGTGTCGACACTGCCTTCAGTGATGTCGACTAAATTGCCTTTGTGTCGACACATCTTCTTCTGAAAGTAACTTGGTCTTTGACTCTGCAGTGTGTCGACACAAGTCCTGTGTGTCGACACAGTTGTTGTAGAATCATAACTTTAGTAAGTGTTGACTTAGCCTTCAGGTGTCGACACATTCATTTTTTAGCTTTGCTATAATGTGTCGACTTAATCACTATGTGTCGACACATTCTGCTGGTGTCGACAAACTTGTGGTCGACTATTTTCTTCTGTGTCGACATATTCAGATGATGTCGACAAACTTGAGATCGACTATACTCTTCAGTGTCGACACATTCTCCCAATGTTGAGGTCGACGTTTTTCTTCTGTGTCGACACAATTTCCCAGTGTTGTGTCGACTTACTTCTTCTGTGTCGACACAATTTCCCAGTGTTGTGTCGACTTACTTCTTCTGTGTCGACACTTTTTCCCAGTGTTGTTGTAGACTATGTTATGTGTCGACACTTTTTCCCAGAGTAGTGTCGACTTACACCTTCTGTGTCGACACACTTTCCCAGTGTTGTGTCGACAACTTTCTTCTATGTGACGACACATGTTCCTTTGTGTCGACACTTGGACTTAGAATTTTTTTCTGTAAACTTTAACAATTCTTTACCTGCACATGTCAACTCAAAACAACATCAAATACAACATGATGTATATCATTGAGCTAGGTTGGGCTTCTTCAAATCAGGTACACATTTTCCAATGTACCCAACAGATTATACACTTTCTCTCTGAGAAGTTTTATTTCCTTCTCAGATTGAATCAAATCATTGCATAAAATTTTAAAATCTTCTTTAAAATATTCTGAAGAGAAATCAAATGAAGAGATAACTTGATCCTCTTCTGACTCTGCTTCAGATTCTTCATCATAGCTGTTGTAAGATGCATTGTCTGCTATCAAGCAGAATTCTCTTGCTCTTGTTTCTTCTTCATCTTCAGTTGCACATGATGAAGCATCAGAATCATTCCAAGTATTAGCATCATATTTTCTCTTTTTAGCTGATCCAACAGCCATTGCTGTGAGAGAGTCCCATATTTCTTTTGCTGAAATACATTCTGCAACTCCTTCAAAAATGTCATTAGACATTGATTGAGCAAGAATGTTCATTGCTTGTGCACCAGCCATCTTTAGTAATTTTTGGGCTTCCGAGTCTGCAGATAGAGTAGGGGTACCTGACAAAATAGAGTTGTAAATAGCTTCATCAATAGAATTCATAAACAGCCTAATCCTTGTCTTCCATAGTGCAAGCTTATCCAGATTGCACTTAGGAGATCCAGTGCTTGAACATTCTTCATTTTGAGGCATGAAAAACTCTTAAGAAATAAAAGATCTATCAGATCGTTTTGATTCAGGTGTTAGCATGTACAACCAAAGAATCCCCTCTGATACCAATTGAAAGATAAGAGATAGATCTTAACTTTCTTCTAATCTAGAGTTAATATATAAAAAGTCGCAGCACAAAGAAAAAGAAGAAAAAAGCAAGCACACAGACGACACAAGAATTACAGTGGTTCCCCAATCAACCTGGATACGTCCACTCTTCTACTACCCTGGTAGGAATCCACTAACAGGTTTTGATCAGGTGACTGCCACCTTTGAGCTTTTGATCAGGTGCTCAAAAACCAATCTCAAGTCTTTTAATCAGGAGACTTGCAACCAAGCTAACTTTTGAAGCGAGTTAAAATCCTGTACAGTGGGATGAGAAAGAAAGTGATGTTAGTCTTCTCTATTCTCAAAAGCAAAACTTTGAGAAGACTTTGTGTGGATTCCAGATCTTGTCAAAGCTCCCCCTGAGATGTAGAGTTGTTCAGGAAATAGAAGTTTTGCTTCAGGAGTGTGTAAGTCTTCAGATTTGATGTTGCTCTCCAGCAAGCTTCTAGACTGATATGGTAGTTGTTGTCTCTTGAAAAGCCTAGAGCAGATGATGAAGAACACTATATGAAAGAAAACTGTGTTGTGTTCTTCAGAATCTCTATTCTGACTATGTCATTGTTTTGTAGTCAGTCACTTCTTCTATGTCTGAAAAACCTCCAATTTGAATATATTCCCCCTAGCCGTATTCAAACATTTGAATTAACTTTGACTTTAATGGCTGACTCATTTCCGAGAAGGGAAAGAGCCTTGGGAGTTAATTAGCTTTTAATCCATATTTAATGCTCCCCTTCAACGGCTATATTCAAACGAGAATATATGGTATTAAATCTGAGAATCATAAAGCCTCAATCAGCTATTCGTCGACCTCAGCTCAGAGATCATCGACCTGAATAATCTTTGCGTCGAGCTGAGATTCTGTCTTGAGATCAGCGATCGTCGACCAGAGCTTGGAGATTGTCGAGCTTAACTCAGATATAGAACTCTGAGTTTTGTCGACCTGAGTTCGACGTTCGTCAAACGCAGCTTGAAGTTTGTCGAGCTCAATTCCTGCCTTTGTCAAAACTGATTTTTGCATGATTTCTCTGGAGTTCTTTTGATGCAGACCTAGAAATAATCCTATGACCCTGACTATACATTTTGGGTCAATCTAAAAACATCCTAATAGTATTCCTTGCCCAAATCCAAACTAGGGTTCCAACAATCTCCCCCTATTTGGGTGAGGATACTATTTACACAAAAAGAAAAACTAAGCAAGTTTGAAATAGGTGCTTTGAAACATAAAAATAAACAACAACAAAGTTTTTGAAACATAAAAATAAACAACAAAGTTTTCTGATAGCAATTGAAAGATAGGGGATAGATCTTAACTTTCTTCTAATCTAGAGTTAATATATAAAAAGTCGCAGCACAAAGATAACTGAGGAAGGAAAAAGCAAGCACACGGACGACACAAGGATTATAGTGGTTCCCCAATCAACCTGGGTACGTCCACTCTTCTACTACCCTGGTAGGAATCCACTAACAGGTTTTGATCAGGTGACTGCCACCTTTGAGCATTTGATCAGGTGCTCAAAAACCAATCTCAAGTCTTTTGATCAGAAGACTTGCAACCAAGCTAACTTTTGAAGGGAGTTAAAACCCTATACAGTGGGGTGGGAAAGAAAGTGATGTTAGTCTTCTTTATTCTCAAAAGTAACTTTGAGAAGACTTTGTGTGGATTCCAGATCTTGTCAAAGCTCCCCCTGAGATGTAGAGTTGTTCAGGAAATGGAAGCTTTGCTTCAGGAGTGTGTAGGTCTTCAGAATTGATGTTGCTCTCCAACAAGCTTCTAGACTGATATGGTATTTCTTGTCTCTTGAAAAGCCTGGAGCAGATGAAGAAGAACACTATATGAAAGAAAGCTGTGTTGTATTCTTCAGAATCTCTATTCTGACTATGTCATTGTTTTAACTTAGCCGTATTCAAACATTTGAATTAACTTTGACTTTAATGGCTGACTCATTTCCGAGAAGGGAAAGAGCCTTGGGAGTTAATTAGCTTTTAATCCATATTTAATGCTCCCCTTCAACGGCTATATTTAAACGAGAATATATGGTATTAAATCTGAGAATCATAAAGCCTCCAATTAAGGTCTTAATTAATTCTGCCAGCTGTAAATAAATCTGTCTGAAAAACTACACAGGAAATCGTCGACCTCAGTCTGCTATTCGTCGACCTCACCTCAGAGATCGTCGACCTGAATAATCTTTGCGTCGAGCTGAGATTCTGTCTTGAGATCAGCGATCGTCGACCGGAGCTCGGAGATCGTCGAGCTCAACTCAGAGATAGAACTCTGAGTTTTGTCGACCTGAGTTCGACGTTCGTCGAACGCAGCTTGAAGTTTGTCGAGCTCAATTCCTGCCTTTGTCAAAACTGATTTTTGCATGATTTCTCAGGAGTTCTTTTGAGGAAGACCTAGAAATAATCCTATGACCCTGACTATATATTTTGGGTCAATCTAAAAACATCATAATAGTTTTCCTTGTCCAAATCCAAACTAGGGTTCCAACACTCCCCTGCAAGCTGGAGCGTACAAGTCGTAGGCACCAACCTTGGACAAGAATTGATAGTAGAGACGTCGTGGTAAGGCCTTGAAGAGGATGTCAGCAACTTGCTGAGCAGCAGGAACATGTGCTAACTCTATCTTCTTCAACTGAACCTTCTCCCGAATGAAATGACAGTCAACTTCAATATGTTTTGTCTGTTCATGGAAGACCAGATTCTTGACAATGTGTATAACAGCTTGACTGTCGCAAAGTAAAGTGGCAGTTGAGGAGAGCTTGACTCCTAGATCATCAAGGACACCCTCAAGCCATGTGAGCTTAGACACAACTGCTGCCATTGATCGATACTCGGCCTCAGCAGATGAGCGAGCAACCACATACTGTTTCTTGCTGCGTCATGTAATAAGATATCCTTCAACATAAGTGCAGTATCCACTTGTGGAACGACGGTCATCCAACGAGCCAACATAATCAGAATCAGAGTATGCAATTAGAGATAAGGGAGACAAAGAGGGCATGTATACAAGTTCTTGTCCAGGAGCAGTCTTCAAGTATCGAATAATACGCTCGACTTCCTGAAGACGAGAGATACGTGACACATGCATGAATCGATTGACAACTCCAACAACAAATGATATATCAGGTCTCGTAACAGTGAGATATATCAGCTTTCCCACAAGGCGACGATAATACTCTGGATTCAGAAGGAGCAAATCAGAGTCTGAGGCATGGGCACAAAGCTTGTGATTGATATCCATGGGAGTATCAGCAGGCTTGCATCCAGAATAGCCGCATCATAAAGTAAGTCAAAGACAATACTTTCTTTAAGATAACACAAGCCCATCAGGTCTCCGAGCCACTTCGAGACCAAGAGAATATCGAAGGATTCTCAGGTCCTTTGTTTGAAACACAGTTGCCGGATGCTGTTTGATCATCCGTATTCCTGGAAGATCGTCTTCTGTAATCAAAATATCATCCACATATACCAATAGAATCACTGTGCCTGTTGGAAGATGATGAGTGAACAGAGAGAAGTCGGCCGAGCTTCGAGTGAACCCAACAACACTAACAGTTTTACTAAATTTATCAAACTATGCCCGAGGAGATTGTTTGAGACCATAAAGAGACTTCTTCAGACAACAGACAAGAGACTCCCCCGTGGTCTCAAACCTGGGAGGTTGCTGCATATAAACGGTCTCCCCATTAAGAGAAGCATTTTTGACATCCAGTTGGTGCAATGCCCAATGGCGGTGAACAATGAGGGAGATGAACACACGAACACTATTAAGTTTAGCGACTGGAGAAAAAGTCTCATCATAATCCAGACTTTGTTGTTGAGTGAAACCGCAAGCTACGAGACAAGCTTTCAAATGGTGAACCGTCCCATCCGGACCCTGTTTGACGACAAACACCCACTTACATCCCACACAAGATTGTCCAGGAGGAAGCGAGACCAGATCCCACGTATGGTTTGCCGAAAGAGCAGACATTTCCTAGTTCATAGCCATCCGCCATCTGGGATATTGGAGAGCATCCTGTACAGAATTAGGGGTGGAAATAGAGGATAAAGAAAGAGCACTTTGTCAGAGTTTCGGAGAGAGGGGGTGAAAAGAGACAGTTTGCCATCGGGTGGGCAGTGGAACCTGTTGCCGGATCCGCAGGCTGCAAAACATCATTAGTGGAGGGAATCTCCCGTAGGATAGTAGACGAAGAAGGACGTCGAGTGTACACACGGATGATAGGTGGTTTAGGTGGGATTAGTATGGGAAGGAGAGGTGGAAGGTTTGAATGAACAGGGATAGCAGGCCGCAGAAGAGATGACAGAAGTGGAGAATCAGCTGGTTGAGAGTAATATGACTGATCTTTGAGGAAGGTGACATAGCCAGAAGTAACAACCTTGCGATCCTTGAGACAAAAGCAAACGTAGCCCTTCTGAGTCCGAGAGTAACCCACAAACATATATTTAGTGGAACGTGGAGCAAGTTTGTCAGTGGACCGACCAAGATGATGAACAAAGCACACATAGACAAACACGCGAAGGGTTATGGAGAAAGGAAGTTTGGAGGGAAAAAGAAGATTGAAGGGAACCGTAAAATTGAGAATAGAGGAAGACATGCAGTTAATAATAGTGCAGGTGGTAGAAACCGCAAAATTCCAATACTGTTTGAGAACATTCATTTGAATCATAAGAGAGCGGGTGACCTCTAGAAGGTGACGATTCTTGCGTTCAACAACGCCATTTTGTTGAGGGGTATATGCACAGGAGGTTTGATGGATTATCCCGAACTCAAACACATAGGTGTGCACAGGAATGATTAGTGTATTCACGAGCATTATCAGTGCGTAGGATTTTAATTGTAGTGGAAAAGTAGTTGCGAGTTTCAATGAAAAAAGTACGGAATACACCAGATAATTAAGAGCGGTCACGAAGGAGATACAACCATGTCACCTAAGAGTAGTAATCTACAAATGTGAAAAAGTAGCGATATGCAAAAACACTAGCAATTTTGTAGGGTCCCCAAATATCGGAGTGTACTAGATCAAAGGGAGCAGGACTCCGAGTAGTATGTGGTGAGAACGTAGAACGATGATGTTTCCCATAGATACAAGACTCACACGTGAACTCTTGGAAGGACACTTCGGGGAGAGATTTTCTGAGTATGTTTAGAGGAGCATGACCAGGACGTCGATGCCAATTAACAGAGCTAATAGAGGACAACACCGTTGGAGGAGAGGAGTCAAGGATATAGATACCATTCGACAGATGCCCTTTTCCGATGATAGTTTGCGTCTTACGATCCTGCACAACACACAAGTTGGAAGAAAAAATTGCATCACAATCAAGATCAGTACTGAGACGATCAATAGAGAGAAGGTTGAAAGGAGAGCCCGAAACATGAAGGACAGAGCGAAAAGTGATGGAGGGAGTAGGTGAATATCTGCCACGCCAGAAACGGGAATGGTGTCCCCACTAGCAATAATGATGAACTTGGGATGCACAAAGTTCAAATATTGTGGTGGTTTCCGTGAGGTAATGTGGTGAGAGGCCCCGAAATCCAATATCCAGGATGAGCTATGAGCAAGGCAGGAGGTACCACCATCGAAAATAGACACCATAGAGCCCGGAGGACAGCTGAACATCTTGCAAGGAACAGTCCGCAGCGGGCACAAGCAACGACTATGAGACAGTCCGCAACGGTCATGGTGACAACGCACCAGCGATAAGAAAGGCCACGACCAGCGCGGTAAGAAACAGTCTTCAGTGGTCGCGGTGACAACTCACCAATGGCAAGAAAGGCCACGACCAGCGGATAGAAGAGAGCCCGTAGCGGATAGAAACAAGCCGCGGCGGTTAGAGGCAGTCCGCACCAAGATCAAAAACGGCGAACAAGAACCAGATCGTGCGGTTAGAAGCAAACCGCAACAAGATCGGTAGAAGCAATCCGCGCGAACAGCCAAGTCGAGCCGAGACCGTGCGGTTAGAGGCAGACCACACCAAGATCAAAAACGACGAACAGGCACCAGATCGTGCGGTTAGAAGCAAACCGCAACAAGATCGGTAGAAGCAGTCCACGCAAACAGCCAAGTCGAGCCGAGAAGCGTGTAGCGACAAGGCAGACGACATGAGAAGAGCGGCAAGGCAAGAAAGAACTCCTTGCGACAAGAAGGAGACCGCGCAACAAGGAGAGAACTTGAGGCCAGAGACAGGTCGCAGCGGGAAAGAACTCTATGCGACAAGAGCGATAAGATTCCTTGCGACAAGAGCGATAAGATTTCTTGCGACAAGGAGACCGCACGGCAAGGAAAGAGGCCGCAACGATAAGACCGAGAAGAGGTCGTGGGACAAGAAGAGAAAGGTGGTCGCGACGGATAAAGACAGGTCGCGGTGGGTAGAACTTGAGGCCAGACGGTTAGATCTAACCACGGGAAGAGGGGAAGCCGCAGCAGGTAGAGAGCATCCCATGGTGGTTAAGAAAATCTAACCGCACGGGAGTGGGGTCCACGTGCCAGAGAGATGAAGGCTATAAAAAAGCGTAGAAGAGAAAGAGGAGGTGGATCCACGGGAGAGGAGGCGGTTAGAAAAGAAGGAAGCCCCAAAACAATGCGATTAGGCAGTAAAACAGGCCGCCCGGTAAACAGGACTAGGCGGTTAGGGAAAAAACAGGCCGGACCGTTTGGCTCTGATACCATGTAGAGAAAGGTCCAAACCTTGTATATACTTCTTGAATGCCAAAAAACAAGTATGAGTACAAATATATAGGAGAGAGGAGAGTAAGATCTAGCTATACAAATAATGTGGGACTAAACACAAAATCCTACACGGGCCAAGTTAATGGGCCAATACATTATTTTTCATAGTATTCTCTAACAGTAGTTAAAATATATTAGATAAATGCGCTTGAGATAAAAATAGTAACTGAATATATTAGATAAATGCGATTGAGATAGAAATAGCAATTAAAATATATTAGGTAAATGTGCATGAGATAGCAATATTAGAAGCTCAACCCAAAATTTATCATGACTCAAACATCACTAATCAATAAAAAACAATTATCTGAAACTCCACTATATATTTACCTGCATGATCACACCTGCTACGGCAACTGCACATTGCGCAGCTTCGGCCCACGACTGCATCTCCTGGTGCAAATCACATAGATTCAGCAGCCATACTATGTGAAGATCCGGAACAGGTGCGTAAGCCATGGCCAATCTGTGAAAGCTCTCTGCAGCAGCATACCTGTCTACAGTCATCGCAGGCCCCTGAAAATTTTTGATGCATATCTTTTCAACATCCACATGGAGATCTAGAAAGGAAAAAATTCTAACAAAAAGGAAAAGAGGAAGGTATACTCGTGAAAACCAGAAGAAAGCAAATGAATGTGATACTACGGAAATAAATGAGTCATACAAAGCTAAGAAATCATTTTTGAAAAATGAAATTAACAAACATTAGCAAACATTCTTGGAGATGCGGAGTCTGATCGTACTGTTGATTTATCCACTGCTCTTCGCAGATCCAACTCCGTGCCGAGTTTCTGGGGTGGTCGGGGGCAGCACCCCTGAAGCATTTTTTGGGCAGGAATATTTATGTAATTTTATCATTACGGTAGCTCTAGACTTCAAATTTAAAAGAGCTTCCTTGCTTCTCGTTTCTGTAACTGAAAAATCAAAGAAAAAATGGAGAAACACTAGTGCGGCCAATGAATGTAGGTCGAATCACGTAAATCTGTGTGTTTGCTGTGTTGCTTTTTTGTTTTTTCTTCATTGCTTTCGATCCCTTCGTTCCTACATCATAATTTTTTTTACAATATGTGAACATAAAATAATTTCCTTTGATCAGGTGATAAATCTCTTCAATTCTCCAATAAAAAACTAGAACTTTTTTTATTTGCTTCTTTATATAAGCATGATCTCCATTTTTATACTTGCATGAGCAAAGTTAACTGAAAGGCAAGAAAGAACAGAGGATTAGTAGAACAAAAGTAAGTTTATAATACACTATTATAGCTGTGCTATAAATGATTATCCTTCTATAAAAATAGAAAAAAAAGTAACACTAAGGTGATAGATTTAAAAATTCGGATCAAATATACAGAAGAAAGTGGATAGAAATGAGCATGTAATTTCTCAGGTCAAGGCTGAGTGGTTATTGTTAACGAAAGACATGAAAAAAGGCCCATTATTGAGGCCCAAATTGGAGCCCATGTATAATCTAGTTTATTCCCCCATCATTAGATTGAGAATTCTCCTCCCTCTCTCTTCCTATATAAATGTACTCACACTTGTATTATAGTATTGGAGAAATAATAAAATACGTTTATTTTTCTCTCTCCTGTTAATTTCTACATGGTATCGTAATTTCTCCATGGTATCAGAGTGACCGGTCCTATACATATGTTCAACATCTCGCGCCCATTAGACATGTAGTCTGACGGTCTTCCTGGCCTCTTGCGGCCTCCTGCTTTCCATCTGCACCCTGCGACCTCTTCTTTGCCTTGCAGACTCCCTATTTCTATCCACAGCTTTCTCCCTCCCGTGGTTCCACCCCTCCTCCCCTCTCCTTCCTGGTTTTATAGCTTTGCCTTTGATTAGTGGGGCCCGGTATCTCTTTAACCGCTGCGGTCTGATTTGTAGGGATTCTCGATTGCCTCCGCAGTCTTCTTCTTGCCTCCGCGGTATCTTCTCGATACCCGCCACAGTCCTCTTCTCGATTGCCGCCGCGGTATCTCTTTAACCGTCGCAGTCCTCAATTCCATGGACACTGAGCCATATCAGATGACCATGTATCATGAGACGACCAAAGCTATGTGGGAGGAACTCCACTCCCTCTACTCTGGCAAGGACAACCTCCAACATCTGTTCTACATCATCGCCGACTTTCAAACGCTTGAACCAGGTGCCATAGGTGACTTGACCTCCTTTGTTGCGAAAGCCAAGGCTCTTTTTGAGGCAAGGATACATCAGCCTCCCACGATGGAACTAGCTGCACAACGGGCCCATAAGGAAGTAGTTGAGATTACCATGACGATGGCCCGTGTTCCATCCCATCTTCACGGTGTTCGGGCTCAGATTCTTTCGTCTCCTACAACTCCCTCCTTGTCATATGTTTGCTCTATGCTCTTAAAGGTAACACCGCCACCAGATGCGCCTGGAAATCTCTCTCCGACCCTCTTCCAGCAGCCCCTGTTTACTCCCAGATCTCATGGTCCTTCAACACGTGGCAGTCGCACCACTTCTTGGGAACGGGGGCGTGTTGGGCGGCCTCCTTTTAAGTGTACTCATTGCAACCAGGATGGTCATCTTGAGTCCACCTGCTATCGCAAGCATGGTTTGCCTCCACATCTCACAGCTTCTGCAATAGCTAATAGTCCCTCCACCCGTGAAGACATCGATGCTCTGCGCACTCAGCTCCAACATCTCCAAGAAGTGATCAGTTGCTCATCCGAGTCTGTTGCGTCGATCTCCAATGAAGGTACATCTTGTCTCTCCTGTAGCTCCCACTGAATTGTGGACTCGGGGTCACACACCATATTACTCTGCTGAAACTGTCTCAGTACTTGCAATCCACGTAGCCCAGGTTCATCACTGTGGCCAATGGAGATACCACCCCTGTTTCTGGAACTGCGGATGCGCCTCTCACACCAACCCTTTCTCTATCCTCAGTCCTTCATGTTCCGGGATCACCTTTTAACTTGCTTTCTGTTAGCCGTCTTACTCAGAAACTTGATTATTCTGTCACTTTCTCACCTTCCTCCTTCATTGTGCAGGATCGAGAAACACAAAGTATCATTGGTAAGGGGTGGTTGTCTAATGGGCTCTACCTCTTGGATGTTTCACCTACTGTTCTCTCCTCAGTCTCTACTGTTGATTGACATCGTCGTCTTGGGCATGCTTCCCTTCCGATTCTCAAGAAAGCTCTTCCCGATGTTTCCCTTTCTGAGCTTACTTGTGAATCTTGTATCTTTGGAAAACAAACACCGTGTATCTTTCAGTCCTACTTGTACTCGGATCGATGCTCCTTTTCTTTAATGCATTTTGATATTTGGGATCCGTATAAAATCTCCTGTATTTATGGTTATCACTACTTTATTACTTTTATTGATGACTAATTGTGCATAATCTGTTTTTATTTACTTAACGATCATGCTGAAATCACCTCAATCTTTCGTATTTTTGTTACCGATACTCGAACTCAGTTCTCCACTACCATGAAAGTTCTGCGCACCGAGAATGCACATGAATATACCGTCCGTACCTTCTCAAATCTTTGTACCGAGTTTGGTATTATTCATCAAACCTAGTGCGCTTATGCCCCCGTTTTCTCTGTCATCTCGTGTTTTTGGGTGTACCTGTTACGTCCATAATTTTGGTCTGCCTACTGACAAGTTTGGTACTCGCGCTACCAAATTTATGTTTGTTGGCTATTCTCACACTCAGAAGGGTTATGCGTGTTACTCCCAGAAGATAACAAACTGGTTGTTTCAGCTGAGGTAACATTTCTCGAGGACCAACCATTTCACTCATCTTCTTCAGCTCCTCTTCCCCTCTACCTCGTCCTACCGTTCTTGTCACGTCTCCTCTACCCCCAATTATTCCCACACCAACTAAGCCACCAGTTCAACCTAAACCATCCCTCCACGTATACACTCGTCATCCTCCCAAATCTGATGGCCTACAACAGCTACCCTCTACCGGCGCTATCTCGCGGCCTGACGATACTGCATCCACCTCTATAGCTCATCCTTTGGCAAATTATAATCTCTGATAGAGAAACGTTTCTCATTAGATTTTGGAAATTGGTGCAAAAAAAGTCTGGGAACCAAGTTGTTACATAGCAATGCTTTTCACCCACAGATCGATTGTCAATCATAGTGAACAATTCAAATGTTAGAAGAACGATTAAGGACATTCGTTCTGGATCTCAAAGGATCATGGAAGAAATATTTATCCTTGGTGAAATTTTCATATAACAATAGTTATCAGTCCATCATACAATTGACAAAGTTTGAAGCTTTGTATGAGTGGAGGTGTCGAACTCCTCTAATTTGGGCTGAAGATGGATACAATGTACGAGAAAATTGCACTCGTACAAAAAAGGTTGAAAATAGCTCAAAATAGACAACAAAAGTATTACAACGCCAGACACCGAAGAGTAGAGTTTAATGTGGGCGACATGGTATGTCTAAATGTAAAGCCTTTAAAGGCACTTCACAGCTCCGAAGAATTGGAAAGCTTAGTACAAGATACGTAATGTCATTCCTAATCACTGAAAGGATTGGAGAAGTAGCATATCGATTGACATTATCTTCATGATGTGTTTCACGTATCTTCCCTGAGAAAATAAATGGTTGATCCAGACAAGATAGTTTCTGTTGAAGGAGCTCAAAACCTGTATGTATTGCTTGTATATCTGAATACAAAGAGAGAATACATATATATAGGAGAGAGAAGGAGAGAAGATATCCTATACATGATGTGGGACTACAGGAAGAGAAGAAGAAAACAATAAATAATGGGCCCAATAATGGGCTAATTACATGGGCTTTTCTAACACTCCCCCGCAAGCTGGAGCGTACAAATCGTACGCACCAAGCTTGGACAAGCACTGGTAGAAGAGTGAACTGGGAAGAGCCTTAGTGAGCACATCCGCAACCTGTTCTGTCCCGGGAACATGCTTTAGGTCGATCTTCTTCATTTGGACTTTTTCTCTGATGAAATGACAGTCAACTTCAATATGTTTAGTCCTCTCATGGAATACCGGGTTTTTGGCAATATGTATAGCCGCTTGACTATCACAGAAGAGGAGAGCAGGAGAATGGAGTATTACACCAAGATCGGTAAGAAGACTTTCCAGCCACGTTAGTTCAGACACAACTGAAGCCATTGCCCGATATTCGGCCTCTGCAGATGATCTAGCAACCACTGCTTGTTTCTTGCTCCGCCAGGTAATCAAATGTCCTCCAAAATATGTGCAGAATCCACTTGTTGACCGACGATCATCAAGAGACCCAGCGTAATCAGCATCTGAGTAGGCAACCAAAGTAGGAGCTGTAGGTGATGGTTTGTAAACTAAACCTTGACCAAGAGCCGTTTTGAGATATCTTAGAATGCGTTCCACGGCGTGAAGATGAGATTTTCTCGGGGAATGCATATACTGGCTAACTATACCAACCGCGAAAGAGATGTCCGGTCTTGTTACCGTGAGGTAGATCAATTTGCCAACTAGACGGCGATAGTACTCAGGATTCTCGAGTAAGAGATCTAAATCAGAGGCCTGAGTGCATAATTTGTGATCCACATCCATTGGAGTATTGATCGGCTTACACCCAGAGTAACCTGCGTCATGAAGGAGGTCGAGACAATACTTCCGCTGTGAGAGGACGAGACCATCTGGCCGTCTAGCAACCTCTAGACCCAAAAAATACCGGAGGGGCCCCAGGTCCTTTGTTTGAAAAACTGTACCAAGATGTTGTTTGACCTCCTGTATTCCTTTTGAATCATCTCCCGTGATTATGATGTCATCAACATACACTAACAGCAGTACCGTCCCAGCAGTGCGGTGGCGACTGAACATAGAGAAGTCTGCTGTACTGCGAGTAAAGCCAACCTCCCGAAGGGCCTTACTGAATCGGTCAAACCATGCCCGTGGTGACTGTTTGAGGCCATACAGAGCTTTCTTAAGGCGACACACCCGAGACTCCCCCGTGGTCTCAAACCCGGGAGGTTGCAGCATATAAATCGTCTCCTGCAGGTCGCCATTTAGGAAGTCATTTTTAATGTCGAGTTGTAGAAGGGGCCATCGGCGATGGACAGCGACGGAGATCAGAACCCGAACGGTGTTGAGTTTGGCAACGGGAGAGAAGGTTTCCTCATAGTCCAGCCCTTGTTGTTGGGTGAAGCCCCTGGCGACCAATCTAGCTTTCAGACGGTCAATAGTCCCATCAGCTGCATGTTTGACGACGAAAACCCATTTGCACCCAACCGGAGACTGTCCGAGAGGAAGAGGGACAAGAGTCCAGGTCTGGTTGGCCCAGAGGGCCGTCATTTCCTCCTCCATGGCAGCTTTCCAGCCAGGATGTTGAAATGCCTCCTGCACAGAGTTAGGAACCGAAATGGAGGAAAGAGAAGTTGCAAAAGTATGCAATTTGGGAGAGAGGCGATGCAGAGAGACATAGTTCGCTAGAGGATGAGCGGTGGAGGGAGATACCTGATCGGCCAAGCGCGGTGTATCCAAGGATGAGGCCGACTGCAGAGGGGTAGCGGAGCGAGGAGGATGTCGGCGGGTATAAACTTGGATAACAGGAGGTTTGGAGGGAGCAGGGGCTGAGGTAGAGGGAGCAGGGGGTGATGTAGAGGGAGGTAGGAGAATCGGCAGAGTAGTGGGAATGACAGGTCGAGGTAGTGGTGGAGAGGGTGTTGGTGACGCAGTAGGTAAAGTGGAGCTGAAGAACGGTGTATCCTCCCAGAAGGTAACATCGGCGGAGATGGTGACCTTCCGGGTTACCGGAGAGTAGCAGAGGTAGCCCTTCTGAGTACGAGAATAACCGACGAAGATAGTTTTAGCCGCCCTGGGATCCAATTTGTCCATGGATGGACCCAGAAGGTGAACAAAGCAAGTGCATCCAAAGACCCTTGGGGTGAGTGGGTAGGCCGGAGTGGAGGGGAATAGGAGGCTAAAAGGAGTGGCATAGTTGAGGACCGAGGAAGGGAGACGGTTAATTAGAAAACACGCCGTGGAGACTGCAAAATTCCAGAAATTCTTTGGAACATGCATCTGAAGCATGAGGGAGCGGGCAACGTCAAGAAGGTGACGGTTCTTGCGCTCGGCAACTCCATTTTGTTGTGGGGTGTAGGCACATGAGGTTTGATGAATGATGCCAAAGTCGGCACAGATATTGGCAAATTCGCGGCCGGTGTATTCACGAGCGTTGTCGGTGCGGAAGGTTTTGATGGTTGTCGAGAATTGTGTTTGAGTTTCTTGTATAAAAGCACGAAATAGGCGCGGAATCTCAGAGCGATCATGAAGTAAGTACAACCATGTCGTGCGAGAAAAATCATCAATGAAAGTCATAAAATATCGATAGCCAGAGATACTAGTAATTTTAAACGGACCCCAAACATCGGAGTGTATCAAATCAAACGGAGCAGAGCTCCTAGTACAATGGGCAGGAAAAGAAGTACGCGGCTGTTTGCCATAAATACATGACTCACACTGAAAAGCATGAAAAGATACATCAGGCAGAGCCTTTTGAAGGATGGGTAGGGGAGCATGCCCAAGACGGCGATGCCAGTCAGCAGAGGAGACAGAAGATAGGATTGTTGAAGAGGCGTCGAGGAGGTAGAGCCCGTTTTGCAGGCGATCCTGTATCAAAAAAGTAGATGGAGTAAATGTTACAGAGCAATCCATATCATGAGTGAGGCGGCCAACAGATAGCAAATTAAACGGAGAGCCCGAAACATAAAGAGCCGAGCGAAGAGAGATGAAAGGATCAAGCGTGATGTCAGCGCAGCCGGAGACAGGGACGATCGCACCATTAGCCACGGTGATAGACTTCGGATGAGGAGCATCCGAGTACTGGTGTGGCCGCAGTGAGGTGATGTGATGAGTTGCACCTGAGTCCAAGATCCAACGCGGACCAGAGGAAAGACAAGTAATACCTGCAGGAGAGGTTGAGGCAACAGACGCCGACGATGGGCTAAGAAGCCCCTGGAGGTGCTGTAGTTGGAGGCGAACGGCCTCAATGTCGGTACCAGTGGAGGAGGAGCCATCAGTGGCAGCAGCAACAACTGGACGAGGAGGATAACCGTGTTTCTTGTAGCAGACCGCATCAGTGTGGCCATCCCGGCCGCAGTATGAACACCTGCCACGGCCCCGACCCCCACGACCCCGTCCACGGAAGCCAGAACGACCGCCACGGTTAGAGGGCGGTGTGGACAGTAAGGGAGGAAGGGTCTGCTGGAGAAGGGCCGGAGAGGAGGGAACAGGAGACTCCAGGGGGGGTGGCACACGCAGGACCATAGAACACACATCTGAGAGGGAAGGAGTGGTCGCAGAAGCAAGGACATGAGTCCGGATACCCTGAAGATGCGGAGGGACTCGAGCCAGCATCATAGCTATGCAAACGGCTTCCTTCTGTGCCCGTTGGACTGCATGATCCGAAGTAGAGGGCTGATGCTGGATCCAGGACTCTGCAAGAGTCTTAACCCGAGCAACAAACGAGGTCATGTCCATAGCCCCGCCAGCATCGAGAGTTTGAAGTTCTGTAATAATATCATAAAGGTGTTGAAGACTATCCTTGCCCGAGTATAAGGAGTGCAGTTCCGTCCACATATCCTGGGCCGTCTCCTGGTACATGACCATTTGGTAAGGCTCACCCTCCAGGAAATTGAGGAGCCAAGTCTGAACTCTACCGTCATTACGAAGCCACTCGTCGGTGAGAGGAGAGGGCGGGCCCTGAGTCAAATGATGAACAAGGCCTTTGGCCTGAAGAACGCGGCGGATAGAGTGCACCCACGGAAGGAAGTTCCGTTTGCCGGAGAGGGAAATAGTGGTGATCCGAAGTTCATCTCGAAGTTCTGGAAGAGACGGCGGGCGGTCATCAGAGGCAGTAGCCGGCTGGCCGGTAGAATCGACTGAAGATCCCATGATAACCGCGCGGGTAGAAAAGGAGACCGCCGGAGAGGAGAACAGGAGAGAAGGGGAACCTAGGCACACAACCCGCACGGGTAGAGGAGGAGACCGCAGCGGAGAGGCAGACCGCGGCTAGAGGAAGGGCAGACCGCGGCGGGAGGAAAAACAAGGGCGCAGCAAGAAGGGGGCACACAGACCGCGCGGCTAGAAGAGGAGCCGGGCGAGAGAGAAGAGCAGTCCGCGAGGAGAGCTCGAGCGGATAGCGGGAGGAGATGCGGTCCGCGAGAAGAGGAAAGCCGCGCGAAAAACAAAGAGGCCGCGAGTAGGAATACTCGAGCGGCAAGGAGATGCAGACCGCGCGGCAAGGAGATGCAGACCGCACGGCAAGGAGATGCAATCCGCGAGAAGAGGAAAGCCGCGCGAAAACAAAGAGACCGCGAGTAGGAATACTCGAGCGGGAAGGAGATGCAGACCGCGCGGGTAGAGGGAGGGGGGCCCACGGGAGAGGAGAAGAGAGGCTATAAAAGACGGAGGAAGGGTGGATCCACGAGAGGAGGAGGCTGGAGGGCAAGCCGCGGTTAACACACAATAACCGCAAGGGAGAAGCGAACCCGCTACCCGGAGCGAGTAGAGGGAGAAGCCGCAAGGGGGGGAGCGAGACCGCCTGGCCCGGGCGGTTAGAGAAGTAGAGACCGCCTGGCCCGGGCAGTTAACACACAGGAACCTGCCTCTGATACCATGTTGAAGGAGCTCAAAACCTGTATGTATTGCTTGTATATCTGAATACAAAGAGAGAATACATATATATAGGAGAGAGAAGGAGAGAAGATATCCTATACATGATGTGGGACTAAAGGAAGAGAAGAAGAAAACAATAAATAATGGGCCCAATAATGGGCTAATTACATGGGTTTTTCTAACAGTTTCTTTTGAGCAGATCCAAATTGAATTTGATCTATCAAGCCCGACTGAGTCATACAAGATTGTACATTGGCAGATAAACAACTCCAAAACCGAGAAGTTTGATTTGTTAAAGTCAAGTGGAAAGGGAATAGTATACATGGGGCAACTTGGGAAAACAAGAAGTAATGCGATACCTCTTCCTCTATATGTTCGATACAGATATTGTTTGAAGGTTTCCGAGGACAAAAATCCTATAAGGAGGGGAGATTTGTGACGCCATCATTTGTGTCAGGTACTATTAATTATAGTATTTTATATCATTTATCGTGCACGTCAAATCGATGACATAAATATATTAAAGCAACGTCCGTAATATATAGTACGTAGTTTCAATTTGTGTTTCAAACAAATTGATTAGTGAAGATTATAATTTAAAAGTGAATAAAAGAGGGCTGGACCTTGACTCATGCAAGCCATTTGCATGCGTGCCACTTAGGAGGAGATCGGTTCTCGATTAAGAAGAGAAAACGAACCTGATAGCCTTATTTCTTCCCTAATTCACATTCATGCCTCTACCGACTCCATACGGCAGCCGCTCGTCGACAAAGCTCGCCGACGCCCTAAATCTCCTTCGATTTCCTTGATTCGTTTTCTTATAGCAAGGTAACCCCTCCCTCCCAACTTCTTTTGAGTTTTGCATGGATCTGTGGATTAGTTTTCTAAATCAAAAGCCCTAATCATGTTCTAGAGTTTTTATTTTGTGATATTGCTCCTCTTGAATTTCAGAGGAGGTTTAGCATGTGTTTTATGTTTCCCCTCTAGTTTCATGTAAAAATTTGAATGGGTGATTCCAATGCCTAGTTCTTTAGTTAACTATCCCATCTAAGTTATGATTTGAGGTAAAATTGAAGTTCCCTTACTATATTTGGGCAATAATTCCCTGTTTTCAGTTTAGGGCAGCAAAACTTTCCATCATATGAATTAGGGATGCCAACACTAGTTCAGAATTTGATTCATTTCTCCGTTTAGGGTAACTACAAAGGCGTTTATGGTGTTTCCTTGTTATTTAGTGCATAAATCCCTATGTATCAGATTAAAACAGTAAACCCTAGCCAATATGGCCCTCCTTTTGCATCATAGGAAGGGGAATAGTGAAAAATAATGTTGATTTGGTTAAAGGCAGCAACTATAAGACACTTGTGCAAGTATGTGCGCTTGTGAGTATTGATTTTGGAAGCTTTTACACTAAGGGAACTTAAGTTAGGGAAATTACCCATCATTAATTGCTAGGACAACAATTTATTACAAATAAAGTAGCTGATTTTTGTAGAGAAAGGTATAAACCTTGTATATATATCTTGAATCCAAAAAATACAAGTATGAGTACAAATATATAGGCGAGAAGAGAGGAAAACTTAGCTATACAAACAATGTAGGACTAAGCACTAACTCCTATATGAGCCTTATTAATGGGCCAATACATCATGTTTTTCTAATATTCTCTAACACTCCCCCGCAAGCTAGAGTGTACAAGTCGTATGCACCAAGCTTGGATAAGAACTGATGGTACATTTGTCGTGGTAATGCCTTGCTGAGAATGTCGGCAACCTGCCCGGGCGCAGGAACATGCTCCAGCTCTAACTTCTTTAATTGAACCTTTTCACGAACGAAATGGCAGTCAACCTCGATGTGCTTGGTCCGCTCATGAAACACAGGATTCTTCGCGATGTGAATAGCAGCCTGGCTATCGCAAAACAAGGTTGCATGTGAGGGTAAAGTGACCCCCAAATCACCAAGTAGACCCTCAAGCCAGGTGAGTTCAGAAACAACCGCCGCCATTGCACGATACTCAACTTTAGCGGATGATCTAGCAACAACAAACTGTTTTTTGCTACGCCAAGTAATAAGATTTCCTCCAAAGTAGGTACAGAAGCCAGTAGTAGAGCGCCGATTGTCTAGGGAACCTGCATAGTCCGCATCTGAGTATGCAACAAGAGATAGGGAAAAAGATGACTTATATACCAATCCTTGTCTAGGAGCTGTCTTCAAATATCTGAGGATGCGTTCCACTGCCTAAAGATGAGAAGTGCGAGGGGCGTGCATAAATCTGCTAACGACTCCAACAACAAATGAAATATCAGGTCTTGTGACTGTTAGGTAAATCAATTTTCCCACAAGCCGCCGATAATACTCAGGGTTCGTAAGCAGGGAATCAGAGTCAGACCCATGAGCACAACTTGTGGTTGGCATCCATCGGAGTTTCTACAGGTTTACACCCAGAATAGCCAGCATCATGGAGGATATCAAGACAATATTTTCGTTGTGACAGAACAAGGACATCGGGTCGTCTTGCGACCTCAAGTACAAGAAAGTACCTCAATCCTCCTAGATCTTTTGTCTGAAAAACGGAGTTCAAATGTTGCTTAATTTTCTGTATCCCTATGGTGTCGTCTCCAGTGATCAAGATATCAACCACATATACCAAGAGAATGACAGTCCCTGTTGATTGATGCCGAGTGAAAAGAGAGAAGTCGGCTGAGCTCCGCTTGAATCCGACATCGCGAACAGCCTTACTAAACTTTTCAAACCAAGCCTGGGGAGACTGTTTGAGACCATAAATAGATTTCCGAAGAAGACATACACGAGAATCCCCCGTGGTCTCAAACCCGGGCAGTTGATGCATGTAGACTGTCTCTTGTGGGTCTCCATTCAAAAAGACATTCTTAATATCAAGCTGAAGGAGAAGCCAGTGGCGATGTACAACCAAGGAGATCAGAACACGAACAGAATTCAGCTTGGCAACGGGAGTGAAGGTTTCCTCATAATCAAGCCCCTGCTGTTGATTAAACCCACGCGCCACAAGCCGGGCCTTAAGCCTATCAATTGTCCCATCCCGAGCATGCTTGATAGTAAACACCCACTTGCAACTAACACAAGACTGGCCGGGAGGAGGAAGAACCAGATCCCAAGTCTGGTTGGACCAAAGAGTAGTCATTTTCTCGTACATGGCCGCGCGTCACCCTGGATGTAAAAGAGCCTCTTGCACGGAGTTAGGGATAGAAATGGAGGAGAGGGAGAGAGCAAACTTGCGTTGAGATGGAGCAAGGCGATGCATAGAGACATAATTCGTCATGGGGTGAGGGGTAGAGGATGTTGTTGGATCATCAGTCTGCGGGATAACACTGGTACAAGGAGGCTGTTGTAGAGCTCCAGAGACCGGGGAACGACGAGTGTAGACACGAATAAGGGGTGGCTTGGATGGTGGAGGTGAAACATGTGCCGGAGGAGTTGGAAGTAGCGGCGGTAAAGAAGACGTGACAGGAAGAGTCGGTCAAGGAACTGGCGGGGGGAAAGGAGGAGCAATGTCAGACGATGAGTCGTAAAATGGTTGAGTCTCCTGAAAGGTGACATCATCAGAGATAATGACTTTGTCATGAGGCGGAGAATAACACACAGCCTTTCTGTGTCTGAGAGTAACCAAGAAATATACACTTGCGGGCTCGGGGAGCGAACTTATCCGTGATTGGACCGAGATTATGAACATAGCAGGTACACCCGAACACACGAGGCGTAAGAGTAAACAGGGAGTGAGATAGAAAGAGAAGGCTAAACGGAGCGGCATGATCGAACAAAGAAGAAGGCATGTGATTGATGAGATGACATGCCGTAGAGACAACAAAGTTCCAAAAGCGAGTAGGAACATGCATTTGAAGCATTAGAGATTGTGCCACATCAAGAAGATGACGATTCTTCCTCTCTGCCACACCATTTTGTTGAGACATATAAGCACATGAGGTTTGATGTATTATACCGAATTCTGTGCATAAGTTCGCAAATGTACGGCTAGTGTATTCCTTAGCGTTATCCATACGAATAACCTTTAAAGGAGAGGCGAACTGTGTACGGATTTCATTAAGGCACAAAATGTAGAGGTAAGTTCAGTACAATCCCGAAGTAAGTACAACCAAGTTAATCGTGAAAAATCATCAATAAATGTGACAAAATAACGATAACCAAACATACTAGGGGTTTTATAAGGGCCCCAAATATCAGAATGAACTAATGCAAATGGAGTATTACTCCGAGTACAATGTGGAGAAAAGAAAACACGATGCTGTTTGCCAAAGATACACGACTCACAAGAGAACTCATGCAGAGAGACACCCAGAAGTGCTTTCTTGAGAGTCTGGAGGGGAGCATGAGACGACGATGCCAATCGGTAGTAGAAACAGTAGAAAAGGCGGAAGGAGGGACATCGAGGAGGTAGAGCCCATTTGACAGCCGTCCCTTACCAATGATATTCTGCGTGTTCCGATCCTGCATAATAAAGGTAGAGGGTGAGAAAGTAACACAACAATTGAGGTCTTGTGTAAGGAGGCTAACGGAGAGTAAATTAAATGGGAAACCGGGAACATGAAGAGCAGAGGTCAGAGATAGAGTGGGTGTGAGGGGTATATCAGCAGCGCCAGAGACGGGGGTTGTATCACCATTTGCCACAGTTATGAACTTGGGGTGAGCAGTCCCGAAGTATTGCGGAGGGCGTTGCGAAGTGATGTGATGTGTGTCTCCCGAGTCCACAGTCCAGTGAGAGCTTTGCGAGAGACAAGAAATACCTTCATTGGAAATAGAGGCGACAGAGCCAGATGAGCGAGAGAGCACCCCTTGAAGGTGTTGAAGCTGAGTCCGTAGAGCATCAATATCTGCCCGAGTAGAAGCAGCGAAATCCGGGGCAGGAGCGGCAGGAGGATCAGCCAGAGCAGCAACTGCAAGATGTGGTGGCAGACCGTATTTGCGATAGCACGTGGCCTCAAGATGGCCATCTCGGTCGCAATAGGTGCACTTAAACAGAGGTTTGCTAGACCGACCGCGTCCCCGAGTAGTGTTACGGCTGCCACGAGCTGAGGACCCCCGAGGATGCAGAGCCGGTGAGGAGTGTTGTAGGAGCGCTGGGGAGAGAGTGATAGGAGTATCCGGGGGCGGGGTGACCTTCAGGAGCATAGAGCACACATCAGATAAAGATGGTGTGTTTGTAGAGGAGAGAATCTGAGCCCGAACACTGTGGAGGTGAGAGGGGACCCGAGACATCATCATAGCAATTGGCGACACCCTCTTTCTGGGCTCACTGAGTAGTCAGATCTGTAGTAAGAGGCTGATGCTGGATCCAGACCTCCACCAAGGTCTTGGCTTTAGCCACAAAGGAGATCATATCACCGGGACCCACGGGATCTAAATTTTGAAGATCCGAGATAATGTCAAACAGAAGTTGCAAACTATTCTGGCCCGAGTAAAACGAATGGAGTTTCTCCCACATGGCTTTCGCCATGTCATGATACATTGCCATCCGATAGGGCTCAGTGTCCATAGAGTTGAGTAGTCAAGATTGGACGCGACCATCATCGCAGAGCCACTCATCAGTGGGAGCGGTTGGAGTAACCTTTGTGAGGTGGTGTAGAAGACCTTTTGTCTGCAGGACACGACGAACCGAGTGAACCCACTCGACAAAATTGCACTTCCCATAGAGAGAGATAGGAGTAATGCGAAGTTCATCGCGATGCTCAGAATCTGGGGCCGCAACACGATCAGGAAGAACAGAGGAGGTGTTGGAGTTCTCGGATGCCATGAGACTGCAGCGGTTTGATGATGGCAAGATCTGGGCGGGCAGCGAATGGAGAGGGGAGAAGCCGGAAAGAGACCGGTAGGAAGGGGGAGACCGAGCGGCTAGAGAGAGACTGTGCGGGTAGCAAACCGCAGGAAAACCGTGCGGCAACATGCTGAACAACACGACAAGCAGGACGTGGTCGGGCGGCGAGTAGCAAGCCGCATGAAAAAGAGAACTAGACCGGGCGGCTAGGGGAAGACCGCAAGTGAATAGAAACTAGTTCAGGCAGCTAAGAGCAGACCGCACCAAGAAACAACTGTGACGAATAGGCAACAGTCCGTAAGGTTAGAAGCAACCCGCACCTGAGCGGAAAGACTGTCCGCGCGAATAGCAGAGCTATCCGCGAAGCGAGAAGCGGTAAGGCGGTTGCCAAGGGGGCAAGGAGGCCGCAGCGAGGAGGAAACCGCGCGGCAAGGAGACCGCAGCAGTTTGAGCAGGAAGCCGGATGGTAGAAAAGAAACCGCGAGAAGCTACCCGGCTAACAAGGGAAGCCGCAGCGGGTAGAAGTTACACTGCTAACACAGGAAGCCGCAGCGGATAGAAAGAAACCCGTGACGGTTAAGAGGACCAGTCCGTACGGGAGGGGGGTGGGGCCCACGTGCCAAAGATAGGGAAGGCTATAAAGGAGCGGAGAAGAGAAGGAGGAGGTGGATCCACGGGAGAAGTGATGGCGGCTGGTAGAAAACGGAGAAGCCACAAGGTCGCGCGGTTAGGCAGGAATACAAGCCGCCCGGTTAACAGGTGAGCTGGGCGGTTTTAGAAAAATCAGGACGGACCGTCTGGCTCTGATACCTTGTAGAGAAAGGTATAAACCTAGTTGTTAGATTATATTTAAGTTTTATGATATTTGTAGCCTTTTATGTAGCCGGTGTTCCCTCTATATATAGAGGTCTTCTTCATGTGAATAATAATGTATTACCGATTGATGCTTTACAACATGGTATCAGAGGAACCCTAAAACCCCGATAAGTCGTTTCTGCACCCGCAGCCCCTCCGCCTTCCGCAGCGCCTCCGCCTTCCGCCCGACAGCTCGCATCGCAGCCTTCCGCATTCCGCAGCGTCTCCGCCTTCGGCCAGTTCCGTCGCCCGCGTCGCAGCTCGCGTCGTAGCCCGCGTCGCAGCGTCGTAGCCAGCGTCGCAGCGTCGTAGCCCGGAGTCGCTGCCCGCATCGCAGCAGCCCGCGTCGCAGTTCCGCCACCCGAAGTCGCATCTTGCGTCTTCGTTCTCCTCCTCTGGCGCCGGAAATGAAGTGCTTGTCTTCCACTCCTTTCGGCGCCATTATTTCTTCATGATGCCTCTCTATGGGTGGATTTTTTCGTCTCTCTACGATTAATCTCTTGATGCCCTAACCTTTGGGCTGCCTTCTTCCCTCCGGATTTCTCTCCTGGTCTTCCTTCCCTGCGGGATTTCTGTTCCTGCACAATGGGTTCTAATGGCGCGGATTCTCCGGCTCTTTCTACCGCCGTTGCTCCGGCTCCTGGTTCCGATGGCCCTCCTCCGTCAATTTGTTTCCGTGGAACCACCGACCATAATACTCCTCAGATTACTACTATTCGCCTCGATGATTGTAACTATCTCTCATGGTCCCGTTCCATTACTCTGGCGCTCAAAAGTCGGCGTCTCTTTGGCTATGTCACAGGCCAAATGAAGGAACCAGATCCTACTTCTCCCGACTGGCAGCAGTGGGAATCGGAGAACTCCTTGGTTATGTCTTGGCTTACCAACTCGATGCAGGAGTCCATCGCCCGCAACTACCTATTTCTTGCTAATGCCGCCGATATTTGGCGTCGTGCAGAGTCTACTTACTCCCGCCGTGGCAGTGCTGCCCAGATATTTCAGTTGCGGCGCCGCATCAGCTTACTTCGGCAGGGTGACCGACCACCTTCCCCATACTATTTAGAGTTCACACAGCTCTATCAGGAGTATGATCATTTTGATCCTTTGGTCTTTGTCAGTCCTATTGATGAGGCGATGGTTCGAACCAGGGATGACCGTAATCGCATCTTCGAATTTCTTCATGGCTTGCATCGGGATTTTGACCAGATCAGTGTCCAGATCATGGGACGACCTTCGATACCTTCTCTTCCTGAGGTCTACAGCATCGTTCAGCAGGAGTTTGATCGTCGTCAGACCCTTCTACCAGACTCGGTGCCGGAAGGATCTGCTCTGGCCGCTACCGCCCCCTCTCTTCTTGGTACTCGGCCACCCCGGGATTTCAGGCTGAAGAATCCTGATAAGGATCATCTTCTATGTGATTATTGTGGCAAGACCCGCCACACTCGGGATACCTGCTTCAGGCTTTATGGTTTCCCAAACCCCAGGGGAGGGGCTCCACCTCGTGGAGGTCGAGGTTCTGGACGTCCCTCGGGTCGTTATGCTGCTCCGCCCCGGGCGGCCCACTTTACTGATGCTACTCCCGATGCCTCTGCTGTTCCCTTGGGTGCTGATGTCTCTGCCCCTCCTGGTGGATTTTCTGCGGATGAAATGTTGGCCCTCCGACGCATGATGCAGGGAATGTCTACTGAGTCGTCTTCCTCAGCCTCGTCCTCTTACGCGCACACGGGATTGCCAGGTGCCCATTCTGCCGTTTCTCCGTCTTCCACTCAATGGGTCATTGACTCGGGGGCCACGGATCATATGACCGGGTCCTCCATAGGTTTTGTTTCCTATACTCCTCTTTCTGGACGAGATAAAGTGAGCATTGCCGATGGTTCTCTTGCCTCTATTGCTGGCAAGGGTACCATCCCCTGTTCATCGCTCACTTTGTCCTCTGTCCTTCATGTTCCCACCTTTACTCGTAACCTCCTTTCAATTAGCCATTTAACTAACTCCATGCATTGTTCAGTTACCTTCCTTCCTTCTTCTTGTGTCTTTCAGGACCTGACGACGGGGAAGGTGATTGGCTCTGGTAGCATGGTGGATGGCCTCTATGTTCTGGACTCTGATGCTGCTCCTCCTACTACGGCACTTTACTCCAGCACCACTCACCCTTTGTACTCCTGGCATTGTCGCCTGGGACACCCCTCTATCTCTGCTATGAAGTTGTTATTTCCTGCTTTGTCTACTGCTGTTTTTGATGCTTTCGTGTGTGATGACTGTAGTCTTAACAAACATCATCGTTCTTCATTTACAAATGTTTCGTTGCCTAGTTCTACTCCTTTTGCTGTTATTCATACTGATATTTGGGGCCCATGCCGTGTTCCGTCCATTTCTGGTTGTGAGTGGTTTGTTACTTTTATAGATTGTTTCTCTCGTACTACATGGTTGTACTTGATAAATCGAAAAAATGATGTCTTCTCTGTCTTTCGACGTTTTCATAGTATGGTCTCAACTCAATTTCACTCCAAGATTAAAATTCTTCGCAGTGACAATGGCCGCGAATACATTGATTCGCAGTTTGAGGCTTACCTTGCCGATAACGGAATCCTCCACCAGACCACTTGTGCTTATTCCCCCGCACAAAATGGGGTCGCTGAGCGAAAAAATCGCCACCTTCTGGAGGTGGCTCGATGTCTCCTATCTACCATGCATCTCCCAAAATTCTATTGGGGAGACGCTGTTATGACTGCTGCTTACCTCATCAATCGTCTGCCCACGCGCGTCCTTGGGAAGTCTACCCCCCTTGATACTCTTCGGGTGCCCCCTACTCGGCTTCCTCCTAAGGTGTTTGGTTGTGTTTGCTTTGTTTACATACACCAACCACGCCCCTCCAAACTGGATCCTCGTGCTCTCAAGTGTGTCTTTATTGGCTACTCTCCTACGCAGAAAGGTTACAAGTGTTACCACCCACCTACCAGGAAAGTTTTTGTCAGTATGGACGTCACATTCCGTGAATCTGAGTCCTACTACCCTCTCTCTGCTCCCCCCTCTTCAGGGGGAGACTCCATCTCCCTGCCCGTTCCACCTCCGTATCCCTCACTTCAGGGGGAGACTCTACCAATGGAAGTGAGCCCTTCCATCCCAGTGGTGAGCTCCTCCCCTATGGTTCCTCCTTCACCCCCGACCTTGCAGGTTTATACTCGGCGCATCACGAGACCAAGTACACAGGTTCCTGCCATGCTTCCAGAACAGTCAGTGGAACCTGATTCAGGGCCTTCCGACCTCCCGATTGCCCTTCGAAAAGGTATCCGGTCTTGTACTCGGCATCCTTTATCAAATTATGTTTCTTATGCTTCTCTTTCTACCTCCTATATGTCTTTTGTCTCCTCTCTTTCTACTGCCTCTATACCTGTATCATGGCAACAGGCCCTTACAATCCCTGTGTGGCGAGAGGCGATGGTTGAGGAAATGCAGGCTCTTGAGAAGAACCATACTTGGGATTTAGTTCCCCTTCCCTATGACAAGAAAGTTGTTGGGTGTAAATGGGTGTTCTCGGTGAAACAGAACCCACAAGGAGTTGTTGAAAGATGTAAGGCAAGGTTGGTTGCACGGGGTTATACTCAAACCCATGGCATCGACTATCAGGAGACGTTTGCCCCGGTGGCAAAAATGAACACAATCAGGGTCCTACTTTCTGTTGCCTCTTGCAAACATTGGGACCTATTACAGCTTGATGTGAAGAATGCCTTCCTCCACGGTGACTTGGAGGAAGAGGTTTATATGTCTACCCCTCCGGGTCTTACTCCAGTTGGTACTGCAGGGAAAGTGTGTAAAGTGTTAAAGGCCTTATATGGGTTAAAACAGTCCCCCAGAGCTTGGTTTGGGCGGTTTCACAAGGCTATGGTCTCATTTGGATATTATCAGAGCAATGCGGACCACACCCTATTCATCAAACGAAGACTTGGAAAGATTACTGCTCTCATTGTGTATGTTGACGATATTGTCATAACAGGTGATGATGTTGAAGAAGTTCAAATTCTGAAACAGAAACTAGCTAGAGAGTTTGAGGTCAAGGACCTGGGAAAACTCAGGTACTTCTTGGGCATCGAGGTTGCCAGATCTAAACAGGGGATCTTCATTTCTCAACAAAAGTACACCTTAGATCTCCTTGCAAAAATGGGGATGAGCGGATGCAGACCGGCTGACACTCCGATTGAAGCAAACCACCGGTTGGGGCGGGATGATGGTGAGAACATTGAAGATATCTCTGGTTTCCAAAGATTAGTGGGAAGGTTGATATATTTGTCCCATACTCGCCCAGATATCTCCTATGCCGTGAGTGTTGTGAGCCAATACATGCATGCTCCTAAGACCCGACACATGGACGCGGCTCTCAGAATTCTACGGTATCTCAAGTCTTCACCAGGAATGGGTATTCTGTTTGCCCCCAATACCGATCTAAAAGTTGAAGTCTACACTGATGCTGATTGGGCAGGGTCCGTGGACGATAGGCGATCCACATCCGGATATTGTTCCCTCATTGGAGGCAACCTTGTTACGTGGAGGAGCAAGAAACAACAAGTTGTGGCACGCTCCAGTGCTGAGGCCGAGTTCAGAGCCATGGCTCAGGGTGTTTGCGAAGGCCTATGGCTTCGGGCCTTGATGTGTGATCTTGGTCTTTCGGAGGATGGACCCATCAGGCTATATTGTGACAACAAGTCTGCCATCAGTATCGCACACAATCCCGTCCAACATGACCGGACGAAACATATCGAGGTGGATAGACACTTTATCAAGGAAAACATTGAGAAAGGGATTGTGTGTACTCCCTTTGTGCCCTCCAACAGGCAGCTAGCTGACATTCTCACAAAAGGATTGCTTGGGAACTTATTTAGCATGATTGTGGACAAGTTGGGCATGATCAACATCACTCGCCCAACTTGAGGGGGAGTGTTAGATTATATTTAAGTTTTATGATATTTGTAGCCTTTTATGTAGCCGGTGTTCCCTCTATTTATAGAGGTCTTCTTCATGTGAATAATAATGTATTACCGATTGATGCTTTACAACACTAGTATATATATATTTAATCCAAAAATACAAGTATGAGTACAAATATATAGGAGAGAAGAGAGGAAAACTTAGCTATACAAACAATATGAGACTAAGCACTAACTCCTATATGGGCCTTATTAATGGGCCAATACATCATGTTTTTCTAATATTCTCTAACAAATTTGAAGGGGCTTCAAGAGGAATGTTGTTTTAAGTCCTTAATCAACATCACAACATAATATTAGGGCAAGACCCATATAAATAAAAGGACATCAAGTTAGTGCAATATTCATATGTCATTATCTTATGCTATTGCATTTAGCGATTACAATATGACCATCAAATAATGATATATAATTTAGGAGATGACATCTCAAGGTAGAGGAAATAGAGAAGAACAAAAGATAGGATACAGGCAAAGGGAAAATCTGGGTGAGTTCGTATTTCCTGCATTTTCAATTATTTGTTTTCCATATGACTTATACTATGGTATTAGTGTAGAAATCCTCATATATATTCGAATGAAATTTGAGATAAAATGAACTAAATAAAACCAAGTCATATGGTGAGTTAATTCTCAAATGATTTGAGTAATAAAAAAGAAGAATTAACTCTCCGAATTTTAAAATGAATAAAAGAAAGAATGCATCGATATGGACTATGTTAAGGGTTAACCCAAATTGGGAAGGGGGAGAATAACGTCCTGACATGAACATGAAATAAATATGATCATGCGAGTCAAGGGTACAAAATGAATAAGGCAATATGATATGCGTGTCAAGGACACGTAATGAATATTGCAAGCGCGCAATAAAAACAAATAAATACATGAAATGATAATTTATCCTTAACTTTGCCCATAATGGAAAGCAATTCAAATATTATAAAAATTGTGAAATAAGAAAATCAACGATATGAAAGGATAAGAAAACGGGGTTAAATGATTACGAAAATATAGAAACAAGAAAAGTGACAAAAAAGAAATACATATATAAGTCGGCAAGAACCGATGATTATAACTAAGCTAAATTAATCCATCATAGGTAAACAAGAAAAGGTAAAAATTCACATTGACCTTTAATTAATTAGAAAATGAAACTAATAAGGTCAAGGAAGAGGCTTTCTAGCCACCAGTAGTCAGTTGCCAACATGTTCTTCATGACAGGAGAAGTACCATTTATGGATAGAAGTTTCCGCAACAGTGTTCGATGTCCTGGACACTCACATGGTGAGGTGCAGAGACCCAAATTGTCCTCATAAGGAGTTCCAGTCCTTTTTCATATAGAGTCTATAGTTTTTATATGATGTATGTGTCTGTACATAGTAGTGTTGTTGTGAGGCAGTCGTGTATATATGTTACAAGTTACAACTTTTGGTAAGCCCCTTTTTGGATATTATATATAGGGCTACTTGACGTACTTTTGTACCGTGTATGAGATCTTTAATATAATGAATGGTTTAGTTTGTCATGCACTCATCTTTTTGTACTATCATATAATGCTTTGCACTGAATGTTCTTACCTTGCGTCTTTGATGAGATATATGAAATGAATATGTTAAATTGTAGCGATAGGCGATAAGGGAGCCGTTATAAGAACTGGTGGGATGTTACGGTCTCACACAAAAAAGTTATCTATATTGTTAATTAGCGTCATCACGTGTTTAAATTAGACGTATTTTTATTAATCGAGTCTATATATGAGTCGTTAGTGTCATTTATCGTTTTGAGCACCTATTTATGCTGGGGTTATTTACACCCATGCCATTATGAAATGTTATTCAACCTTCTTGGGTCATGAGGGATTACGAAAAAAAATGAAAGTTCTCTTCTCTTCCTCTCTAGTTATTTGCCTCTCCTCCTTCCAGGGTTAGGGTTAGAGTTGAGCTCCACACCCCCTCCTCTTTGCATTCTTAGTAGGTTGAACTCACTCCCTTATATCTGTCACCACCACAACCACCTCTGACGCGATATCGATGCTTTACGGGATAGGGCCGTAACAAAATTTTCTTTAATTCTCTATTTAAGAAGTAAATACCAATATCAAAAGAAAGGAAACACAACTAGAAATTTCATGCTTAAAAAATAGATACAGAATTTATAAATACTGAGCAGTAAAAGAAAGATTTTATGACTTACCAGAAGGGCATGTTCTATTCCTGCATCCAGTGCCAAAAGAATACTGTCTGATAAATATTTGACTTCTAACCAAGACCAACGGTTATCGTTGGATCCCTTATAAATTGACTCAAGCATGTTAACTGGTAGTCCACATTCTGTAACTAGATTTGAACTCCTACCTTCATCTGCCATTTCTTCCAAGGATTTTCTAAGAAATCGAGCCTCACCAGTCTCTTCAAGAGATCCATCAGACCTCATCCGAGTTACTTGTACTTCAGACATCAGCTCTGACAATGTTATTGTCAACATAACCCGAAGTCGCGTTGTATGCACAAAATAGTAAAATGAATTCTGCATAGAAAAGAACAAAAGTATTTTCAAACTATTTTAACTAATAAGATATATATAACATGTGGAAGCATCTGCCTATACCCTTATAAGTATCTGAAGTCCAATGACTGCTCTTCTTCGAATGGAATCATTTCGAAAAACAGCAAGCCTTAGAAGATGAAAAGCAACTTGCTTCAGAAAACGGTCATTCTCCCTTGCCATAAGTGTTGCCCCGTGAAGATTAAATATGCTATTGAGAACAGGAAAGAATGCTTTCCAAAAGGTTAAAGGTTGACTTCGAGAAAAGATGTTTGTCAATATTGAGGTAATGCAGTCAAGCTTTGCATAATCGGTTGCAATATTATGTGATGCTGCAGCGTTTGAAAACTTCTCTACTAACTCCAAAACAAGAAGACTGACTGCAGCGCTTAAATTCTCCTCCCATAATTCCTGGATAACCCAAGTCATAAGAGTTTTTGGTCACTACAAAGTAACTTAAAAAACAAATTTCTACTGTGACATACCAACTTTTGCCTTAACATGGGGTGCAAAGATTCTCGTAGGGCTCTTGTTGAAGCTCCAATTCTGGATGACTGTGCTTGTGCAAGTGCTTCCCTCAAAGAGTATGGTTGACTTGGTGAGCTAAGCTGGGGACTAACTCGGTGCCAAGAGTACCCATTTTCGGGTGTTCCCTGGATCTGCCATAAATGTTTATGAACACATTTAGTTAAATAAATACAAAAAAACTCAATTCAAATATATTGACGTGGTCAGCAAAAATTCTTGTGTGCTGAAATTTATCGTCAAACCTATACGATTTGCTTTTTTTATAGAAAGATAAATTTAAAACTTTTTTGCTGTTTATACATATGATATAGGACTAGTGCCATGAAAATTGAAGACAGCAAAGGGGTTAAAATAAAGTTTTAAAATTTTAACTAAAAATAATAGTCAAGTACAAGCAGATCTGACAAGAAATGATTCTGTGGAACATATACAGGTATTTAGAAAACTAGTATTTTATTACATAAGATCTCTATATATAATAAAGGCATGATCCGTGGGTGTAATAATGCATGGATGTGATTAAATTAATGTGAAAAGGCTTTACAGCTATGAGAAACCACATTCAAGTTTTAGCATATATATCAGTTAACACTAGCTTGCTCCAAATTTTAAGAAAAAAGGCCTTAATATCAGTAATTGCTTTGCATCTAGAGCTATGAGTAATGATCTTTGTAGAGAGGCAGTCATAAATAAAATGGCAGTTGTTGTTGATATATTTTGCCCATTAATGAAAAAAAAAGTGCACTAGAAATGTAGATCGTTGACGTAAACTTTAAGAAATTTAGCATCAATAAATTTCCATGGTGTTGCCAAGTGATAAAAGTTGTAATTTGTCAAATTATCTTATTATTGCATTTAAGTCGTCTTATTCCATGTAGCACGGGGACGGAAATGGGATACGATACAAAATGGATACAGAAAACGTGATTTTAAAAAAAATAAGGATATGAGAAATATTTTTAATTATTTTAATATAAATATTAATTAGTATAAGAATAAGACAACTAACAAACTATTTGTATATATCTTGAATCGTAGCGAAAAAATTTAATAAGACTATATTATAAAATGTTTGACACAAGTAAAATAAAATGCAAACATGAAATAACTATGACATCGTGAATGCCTGTTTACACCGGATACTCCATGGAAGATTATTCTACTAACACAAGAAAACTGAGTTGCAAGGGTATGAAAAATAATAGAATTTGACGGTAATAATAAAGGGAGGAAGAACACTTACTTCAATAGGGAGTCATAAAACCTCAAAGCAAAGTTATGACATCACATAAGTAATATCGAGAGAATTAAGTAGTCACCCTTGCACAATTAGACATACATACCTTCATCCACACATACATACCTACACACATACAAACACACACACACATTCATCCACAAACACCCACACACACACACATTCATCCACAAACACACATATAAACACACATATTAATCTACACACATACTCACATGCATGATTGATCAAAACTTGATTCTGAAAAGAAAACGAATGATTCACAATTAGCTAAAGTGCATACGTATGATTGAACAAAATTTGAACGCAAACAAAGAACTCGATTTCCAAAAACTATGAGGTAAGCTTAAGATCTACTCACAAACAAACATGACCACAAGAAAATTTCATACGGACGATGACATATGAGGTAATCTTAAGATCTATACACAACAAAACAAAACAAAAAAACTAAAACCAGAATATGGATTCATAAAATCCACCAGAACCCTTACCTCTACTCTGCTATGAATGGATGAAGAAGATGCTTGGAGCTGACTTGAAGAAAATGAAGAGGTCGATTTACATAAAATCTGGGCAGAAAAAGAAGAGTAGGAAGAAGAGGAGGAAGAAGAAGAGGAGGAAGGAGAAGAGAGGAGGATCTTACCAGCGACATGCCGAGCAGAGCTTAGGTTCGCTGAGCAGCGGACGAAAGCGGCAGAGCTTTGAGAGCGGTCCGTAACCTAAAAAAATAATCGCTAACGGGAGTCGCTAACCAAATACACGGGAGCGACTAAGCGTCAATGAGCGGGAGTCGCGTATCAAGCATGCGGGATACAAGACTCCTAAATTAATTTTATTTATTTATTAATTAAAACGTTTCCGGCATTTCAGATACGCGTTTCCGAGCGTTTTCGGGCATTTCTCGTATCTGATATGCGTTTTAGTTGATACGTAAGCCGTTTTTAAGTATCCGTGCTTCGTAAGTCTTATTTCTATTTACTCTGTATCTCTCGTTGTAGGGGTATTTTTAGTCTTTTATGGTTTGCCCTTACTCTGTATCTCCCGTAGGTCGATACGCTTATTTTCAATGAAATTGAATATTCTCCTTTTTCTGCATGCTATCAAAGAGAAACCCCAACCATGTGCCTCCTCTCTTCTCGCTTCTCCCTCCTCGAATCGTTCTCTCCCGCCACCATCGATTCTCTAGCGGCAATGCTTTTCTCTATTTTAAGCGGTCCTTAACTCCTCACGTCCGCCCATGTGGTTCATCGGCGGGATCGATCCCGTAACTGACCGCTGAAGAGGACGACGCTGCCGACTTCTCGTGATGCTGCCACCCTATTCTCTGTTATAGCAGCCTCCAACGCGCGTCTTCTCAGTGAATCCCTCGGCCCTGTTCCTTCCGCAGTTCTCTCAACGACCTCTTCCTGCAACACCTTTGTCGTTTGTTGTTCCTTTCCGTAATTCCTCGACGACCGCTTCCTACAGCTTCTCTGTCGATTAACATTACTTCAACAACCGCAGTAACTACTTATGCAATCCCTCGATCCACTTTTTCGATTGGCTCCATCGGCGTCTTCCCCGAACCTAGACACCTTCCCTTAACTGGGTGACATGGAGTAGTGGTTAGCACTTCAGACTTTGAATCTGGCGACCACAGTGCTGTGATTTTTGTTTTCTTTGATTTTGTCTGTTCCTTCTTGGTGCGAGGTCATGGGGGATTCAATTGTCTCTTCGCCAATTGCGATGGAAAAAATTGTGTTCTTCATAGTGACAATTGGGGGGGGGGGGGATATGATGATCGTGGTTTGTTTGGCTCGTACCTCACCAATCACGGTTATCTTGCATCAAACCACCCGTACTCACATTTTCACACAAAATGGGGTTGTTGAATGGAAGAATCGACACCTACATGAAATGGTATGTTGTCTTCTCCCCACTATGCATCTTCTCAAATCCTATTGGGGTGATGTCACTCTCACTGCTTCTCATTTATCAATCGTCTTCCTTCACGGATTTTAGATTATGCAACTCCTATCGCCTGCCTCTCTTCCATGTTTGTTGTTCATACCTCTCATCCTCCACCCCGTGTATTTGAGTGTGCATGTTTTGTGCATGTTCATCAGCCTCATAGGGACATACTTGACCTTCGGGCTCAACATAGTTTCTTTATTGGGTATTCCTCCATCACGAAAGGATATCGGTGTTACCACCCTCCTTCCAGGCGTACTGTAACAACTCCCCTAAATCAACAAATAATACAGGTCTGTCCGGGGGACCCCACAACATATAGACACTACAACTTTGACATTATATAATGATACATACCTATTCAAAACTCGGAAAATAAAAAATGAAACACTAAACATAGACTAAAAATTGTCCTCAAATACATAGGAGCCCAAATGACCTTATGACCTTACATCATCATAGTGTTCAAGACAATATCCAACATATCACAATATGTCGCATGTAAAAGAAGTCTTATGATACCTCGACGTGCAAGGCGGACGTAATAAAAGAAACATGGAACAAGCGGCAGGAGGTACACTTCATGAGGTTTAGAACTTTTTGGCTGGCGAGCTACGTGCAACTTGAGGTCCTTGTCCTGCAACCATCACAGAAGACGTGGTATAACATGAGTCAGCTATGGCTGACCGCAACGGTGTAAGAACACCCCTCCTCCCAGCCGTCCCCAGTAAACCCCGGGGCACTCCATCACCCTACAGGTCAGCACTCCGTATGCATATATAATAAAATAGTAATTGACATAGAAACAACATGAATGAGTGCCAAAAACATTAAACACGTTTCTATGTTGAGCATTTAAATAAAAAGTGGTGTTTACCAATGCAGCATGTATGCAAACTTGGATTTCACCCAAGACACTCTATAGCGTGTATGATTCTAGTATATCGTCACACATCATCACATCATATCACATCATTCATATGGGTACTTCCTTTTCACCAAAGGCATACGAGCCCAAGGCCGAGAACTTCCACTGAGACCCGACCCGCACATGGATCACAACACCATTGGACTTGTCCATCAGTTCTACTGTTATCGCCTATTTCACCATTTCAAGCACAACGCTAAGAACTCTTGCTTAGACCCAACATACACATAGATCACAACACCATCGGGCTTGTCCAAAAGCACAAACGTTCTCGCCAGGTTTCACAAAGGGAACTTGTCTTGTTGGGACCCCCTCCACACGTGAATCACAACATCACGGGATAAACCAGCCGACAACAAAGAAAAAACCACACCTTCTCGACCAAGCAGACATCACAATCCGTCACACATTCACACACATCATTTCCCTCCATAAGCCAACATTCGTTCTCACATGAGATTAAGGGTATCACAATAGCGTTTTCGCCGCAATCAGATTTCTAGTAAAATCCCTAAAATACACGTCAAGCAACATCACCGAATCAGATCACCGGTCGCAATTACAGCTTCACCCATAATGCATAATCCACTAACGGAGCGGACTCAATCGACCCGGTGGTTCTTCTTGAACCATGTTGATCCGAATCCCTCTCATTTGAGAGATCTGATGCAAAGAAATTGCAAGAAATAATAGACATTAAGTAAAGATGATATGCACGCATCCTAAGACCGGGAGGAGAGATGTGGTTACCTTACAATATCTTTTCCTTGACAAAAAGCCTTGAATAACACGGATAAATGCGTTCGCCTTCAAGCCCCCTTCGCAAATACGGTCTTAGATCGTCAAACGGAGCTCCGAAACTCCAACAATGACGGATCTAGGTCGAATTCCTCCCCCGAGCTCTCACGCTTACCCAGTTACCCTAGCCATCACGAGACAAAAGACGTGGAAATCCTGAGGGGAGAACTCCTCTGCCCTATTTAAGGTTCACAGAAGAAAGATCTTGGCCATTAGATTAAGTTTCAAGAAAATTGGATTCCCATGAGAAGTCTATTTACAAAACAGGTTCACGGGTGCCTTTAAAACAACTCTCTGACTCACGGCGTCGAGTGAACACGACGCCAAACTGGCTAACACGACTCCATGAGAGTTAACACAACACCATAGGAGTTAACACTTATTCTAACACTCCCAGCATTCCAAAACAAGATAAAATTTTGGGGTTTTACTCGTATTTTCTATACCATGGATGTTGCCTTTTGAGAGGAGTCTTATTATCAAGATTCGACTCACTCTCTTTGTCTAGGGGAGATTGTTAACCCTGCTTTCAATACTCCTGTTTCTCTTCCTCTTATTCCTGCCATTCCAACTCAATCTCCTATTCAAGTCCTTATACCTCCCATTTAGGTACCATTGTCACCTCTTATCTAAGTACCTATGTTTTCTTCTCTAATTCCTCCCCTTCCTCATATATACCACCACTATCAACCGAGGAAACAGGATGCTAGCATTACACCTCTACTGGTGCTCGCTTTAGATTAAGATTCTGGTAATAATCCTTTTGCATTGCCAAAAGGTAAAGCTATAAGTATTAAGTACTCAACACCCTATTTCCAATCAGGTTGCTTATCATCATCTAACCCATGCCCATCAGATCTTCGTTACTTCATTATCTTTGGTTTCTATTCCGAAGACGTGGTAGGAAGTGCTGGGTATACCAAAATTGGCACAGACTATGAGGAAGAAATGTCGACCTTGGACAAGAATCATACATGGGATGTATCTTGTCTTCTCCCCGGGAAGAAAGCCATTGGATCACGATGGAATTCCTCGGTTAAACAAAATCAAGATGGTAAGGTTGAATGATACAAGGCTTGGTTGGATGCTCAGGGATACAGCCAGACTCAAGGAGTGGACTATCATAAGACTTTTTCTCCAGTGGCAAAGATGGAATCAATATAAGTCCTTTTATCATGTATTGCTTGCTTAGGATAACATCTTCATTAGCTGGATGTTATGAATGTCTTCCTCAATGATGAGCTTGATGAGGAAGTGTACATGAAATTTTCTCCTGGGTTCGTAAAATAAGGGCAGAAGGTTTTGTATGTCGTTTGAGAAAATCATTAGAAGCTGAAACAGTTTCCAAATGACATACAAATTTCTGCAAATTATTTTACTAAATCGCAGGAGAAAGAAAATATGTGTTTTATTGTCTTCATGCAGATGATTGTGGAAGACTGTTATGCCATGTAGTTAATTAATGGAAGATGTTTATCTCTAAGCAAGAATACATGAAAAAGGACTTATTTGAATGCTTGGTTTGCCCACTGGAGAAAAGTCTTATGATTGATGACGACACTGA